>CM053026.1:63018115-63056046 GCA_028564925.1 Lithobates sylvaticus
CACTATCAGGAATATTTCATGTTTATGCGTTTGATGCCCACTGTCAGGAATATTTCATGTTTATGCGTTTGATGCCCACTGTTAGGAATATTTCATGTTTATGCGTTTGATGCCCACTGTCAGGAATATTTCATGTTTATGCGTTTGATGCCCACTGTCAGGAATATTTCATGTTTATGCGTTTGATGCCCACTGTCAGGAATATTTCATGTTTATGCGTTTGATGCCCACTGTCAGGAATATTTCATGTTTATGCGTTTGATGCCCACTGTCAGGAATATTTCATGTTTATGCGTTTGATGCCCACTGTTAGGAATATTTCATGTTTATGCGTTTGATGCCCACTATCAGGAATATTTCATGTTTATGCGTTTGATGCTCACTGTCAGGAATATTTCATGTTTGATGAACATTGTCTGGAATATTTCATGTTTGATGCCCATCGTCAGGAATATTTCATGTTTGTGCGTTTGATGCCCATTGGCATGGGTATATACAGTATATATCCGATAAAAAACAAAAGTAAATACACATACACACGGTCGGACAATCCGCGGACCAGGTCGGTCGGATTTTGTCCGTCGTACTTTGTCCGATGTTGGTGTTGCGTACACACGGTCGGACTACGTTGTCGGAATATCCGGTCTGCAAGAACGTCGTGACGTAAGTCGTCGTCCACGAGATTACAAAAGGGAAGTTCAGCACCACGTCAGGCACCCGTTGGGCTCCTTCTGCTGATCCCGTGTTTATCGAGAGTTAGTGGAAGTTTGGTGACTTAAGATTCGCGCTTCTCAGTTTTCTGACTCAGATCGTTACTGCTCTTCAGTTTGTGCTTGTCGTGCGTATCTGTTTATTAGTGCGTGTAGTCAGTTCGCATTTGTTGGTCATTGCGGCCTATATCTTGATATAGGACGCTTTGATTTGCACTGCTTATTGTCTGCTCGTTGCTGGTATTCATTTCGTTCTTTCAGGCCTTGCTGTTTATCGGTGCTTTCTGTTTGTCCGTTCTGACCAGCCGACCTTTTGTGACCTTGTGAGCGATGTTTCCCGTGCGTACTCGTCGCCGAGTTCGTGCTGTACGCGGAATTGGTGTCGGGCTTTTAGCTTTGACCCAAGACCCGTCCATGAACAGAGTGACGAGGAGTATGTGGACCAAGAATTGGTTGCTTCAGCGTGACCAATTCTCGCACATGCCTTTGCTTCGTGAGATCCGGGAGAATAATCCTGATGATTTCAGGAACTTTCTCGGATGACGGACCCCGATTTTCACCGTCTTTTGGCTTTGCTGACCCCCTTTATCAGCCGGCAGGATACCTGCATGAGACAAGCCATTACTCCGGAGCAGAGGCTTGTTGCCACGTTGAGGTACTTGGCGACAGGGAGAAGTCTTCAGGATTTGAAGTTCTCTTCAGGTATCTCTCCCCAGGCCCTGGGAATCATTATTCCAGAGACCTATTCTGCCATCATCCAGGTCCTGCAGGAGGACTATATTAAGGTAACATTTATACTTTACTATTCCCTTCTATGTATGCTCTGTTTGCTAATGTCTTCTTTTTTTGACCTCCTTCCCTAATTACCATGATTGCAATATGTTCTAATATGCTGTGCCCCTTTTCTCCTTCATGCATTTTTCCCTTCACTTACCTTACCAGCATGCTCTTCTGCCCCAATAGACACCTATGGCCTAGTCACTTAAGCAATGTATTTTGTCTGCTGCATAGTATTGTTTGCCCCCAAACACCCCCTAAAATATGCACAAATGTTTGCTGTGTGGTTTACTTCATGTAGAGCCCCTTTAGAATTTTTTTTTTTTTTTGGTGGGGGGGGGGGGGGGCAAACTCATTAGGAACCCCCTCCCCCAACTGCTCTGTCAGATGGTACCAATCCTTTATCTGCTGGCTTTTCCAAGGTCCATACACACTATATACCTACCTCTTTATAGTGGGCATCTTTAGGGATGAATTCAGCAAAGAATGTAGTGCAAGGGGCTGCCTCCATACATTCCATTTCCTAATTTTTTGTCTTCTTTCCCTCCTATTAGCTTGCTTGGTAATTTCAGAATGTCACAATGTGCCTGCCTTTTTTTGGGGGGGGGGGTTGAAATGTTATTTTATCTTTCCTGGGGGCTGCCAATAGTGTTAAGTACAGAGGGTCTGGCCAAACTAGCACACATTATTGAGCCATTTGCCAATCAATGAAGTGCAGAGGGTTACCTGTCCCCCCCCCCCCCAAAACCCTAGTTATTGCCAATGGCCCATCAGAAGTGGGGGGATTGATGGCGGGTGAGTCATCTGTGAAGGGGAGCCTCTACTTTTCTGTGCAAATACTTTCCAGCCTCCAATTTTATACAATGCTCTTGTTCCAAGATGTTGATTGTCTAATCTGCTTGCAATGTTTAAGTGCAAAGTGACTAATTTATTTTTCTTGTTTCACTCCACAGTTCCCTTCCACGCCACAGGAATGGCAGACTGTGGCCTCCCACTTTGCCAGCCGTTGGGACTTTCCTAACTGCGGAGGGGCAATTGATGGGAAACACGTCCGCATCGTCCCACCGCCCAACTCGGGGTCCTACTATTATAATTATAAAGGGTTTAATAGTGTAGTGATGTTGGCGGTGGTGTCGGCAACATACGAGTTTATGTATGTGGACGTGGGGATGAACGGCCGGATCTCGGATGGTGGTGCCATTACGCACACGGAGTTCTACTGGCGTCTCCAAAGTGGCAGTCTGTGCTTGCCACCTCCAGAGGAGAATGCCGAAGGACTCCCCTTCGTCTTTGTCGCAGATGAAGCGTTTGCGTTGACTCCCCATGTGATGAGGCCGTTCCCGATGAGGACCCTCACCCCGGACCAGAGGGTCTTCAACTACAGGCTGTCCAGAGCCAGAAGAGTGGTGGAGAACACTTTTGGCATCCTGGCCAGCCGCTTCCGCCTGTTCCTGACGGCTTTTCACTTGGCGGAATACAAACTGAACCACATAGTTCTCGCCTGTTGCATATTGCACAACTTCCTCAAAAGACATAACAGGAACTATGTGGTGCCCGTTGGCCCAGATGTGGAGGGCCCTCCAAATGCGGACCTCACAGCCCTTCAAGTGGCACGTCCAGGCTTGCCCCCTCTAAATGCCCGCGTGGTCCGCGAGCAATATATGGAGTACTTTGTGGGTAGGGGGGCCATTGCTCTGCCTGACGATGTGTGAGAGGCATTTTTTAATAAATCTGATATTTTAACCAACCTCTGATTTCTTGTCATTTCAGTCTTCTTTTTAGCTTATTTTACTTTGACATTTTTTCCCTTTGCCTTCGACAGTGGGAATGCACTTTCTGGGCAAAAGGAGGTAACAGTCTCTTCTTCCCAAAAAGATTATTCTCATGTTGTGTGTTTGCTACCTAATCTTTGGTCTAGAGAAGGTTTGTCCTGCATAACTGACAGCCAAAATACTCCTTTTCATCACCAGGTCTGACATGTGTGTATTCTGAAAAATGCTGTGCTCCGTGTTTTCGTACAAAGCACTGTGGGTGTCATTTACATAAGTCAAATCCGCTATGCTCTACAAGTGCATTGAAAAAGTTCCCTGGGAAAGGAAATTGCAGTGCAAAGTGGATTTGCCTTTAGTAAATAACACCCATTGCCCCCCATATCCTTTACATTTTACATACATAATGCATTGTGTTTTTTAAATAAGGAAGCCACACATTTAGAAAAATAAAAAAGTTTACTTGGAAAACATTCACAAGTGCGTTTACAATCTTCACGCCAAAACTGACAACATCTTGGTTATTTACAACATTGTTTACAAACATTCCGCAATTGGTAAAACCAGGCATGGAGCTAACCAGAACCTATGAACTAGGAAAGTTCAACTTTGTAAAGTGAAGACAAGATCAGACATGACTATATGTTCAAAGTGTGTTTGATCTTGCCTTCATCACATGGGGGGGTCACCCCCGAAAAGTGGAAATTTGGAACATGCACACAATTTGGGTGTGAAAATGGTCATTAGATGGTAAAACACATGCCTAGAAGCTTCAAAAGTGCCATTTTCCATCATGGGGATGAATGGACGTTTTTTGGGGGTGCAACCCCTTCACCACAACCACTTTCGTAGTTCGTAAAGTGTTTGCACCCCCAAAAAAACGTTGGCATTCATCCACCATGATGGGAGCTAGCACATGTGGACACAATGTGTGCATGTTCCAAATTTCACACAGTTTTTAAGTTGCAAATGTGTTCAGAAGCTGGCACAAATGTGTGTTAATTACTTGGTGCGTTTTCATATTTTTCCTAAAACATCAATGATGTTCTTCAATTTTTGTTGAACATCATTGATGTTTTGCTTTATGTAATCTAGATCTCTATTGCAGACCATTATCTCTCCGATGAGTACGTGGGCACTCTCTGTGGTAAAGTGCGATTTTTCTTCTACAACATCCACGTCACCTAAAAACCACAAACAAACAAAAATGGGGTGTTGGAAATGAGGCAGCCATACATGGATTAGCTTACCAGTAGCTGTGTTCTCCAACACTCACCTGTTGTGGTGACAATTTCTCCAAGTTCGATGATCTCTCCTTCCTCCTCCTCCTCCTCTGCTTCTGCTCTTTCCCCTTTTTTGGGAGGTGTTGGTTTGGGGGTTTCCTCAGACGGCCCAAGTTTTCGCTCCCCTATGAGAATGTACAAAAGGAAGATTTAGCAACACAATCTATTGAGGGCAGAAATAGGAAATGACAAACATTGGTTGAAAGTGACGGACACTATTTTAGTTTGGCCAGTTACAAATGCCAACTACATGAATGTAGTCACTTTGTAAAGGTGCTAAACTGACTAGCTTTTTGGTAGAAGTTTGTGTGATGGAGACCCCCCTCTAGTATCCACTGGAGCACATGTGTGGAAAAGCCTAATAAAAAGGGGGTTTGGGTGTCCCAGCACTAGTGCTCTAGAGTCCAGATGGGTAAACAGCTACTGGGTGACCTCTCCTTTACATTGAATAAATTGGCTTTACATTCTTGATGACATTTCTAGTGAGAACAAACTTCCTTTCCCCCAAAAAAACACCAAACATCGTATTATAAGTGGCCGAACGATCGAGGTTGCGTACGATCGAATGGACACACACACACGACCATGACAGTGGCAGAAAGATCGAGGCTGAGTACGATCGAATGCACAGACGAACCTGAAAGTGGCCATTTTGGAATGTACAACTTTGTAAAAATCAAACCACAATGGAGCAGTATGCAAGCAAGAAATCAAACACAAAACACAACTACTTACTTTTTTGAAGAATTCGCTTGATCTTTCTGTACTGATCGGCCTCCCTCAGTTTCAGGTCTGACCAGCGTTTCCTCAGTTGCTCCTTGGATCGTTGTACCCCAAACTGATTGTACAGCCTCCTCACAACTTTAGACATGATCTTGGCCTTGCGGACATTGGGGTTGAGGTAAGGCCCATACTTCCCATCATAGTCGCTCCTCTTTAATATGTCCACCATCTCCAACATTTCTCCAAATGACATATTGGAGGCCTTGAATTTCAGGCTCCGGGATCGGGACGTTTCTGCCTCCGGACTTTCCTCGTCCTCCTCCTCGTTGGTGGGATATTTGGGGCGCACCTGCTGTGTCCACGCCATGTGCTCTCCCCACTGCGCCGTAAAGAGAAGGGGTGGGGAATAGACGAGAAAGATCGTCAGGGGCGGGCGGAGTTTGACGCATGCGCACTGTATATAAAACGTCACACGCCTGTGTCGTAGCCACGATCTGGGAGACGAGGGGAGAGAAAACTCACACGAGACGATCGCTACAAACGAAGGTACAATTTGACGTTGGTACATAACTAGCCTAGACTGATTTGAACTTGAGGCTTCTTTATGGAGAAGATTAGGAGAGTTTAGCCTGACATAATTGAGAGGGTTTTGTGTGGTGTTGTGTCTTGCAGAGATTATGCAGGGATTCAAGGACATGAGTTTTCTCCCCCTCTTCATTGCCAAATTCAGGGAATTTCCCGTTTTATGGCAGGGTAAACACCCACATTACACCAACAAACCAAAGAGGCACGCAGCCCTGGAGGAACTTGTGGAATTTGTCAAGCCAAGGTTCCCCACGGCAACTGTTGATGATCTAAGAAAGAAAATTGGCAGCCTGAGGAGTGCGTATATCAGGGAGCGGAAGAAGGTCGTGAAGTCTGAGGAAACTGCAACTTCAGCAGATGAGGTCTATGTGCCCAAGCTCTGGTACTATCAGAGTCTCCATTTTCTGAAAGACCAGACTGATGTCACGGAGCCAACCTCGACTCCTCCTTCCACGCTTCCTTGCGCGCAGCCCACCCCTGTTGAGGCTTCCGAGGAGCAACCTGGGCCTTCCAGTATGGAAGAGGTGGAGGAGCCCAGCTTGTTCCAGGTATAGTATTTTTGTTACCATTTATGGGAATAATGAATGATGTTCACTTAATTCAGGATCCCCAATTGCTTAGTTCCTAACGTGTTTGACATATCAACTGACAGTAGTGTTGGAGACATTTGGGGCCAGAATCTAAACTGCTGGGCAGAGAATTGTATGGTTTTCTATTTGTAAACATTTTGCAACAGTCACTAGATGAGAATTGTGTGTGTTTGATGAACAAATAACTGAAACTATGTCCCTTTTTCATACACAGGAAGACCTCAGCCAGGAGGTGGCTGTGGAAGGTGGCAGTCAGGAGGAGGCAGGGGTTAGTGGCAGCCACAAGCTGGGTAGTGGCAGCCAAGAGGGGGCTAGGCCGCGGAGCCTGACTGACACCCAAACCCCTCCCCTCCGCCTTCCGTACAAAAGGGCGAGAAGGGGGGGTTATGCGGCACAGTCAGCGCTCCGCATGATCAGAGAGGCTTCAGACTCCCTACATGCCACACCCGCCGACGAGGAGACCTTTGGCTCGGTGGTTGTCACAAAAATGATGGGTATGGAGGTGAGGCAACGCAACATGTGTGAGGGGCTCATCCTCCATGTCCTAAATAAGGGTAGGGCTGGGGAGATGACCCCAGTCACACATGTTTGCCATAGCTACCATGCTCCGCCTCCTCCTCCTCCTCCTCCTCCTTCTGCCACCCCACCAGCACGACAGCCACAGCGTGCAAGGAAGCGTGGAAGGAAGACCTGAGAGTGACGACCTGGAATCAGTCTGGTCTGAGAGAAGATGGAGCCTCTTGTAGTACCAGAGCCTGGGGACCTAGATGGCATCTGCTGCAGTTCCGGATACTTTGGACTTCACGACCAGATTGCACTCCCCTTAATATACGTACTCCTCAGGCCCCCAATTTTCTACGCTTGAACAATGATGGTTGCCGTGGGGGGCCAAGACTTTGCAAATTCCCCAAGTTTCACCATGGCTGCGTTCCTCTTTGGTTTGTTGGTGTGACCTAAATAAAGGTTTTTTTGATTTGAAATAATCATTGACTATTGTGTTTTACTTTGCTACAATGACAGTTTTTCTTTGAGTAGGCAGGTACATTTCACTAATCCTAAAGTAGAATTAACAAGGGGCACCAACAACAAACAACCTCCTAGTAAATTTAAGCAAGAAATACAAATGTTAATAATGTGTTTTTGGTAATTTGAGACACACAACCCCCCTCCAAAAAAAAAAAAAAAAAAACATTCAAATATGTATTCCCCCCAAAAAAAAAAAAAAAGACAAATCATGGTAAAAAAATAACAAAGATTCTTTTCCGTTCAGAGTCAAAATAAACATGTAGTGTATAAATGCTGCAAAGTAATAAAGAAGTAAGTTTGTGAGAAGTGCGGGTGAATAGGAGCAGCTAAAACATGTCATTCTTGTTGCATTGTAAAGAAAAAGAGAATGCGCTGCATTAAAGACATTTTAACATTGCAGCGTGACGAATGTGCTGTGTCGATTAGGAAAGGTAGTTTTACCTGACCGAGCGCTTCCGTCACAGAATTTCTTCTGAGCATGCGTAGCACTTTGTCCGTCGGACAAGCGTACACACGATCGGATTTGGTGTGATCGGACCGTGTTGACGGCAAAGATTTCCAGCAGGAGATAAGACTTTGTCCGTCGGACAAACCGACGAACACTGTCCGATGGTGCATACACACGGTCTGATTTTTCAACAACCTTGTCCGATCGGACAGAATCCATGAAAAAGTCCGACCGTGTGTACGGGGCTTTAGAGCAATGACGCTGGGCATGGCTGAAATGACCCTGGGCAAGGCTGCAATGACGCTGGGCAAGCATGCAATGACGCTGGGCAAGGCTGCAATGACGCTGGGCAAGGCCGCAAATGACGCTTAAATGTAAGTTTTTTTTTTTTCCCCTAAACTTCCCTCCTAAACACTTTTTTTCCTTAAAATGCCCTCCTAAACTTGGGGTGCGTGTTATACGCCGATAAATACGGTATATGCGTTTACTGTTAATTAACATGATATACCAAGTGTATACATGTGTTGCTCATTGGCATGTTATATCAAGTTAATGCAACTGCTGCTCATTAGCATGTGTGTTCATTGGTATGTGATGTGTGTGTGTATGCATGTAACACACACATACACAATTAGTCCTATTATACTTATAGTCTTTTACCATTGTGTTTTTTGTTAATTGTTCAATAGTCATGGACCTCGTGTATATACAAAGATTATTTTATTATGGTGACGTTTTAATAATGCACATTTATTAAGGTGTGTGATAATGCGGTTTCTTATTTAAGCAGAGTTCCGACCCCCAGAAAAAAATTAAAAGTCAGCGCTTTCCCTGCTGCGCTTTCTGTATTGGCCCAGTAGCGGGGGGGGTGGCGGCTAGGTGACGCACATCGCGGCAACCGAGTCCGCCAGAAGTGGGGACAGGGTACCTGTCGAAAACAGGTACCTGCTCCCCCCTGAAAGGCGCCAAATGTGTCACCGGAGGGGAGGAGGAATTAGATAAGCAGAAGTTATACTTTTGGGTGGAACTCCGCTTTATTTTAGTTGATCGCTAGTTGCTGGTTGATAGGGTAACTACATTTATCGATAACATAAATGAATACCATTTGTTTTGTTAAATGTGTTAAGTGTTCCATGAGAACAACATGTATATTTTTTTCCAGATTCAATTTTCCTATCTAACTCAAAAATGGACAATTAATGGATCCGTTAATTTTTTTTTTTTTTTTTTTTTTTTTAATTGTTTATTTATAACATAACAGATACATGACATCATATCACAGTTTACAAAAAGTATGGCATTTTAACTTCGGGTGGTACAAAAAATTAGTTGACATAAGAAACAGGTGGAATTCTGCAATGGTACATGTATGGTCTATCATCAGCTGCTTCCATAAGTGGATCATTTAAGTAGGGTTTCCATGCAATGACCATTATCAATCCAAGTCAGGGTAGTCAAACAAGATAAGTTCAATAACATTATATCTATGTGAAAACGAAATAAAAGGTTGTTCAGAGGTTGACACCAATAGGAGTTAAGGAGTGGTGTAGGTATCAGATTCAAGGGGGTATATTGAGTCGTCCCAATTTTTCCAAATCTTATCAAATAGGGGTGACATCCGTTAATTTTATTCAGTGGTAAATGTTAAGGCCCAGAAGGCTGATATTTCAAAAGAGCAGCAACACGAAAAAAGTCAGCCTGGTCCGTTTTCTTCCATTGAGGAGTGTGAAGAGCTTGAGAAGGATGACGTTGAAGATGACACTGCTGAATTAATATCAGATCATGATGAACCTTCATTGCAGGTTGAAGACGCAAGCACCTCCTCACAAAGCAATATTCAACACAGTGCTTATGAAGAGCAATTCAGTGAAGCTGACAGCCACAGAGTGCCCAAACATCTGTACAAGGACAAGATGATCAGCCAGTGTGCTAGTGAAGGGCCAAGCCAGCCTGCATTAAAAAAATACCCGCAGAAACAAATGGGAGCACGCTTCAGGTCATTCCACCCACAGTGGTTTGGATCGTTTGAATGGTTGGAATATTCTGTGTCCCAGGATGCAGCATAATGTTTCCCGTGCCGATTTTTTTCAACATCATAATATCTCCATGGGCATGTTAAAAAAGTACCGTTTGTCAACATAGGGTACAAAAACTGGAAAAATGCACTCGAAACTGGTAAAGGAATACTACAGCATGAGAAGTCTGCTTCACACAAGGATTGCCATGTCAGATGGAAGGATTTCAAAAAGAGTGTAAGCCAGGATACATCGATCATGAAAGAAATAACTAAAGCTCACACACGAGAGGTCAATGAAAATAGACATTATATAAAAAGAATTGCCCAAGTTTTGTTGCTAACAGCCAAGACTAAAATTGCCCAGCGAGAGCATCAGTACAGCTCAGATAATGCAACCATGGAAATGTACGTGAAATTCTTTATTTACCGTATTTATCGGCGTATAACACGCACCTTTTTCCCCTTAAAATCAGGGGAAATCGGGGGGGTGCGTGTTATACGCCGTTCCCCTGCCGTTTGTACCCTCTTCTGCCATTCTCGGCGGCTTTCGGGTATCTTTGGCCGTTCTCGGCTATCTCCGGCCATTCTCTGCTATTTGCGGCCAACCTCATCGGCTTTCGGAAAGCCGAAAATAGCCGAGAACGGCCGAAGATAGCCGAGAACGGCCGAGTGCGGCCCAAAATACCCGAAAGCCGCCGAGAACTACCGAGCGCCGCCGAGATACACATCCGCTCTGTATCTCGGCGGCGCTATTTTTAAAAGAAAAAAGACACTGACAAGGCTGCAAATGACATGGAAGGCTGCAAATGACTGACAAGGCTGCAATGGAAGGCTGCAAATGACACTGACAAGGCTGCATTAATGTAAGTTTTTTTCCTTAAACTTCCCTTCTAAAAGTTTTTTTCTTTTAAATTCCCTCTTAAACTTGGGGTGCGTGTTATACGCCGATAAATACGGTAATTGCAGAAAAAGACAGCGTTGTAAGAAACAAAATTACAGGACCTAGAAATGCAAGATATCTACATCCATCGATCCAAAATCAACTTCTGTCAATTATGGCTGCTCTTGTTAGAGAAGGCATCGCACAGAGCATTAAAGGAAGTCCCTTTTCCATCATTGCAGATGAAACAAAGGATCTAAGTAAATCCGAACAACTGTCTGTCGTAGTCCGATTTTTTTCACGATCAGATGGTCCATGAACGGATCTTACAATTCTACCGAGCAGATAGCCTTGATGCTGAATCTCTAACAGGATACATATTCCAGGTCCTAGCATCTCTAGGCATTGATAAAAATTATTGTGTTGGACAAGGCTATGATGGAGCCTCTGTAATGAGTGGCTGGCTTAATGGCGTGCAAGCACGCATTAAAAAAGAGGTGCCTTGTGCACTTTACATTCATTGCATGAGTCACCATCTCAACCTGGTCATCGTGGACACTGTGAAAAATGTACAGGCAGCAAATGAATTTTTTGTAAAACTCGAAAAGCTGTATGTGTTTTGCAGTACTTCTGTTGTTCACTCAGTGTTTACTAATGTGCAACAAGAAATGTCAAGCAAACCAGCTATCCAGCTTAAACAATTAAGTGACACAAGGTGGACATGCCAACATGAAGCCTGCAATGCGGTTCTTAAAACGCTTGGCCCTCTGCTGGAAACTCTCAATATTTTGGCAGAAGGGAACCATACTGAGAGAGCAGTTGAGGCAAAATCCATTCACCAGTTCATAGATTTTGGCTTCATTCTGGCACTTTTTTTAGAACATACTAAAAAGGACCCAGACGCTCTCTAACATGTTACAAGCCAAAGATATTGACTTGGCATCAGCTGTCCTTCTTGTGCAAACAATTATACAAGAGCTTGAAGAAGTGTGCAATCCAGAGAGGAGACCTGAAGCTTCAACTAATTCTGGAACAACAGAGAGTGTCTGGGCAGAAGCAATCCAACTGAGCATCAAGTGTGGAATATCAGCACCTAATGATGATTCTACCGAACCGCCTTCCAAGAAGCGAGATCGCCGGCCTCCTCTCAACTTAAGAAGTAGCGTCATTTTGGAAACTGTAGGGCATCGACAACAACTGCTCAAAAAAGATGATTTCATTCAAATGTTCATGTATGTTGTTCTTGACAGAATAATTTCAGAGCTAAAATCTCGCTTTTCAAAAGATTCTCTGGAAATCATGGAAGGTGTACAGCAGCGGCGGTGCGTCCATAAAGGGCGCAGAAGCGCCACCCCCCCCCTCTCCTGTCACTCACTATACACCATAGATAGATTCATGCAATGCATGAATCTATCTATGGTCGCTGCTGACACCCCCCCTATGCAGGTGTCCGGCCCCTTTTCGGTCACCGGGCACCTGAATTACAGCGGTGGGGGTGTTTTTTGGAAACACCTGATTAGCGCCGTAGGCGCTAATAGGCGTCCAAAAAGGTGACAAGCGGGCGCAACACTGTGCGTTCCTTGTCACTCAGCAGCAGTATGTTAGCAAACCGAAGGAATTCGGTTTGCTAACATTGTACGGCCCCTTAGCCAATCAGGAGCACAGGTCTGTGTTACCTGTGCCCTGATTGGCTGAAATGACAGGCGCTGTGATTGGGCGCCTATCAGGCGTCCAATCATAGCAGAGGATGAGAGGATGAGAGGAGGAGTGGGCAGGAGAGGAAATGGAGGACACCAATGCCGCCGTCACCCGAGACAAGGTAAGTGCAGGGGTGGGGGGGGGGGGGGGCACAGTGGCAGCTTCTTTGCAGAAGCCTTCTTTGCAGGGACAGCTTTATGGCAAAGTGGCTGTTTTTGTATGGCAAAGTGGCTGTGTATTATGGCAAAGTGGCTGTGTTTTATGGCAAAGTGGCTGTGTTTGATGGCAAAGTGGCTGTGTTTGATGGCAAAGTGGCTGTGTTTGATGGCAAAGTGGCTGTGTTTGATGGCAAAGTGGCTGTGTTTTATGGCACAGTGGCTGTGTTTTATGGCAAAGTGGCTGTGTTTGATGGCAAAGTGGCTGTGTTTGATGGCAAAGTGGCAAAGTGGCTGTGTTTGATGGCAAAGTGGCTGTGTTTTATGGCAAAGTGGCTGTGTATTATGGCAAAGTGGCTGTGTATTATGGCAAAGTGGCTGTGTTTGATGGCAAAGTGGCTGTGTTTTATGGCACAGTGGCTGTGTTTTATGGCAAAGTGGCTGTGTTTGATGGCAAAGTGGCAAAGTGGCTGTGTTTGATGGCAAAGTGGCAAAGTGGCTGTGTTTGATGGCAAAGTGGCTGTGTTTGATGGCAAAGTGGCTGCGTTTGATGTCACAGGGGCACAGTGGCTGCGTTTTAAGGGGCACAGTGGCTGTTTTTAATGGGCACAGTGGCTGCGTTTTAATGGGCACAGTGGCTGTTTTTTAATGGGCACAGTGGCTGCGTTTTAATGGGCACAGTGGCTGCATTTGATGGGCTTTTTTTTCAGAATTTTTCAATTTATTTGCGCCCCCCCAAAAATTTTGAGCACCAGCTGCCACTGGTGTACAGTCTCTGAATCCTCGATCTGATTAATTTCTTAATTTTGAAAAATTGCTACCAATGGCCAAATTCTACTCCTGCAACATAGAAAACTTGGCGATTGAGCTGAAGCAGGCAATGCTAACCCTACACAGAAAAAAATCATCAGATGCCATTAAGGTGGACACAATTCTTGAGTTCACTAACTTTCTGGAGCCTTACTCTATTCCATTCCTTGAGCTTTATCGGCTGTATGTAAAATAGCTTGTGTTTTGCCAGTCAGTAGTGCCTCATGTGAAAGAAGCTTTTCTGCACTAGAGTTAATAAAATCATTCCTACGCACAACAATGACTGAGGAAAGGCTTTCAGATCTTGCCACATTGTCAATTGAGGCCAGACTTGCATCCCAAATAAATATGGAACTTGTAGTTAGCAGGTTTGCATCAATCCATAAAAATTCACATTTAAGCCTATATTAGCGTAAACGACAAAATCTAAGTTCCATTTTTTTTTTTTTATTGCGGTTCACTGTAAAAGGATAACACTGCATATTTGTTGTGACGTTGCACTTTATTTTATGTGCACTTGTTTCCTTATTTAATAATTGCTTTATACTATAATGTCTGTTTATCTGGTAATATTTGAAAGTTAGATATTTATAGTTAAAAGGGACACTATAGGGTCAGGAATACCAACAGGTTCATTTCATTCTTCTCTGTCTGTCCTACGAGACTGCAGGACCCCTGACCCTCTGTCTGGACAGTGCTGATTGGCTCTGTGGTGATTCTGATCACATGCACCCTCCCAAGAATAAAAAACCTCTCTAGCAATACACACCAAACTGAGCATGTACATCTTGCCCCAAGACTGTACTATCAAGAGGTGAATTGGGGACTGTGGAAGAAGGGGGGGGGGGGGGCAGAGAAGACAAGATCTAACAGCTTTTTTACACAATGCAGAGGTTTAATCCCTTAGGTTCCACAGTGAGTATAACGAGCATGCTTTACTGCGTATAAAGACTGATTTTACTATTGTGGGTTTAGAAACACTTTAATCTCAAATTGTTCTGGTGACTATAGTGTCCCTTTAACAAAAATAGTTACAATTATTGTTGTTCATTTAGAAAGTGTACTATAAGCTGCAGTAACAAGCAAAAGGTGGGCTATTATCTTATCTTGCTTTCTTTTGTTGTGGCACTTGTGGAAACTTTTTTGCATCTTTATAAAAGTCTGTAGTTGGAATGAAACTTTGATGCTCAAGTTTATTGTATATTGCACAAATAAAACAAAGGTGAATTTGTAACAAGACCTTTGGAGTGCATTCTATTCTTGGAAAAAAAAAAACATTTTGTATAAAAATGTGTGTGTGTGTGTGTGTATTTTATGGTTGCCCCCCTACTTTTGTCCCCGTCCCCCCATGTGCCCCCCCCCCCTAAATATGAAAGCTAGAGACACCACTGTTCCCACGCTCATGTGCATCCTCTTTCTCTCATCCCCCCTTTCTCTCTCATCCTCCCTCCTTTACCCCTCACACCTCTTTCATCCCCTTTCTCTCTATCGCTCTCTGTCTCATCCTCCCTCTCTCTCTTTAATTTAATTTGTTACAACAAAAAATTGTTTGCATTTTTATTTATTTATTGTTTATAAAAGGCCCCACCAAAATCCTCAACAACAGGCCCATGATGTTCTTAATCTGGCCCTGATTGCAGTATTCTAGTTTGCATCTCCCCAAGGTAATACATAAAACCTGGCCTGTTAGTGGGCCCTGAGAACAGGGTTGGTCATCTTACTTTAAAAAAGTAATTAGTTACGTTACAAATTACTTCTCCCAAAAAAGTAATTGAGTTAGTAACTCAGTTACTACATTGGAAAAGTAATTAGTTACTCAGAAAAGTAACTGTGATTTTTTTTTTTAATATTCTTAGGGGGGTCTAGTATTACTGTAAGCAAGGGGCGCGTCCCCCCCTGCAAGTCTATTTCCCCTCTGCACCCCCCTGCACGTCTGTTCCCCCCCAACACATATATCTGTTTCCCCTCTGTACCCCACTACACATCTGTCCCCCCCACACACGTATATCTGTTCCCCCTCTGTACCCCACTACACGTCTGTTCCCCCCCCACACACATATATCTGTTCCCCTCTGTACATCTGTCCCCCCCAAACTCACGGATCGGATCGTTGCTCGGATCAGAGTCACGGATCGGATCATTTTTCGGATCAGCAAATAATAATTGAATTTGCAAAAACCTGTGAAAATTCCACCACCATAAAGCCCCCACTGTAATATCCACGTCATCTCCCCAACTGTAATATTGGCTGAGTATGGCTGGGTACGGCTGAGCATGGCTGGGTATGGCTGGCTACGGCTGGGTATCACAGAGTATGGCTGGGTATTACAGTGTATTGCAGAGTATAGCTGGGTATTACAGAGTATTACAGAGTATGGCAGAGTATGGCTGGGTATGGCAGAGTATTGCAGAGTATGGCAGAGTATTGGCAGGGTGTTGCAGAGTATTGGCAGGGTGTTGCAGAGTATTGGCAGGGTGTTGCAGAGTATTGGCAGGGTGTTGCAGAGTATTGGCATGGTGTTGCAGAGTATTGGCATGGTGTTGCAGGGTAGTGCAGAGTATTGGCAGGGTGTTGCAGAGTATTGGCAGGGTGTTGTAGAGTATTAGCATGGTGTTGCAGAGTATTGGCATGGTGTTGCAGAGTATTGGCATGGTGTGGCAGGGTGTTGCAGAGTATTGGCAGGGTATTGCAGAGTATGGCTGGGTATTACCGAGTATTGGCAGGGTATTGCAGAGTATTGGCAGGGTATTGCAGAGTATTGGCAGGGTATTGCAGAGTATTGGCTGGGTATCGCAGAGTAT
This sequence comes from Lithobates sylvaticus, assembly GCA_028564925.1. Classification (NCBI taxonomy): domain Eukaryota; kingdom Metazoa; phylum Chordata; class Amphibia; order Anura; family Ranidae; genus Lithobates; species Lithobates sylvaticus. The sequence goes on from CM053026.1 coordinate 63,034,389, forward strand.
TGGCTGGGTATCGCAGAGTATTGCAGAGTATGGCTGGGTATTACAGAGTATTGCAGAGTATGGCTGGGTATTACGGGGTATTGCAGAGTATGGCAGAGTATGGCTGGGTATGGCAGAGTATTGCAGAGTATTGCAGTGTATGGCTGGGTATTACGGGGTATTGCAGGGTGTTGCAGAGTATTGGCAGAGTTTGGCAGGGTATTGGCAGAGTATTGGCTGGGTATTGCAGAGTATTGGCAGGGTATTGCAAGGTGTGTCAGAGTATTGCAGAGTATTGGCAGGGTATTACCTGGGTATTGCAGGGTGTTGCAGAGTATTGTCAGGGTATTGGCTGGTATTGCAGAGTATTGGCAGGGTATGTGCTGGCATCCGATCTCTCCCCTCCACTGTACAGATCTGTACACAGAGGGGAGAGAGGAACCGGCGTCATCTTGACGCCGGTTTGTTTACAAGTGATCGCTCCGTCATGTTGGCCGCCGCTCCGGAGCTAGGCCGAAGCAGCGGCCTTTCCTAAGGCCGAGGCCGCGGACGGCTCCGCGGATCGCGGTGAGTAATTGCGGTAACGACGCCCCGTTACCGCGAGGGGAAGAGTAATCAGTTAGATTACTCGTTACCCTCTAAAATAACGGTGTTTACTTTAATCGCGTTTGTTACATCACTGATGACCACTGCCTTAGATGGAATCCGTATCCCATGCTGCTACACTTCTGCCTCCCTTGCTACAAGTCAGAGGAAACAGCTACACATCTTCTCAGATGCATCTACTGGGGCCATAGCAGCTGTCGCTTACCTCAAGGTAAGAGATTCTTCTAATCAAGCCCACATAGAGTTTCTGTTTAGGAAAGCTAAGTTAGCACCTAAGCCTGAACACACGATTCCCAGGCTTGAACTTTGTGGGACTGTGCTAGTTGTAGAAATAGCAATTTTCATATTGCGTGAGATTAAAAATCAGGAAGAACTCCGGACAGCCGCACACCAGGAAGAGATAAAATTCAATGAATTTATTTAAAAAGCAGGAATCACATCAATCCAAAACACGGCAAAGCAGAATAGGGAGGGGCACAAAGCTGACGCGTTTCGCACTATGCCTAGTGCTTACTCATAGCTGAGTAAGCTCATAGCTTCATATTGCGTGAGCTAGACATTCAGATAGACAACGTCAGATTCTACACAGACAGCAAAGTTGTTCTGGGCTACATATAAAACCAGACTTAGCCCCCATTCACACCTATTACCATTACACCGCATCCAATTCGCAGGACATTTCAAAATACATTCATTTTAATGAGGCTGGTTCACATATCTGCGGTGCATTCGCACTCCGCATTGCACAGAAACGTGTGCGTTTTCTAGGCAGTGTGGGCTGGCTCAGGTGCGAATTCAGGCCCATTATGGGAACGCATCTGATTCGCAGATGCATTCCGTTCTGAACACAAATTCTCTCCTTCTCCTCACTACACCTCCCCCTCTCCCCCTGCTCACTGATCCGCAGCTAAAACACAGAGGAACCTCTGAACAACTGATTCTTATCTTCGCAGTGAAACCGGAGCTTCAATTCGCACCGCACATGTGTGAACCCGGGCTAAACGTTTCTATGTCAGCAACCGTGTAGAGAGAATCAGGAAATCATCTAAACCTGAACAATGGCATTATGTTCCATCTGAAATTAACCCTGCAGATCATGCCACCAGGCCAATGTCTGCAAGTAAGTGTCTTTGCAAATTCTTCTTGGTTAACAGGGCCTGAATTCCTGCTGGATCATCCAGAAGAAACCACAGCTGATGTCTTCAGTCTTCTAGGACCTGACAAAGATTCAGAGACCCTAACTATCCTTACCCCAGCTATTCTTCTTACACAGAAGCTTGGGTCTGTTCCTGTTCCATCTGGAAACTTTAAAGCAGGAAATCTGTGCTATGACCAGTGGAAACGAGTACAACACCCCGCCAACTGCTTCTGGCATCATTGGAAGACATTCCACATTATCAACATTAAACATTATGAAAAAATATGGGGATTTGGTCACACCATATTGCTATATGGTGCTTAAGCCCACTTACTGCGATAAAGTACCCCATGATTAGTGGGTCCTACACTATCCATAGATTGGGAGATCCTGCTTCTCTGAACCATGGGAGCTATACTCCTCTATATGGGAGAACATGAGGTCTCCACCCATGACACAGGTGGTCACTAATGAGAGGAACTTACTGAGAGAGTGGGGTGCTCCACCCAAAAGGCACTCACAGGCAAAAAGAGCACCTGATTGTCAGAGCCTGATTCAATCGCTACCAAAAAAACTGTTAGCATTCGCAGGGATCAGGCCTGACTCTGCAAATGCTGCAGTTATGTGTGTTGTGTTTTGTAAGTGACAGTGATTGAATGATACTGCACTTGGGTGGGCTGGGCCAGGCGGAGGGGCTAAACGCAGGTGCTAGCAGGTGTCTGGGCTGATCCCGCAAACGCTGCGTTTTTGGGAACACCTAAACTACTGGGGACGCTAATATAGTTCTGATCAAATCAAAGATATTGATCGGTTCACACAATATACTAGTAAGGGAGGTGTGTGGTGCGTGCGTGGGTGTTAGCGCTACTGGCACTAATCTGACGCTGTCTGGAATTGACGCTGACCCTAACTGACGCTAAAACCTAACTGATCTCACCCGCTGGGCGTCATCCGTGACACTAATACCGTGATCACTGGTGACAGGGGTGAAAAGGTTAACTAGGGGCAATCAGGGGGTTAAAACCTTTATTAGGTAATATATGGGGGTACCCTGATGCTATAAAAGACTGACGGTGAAACTAACTGGCTAACCTGTGACATTAATACAGTGATTAGAATATAGATCTGTACACTATATTAGTTACACCATCGACAGGGGGTGAAAGGGTTAACTAGAGGGCGATCAAGGGGTTAAACCTTTATTAGGGGGGTTTAGGGGGGTACCCTAGACCTACCGGGGCCTACTATCAACTGCCCTAACGCTGAATACAGTCACAAGTGACACCAGTACAGTGATCAGTCAAAAATCGGAAAACTGCACTTGGTGACACAGTGACAGGGAGTAAATGGGGTTAACAGGGGGTGGGGCGATCGGGGGGTGACGTAGTGTTGGTGCAACTCACGGTTAGATGTCCTCTCTCCTCTCACTGGAACCGAAAAGGATTCCACAAGGGGAGATGACATCACTTCCCCTGCCTATATTTACACTAATGCCCCATACACACGGTCGGACATTCCGACCACAAAATCTGTTTTTTTTCCGGATTTTGGCCGAAACTTGTCTTGCATACACACGGTCGCACAAAGTTGTTGGAAAATCCAATCGTTCAGAACGAGGTGACGTACAAAACGTACGACGGGACTACGAAGAGGCCAGTAGCCAATAGCTTTCGTCCCCAAATTTATTCTGAGCATGCCTGGCACTTTGTGCGTCGGAATTCTATACACACGATCGGATTTTGTTGTCGGAAAATTTTAGGTCCTGCTCTCAAACTTTTTCCGTCGGAAATTCCGACGGAAAAAGCCCGCTAGAGCCCACACATGATCGGATTTTACGACAACATAATCCGATCAGACTTTTTCCGTCGGAATTTCCGACTGCGTGTACGAGGCATTACAGGCAGGGGAAGCATTTAATTCACCAGAACCGATCAGCAGGTTCAAGCAAGAAATCATTGGCCTGGACCTGAAGACGGTTCGGATCTGTAACGAATCCGATCGCAGCGGGCACGTGCGCTGTATAGGTATGGCGATTTGCGCAGTGGTGCCATTCTGCTGCCATATATCGGCATGAGCTGGTTGGGAACCGGTTAACCACTTCAGTCCCGGAAGGGTTTTACCCACTTCCTGACCAGGCCATTTTTTGCGATATGGCACTCCGTCTCTTTAACTGACAATTGCGCAGTCGTGCAACTCTGTACCCAAATAAAATTGATGCTTCCCCCCCCCCCCATAAATAGAGCTTCCTTTTGGTGGTATTTGATCACCTCTGCGGTTTTTATTTTTTGCCCTATAAACAAAAAAAGACCGTCAATTTTGAAAAAAAAATATTTTTTTTTTAACTTTCCACTATAATACATATCCCCCCAAAAAAAGTAAAAAAAAAAGAATTTCTTCATCAATTTAGGCCGATATGTATTCTGCTACATATTTTTGGTAAAAGCATATATTGATTGGTTTGAAAAAGTTATAGCGTTTACAAACTACGTGATAGATTTTTTTTTTACTGGTAATGGCGGCAATCCGCGATTTTTAGCGGGACTGCTACATTGCGGCAGACAAATCTGACCCTAAGTGACAGTTTTTGGGGAACAGTGACAGCAATGCAGTGATCAGTGCTAAAAAAAAATGCACTGATCAATGTATAAATGACACTGGCAGGGAAGGGTTAACATCAGGGGCGATCAAAGGGTTAAATGTGTTCCCTAGGAGGTGCTTTCTAACTGGGGGGGGGGGGGGGGAGTGGATTCACTGGAGCAAAAGAGACAGAGCAGCAGTATGCATTTTTTATATCGACACACCGCTGCTCGTGTCCAATCACACGAGCGCCCCCCCCTAAACTGCGGCCACGAAATTATGTACAGGCTGCCGCTGTAAATGTATGTGGGGTTGTCCAGAAGCGGTTAAAGTGACAACTGTGTGTAAAAGAGATTTTTTTTTCTCATTTTCCAAAAACTTGTGGCAAAAAAAATCTTCCGTTGACTCAACATGTCTCTCATAAAATAGCTTGGGGTGTCTATTTTCCATAAAGGGGTCATTTGGGGGGGGGGGGGTGTATGAACTGTCATGGCGTTTTATGCCCAACATTAGAAGATTCCGCCACACATCCACCCACTCATCTAATGTTGGGCATACATGTAATCTTCTTTTTTTTGTAATTTTCCAAAATAAGTTTATGGGCTTCTGGAACAGACACTGTGCTGTTCTGTACCCCCCCCCCCCCCAATTAAATGTGCTCTGCTGTGCCCTCATGTAATATACTGGGTCCCCCCAGTAATGTAATGTGCTCTGATGCCACAGTGAATGTACGTGGGGTGGTCCAGAAGCCGTTAAATTGACAACTGTGTGTAAAAGAAAAAAAAAAATGTTTTGGTAATTTTCCAAAATAAGTTTATGGGTTCCCACCCCCCCCCCCCCCCAGTATTGAATGAAGGAATGAATGACTTGTATAGCGCAACCTATGCGAACTGAATCGCCTCTGGGCGCTTTTTGCCACTGGTGTCCATCTGTGGTATAGTGCGGTCCTTGCCCTGTGGGGTCCCGACACGCTTACAAACACATACAACATACACATATTTGGCCAATTTTATCGACAGGATCTAATTAACCTACCAGCATGTCTTTGGAGTGTGGGAGGAAACCGGAGTACCCGGAGGAAACCCACGCAGGCACAGGGAGAACATGCAAACTCCGGGCAGAAGGTGTCGTGGTCGGGATTTGAACCAGCGACCCTATTACTGCTAGGTGAAAGTGCTAACCACTACACCACTGTGCTGCCCCTCTGTCCTCATCCCACGGCGCCCCTCTGTCCTCATCCCACGGTGTCCTTCTATCCTCATCCCTCAGCATCCCTCTGTCCCCCTCCAGCGGCGTCCCTCTGTCTTTATCCCACGGCGTCCCTCTGTCTTTATCCCACGGCGTCCCTCTGTCCACTTCCCACGGCGTCCCTCTTTCCCCTTCCCACGGCGTCGCTCTGTCCCCTTCCCACGGCGTCGCTCTGTCCCCTTCCCACGGCGTTGCTCTGTCCCCTTCCCACGGTGTTCTTCTGTCCCCCTCCCACGGCGTCCCTCTGTCCCCTTCCCACGGCGTCCCTCTGTCCCCTTCCCACGGCTTCCCTCTGTCCCCTTCCCACGGCGTCGCTCTGTCCCCTTCCCACGGCGTCGCTCTGTCCCCCTCCCACGGCGTCCCTCTGTCCCCTTCCCACGGCGTCCCTCTGTCCCCTTCCCACGGCGTCCCTCCAGCCTACAGACATGCATTTTCTCCTCACGAGATGGTACACATAGGGAGGTCTAAGTCTCGTTGTGGAATCCTGACCCTGTATGTGAGAGAAGAGAAATTATATCAGGAAGGGTTTCTTGAAAGAAATGTTCAAAATAAACTCTAAATGATTCTTCTAACTAATAAAAACAATCGCCTTTAGATCTTTTGCATACATCCTCAAGGGGGTTATACAGCATACTTTTGGCCGTCTTTCTCTGCTCAGGAGTGAAAGGTATAGCCAGACTGATCAATGGCAGGCTGGCTGCATGGATCCATACACAAATCTCATTGTTTTCGTGTGTACTGGGACTTATGCACTGACCGAATTCAGATCTTTTGCGTAAGTTTAACCATGGGATTTGCATATACAGTATAGCCAACCTAGCTGCTGCCAAACTTTCGCTGTATGACCGTCTTGCATGGAAGAAGCCTTACTCAACAATTGTAAATGTGGGAGAACAAACTGACTGATGTAAGACACTTACCTTAATCTGGAAAAGGCTTCTCGTGCTTCTTCAAAAGAGATGTTCCATGGAAATCTCGACTGGGTGGAATGTGGACTTATGATGCTGAAGGTATCTTCTTCACAGCACATGCTCCATGGAGAGCCCGCCGCCATCTCTTCCTCAGTAAAAGAAGGAGTTTCGATGCTGTATGTAAGAGGAGAGAAATGTTAACATTTTCCCAAAGGAAATAAAGAAAATAAGCTGTAAATGACTTCTCCAGCTAATAAAATCAATCACTTTTACTCTGAAAATGTAAAAGTGAGCGAAAGGACTGACTAGTGTAAGACACTTACCTCCATCTGCCATTGGCTCCTGCTCCTAAATCATAAGACAGGTTCCATGGTTGGTCGTTTTCGGTGCAACATAAATAAGATATCCTGTATAAGAGAAGAGAGTAATTATATTAAGGGATTCTTAATGGAAATCAACAAAATAAACTGTAAATGACTTCTCCAGCTAACCAAAGCCATCACTTTTACTCTGCAATAGTAAAAGTGGGAGAAAAGACTGACTGATATAAGACACTTACCACCATTGTCCAGCTCCGCCAGTTTCTGGGTCAAACTCGATGGCCCATTTTATGTCTGTCTCCATTGGCTCTTCAGTGGGAGGGGTTGCCTGGTCATTGGGGGTCCCTGCAATGGCCGGAACCACTGGAGATCCGGTTCTCTCCCCCTCCTGCTGAGATCCACGATCTGATGGGGTCTCAGCAATGGCCGGAACCACTGGAGATCCGGTTCTCTCCCCCTCCTGCTGAGATCCACGATCTGATGGGGTCTCAGCAATGGCCGGAACCACTGGAGATCTTCTTTCTGACACAATTCTCTGTTCCTCGGTCAGCACAGATTCATCTCTCAGTTGTGTTTTGGACCTCAACCTCGTCCGGTAAGCAATAGGATCTGCAATAAAAATGATAAAGTCATGTTTAGTAAGGTTAAAATTGCGTCCCTCTTGACCAAAGCTCAAGACAAATTCCAACTGTTAGTTCTATAAATTTCAGGGGTTTTTATATATAAATATTAAATCACAGCGGTGATCTGGGGACATTGTCCCCTTAGTTCCCCAATTACATTCTCCATAATTTAAAATATATTCAATATCCAAAATAGAGAAACAAAGCTAACGCTCCAGAATACAGAGCCTTATTTTCTAAAAAAAAATATTTTAGGCTGAGTCCAATGTAATTACAAAATGATAATTACGTGTCTAAAATCAGGGCACCTTATCCTTGTATGAAAGCTGTGTGAATTGAGCTGAATCATTAATCTGGGAGAAAATACATTCTTGCCACTAGTTAAAGGTCCTGTGTTGATGGGCTTTTGTTTGCTTCAAGCGGGGGGATGGAAATCCCACTTAAGGCAGGTAAATACAAGTCAGAAGGAGGTCAGCTGCAGGTCAGTGAATTCTGAATGATCTCAGAAGTGTCTCAAACTGAAGCCACCAACACAAGGCCAAAGCCCATGAGCACAGGCCCATAGAAATACAAGCTCCTATTTCCTATATATAATATTGGATTTGAGATGCTTTACAGCCTTCCTTTGATGGGAATAATTATTTTAATTTGGGGGGCATTGAAATAAAAAAAACTTTAATTAAAAAAAAATAGAATAAAAGTAAATGTTGCTAAGTGACAAAATTAATATTGTCATGGGAGAAATCTATTATTGGTTCATGCATTGCTTACCTATTGGAGTGTGACTCCTATCTGATAGTGATGTTGATCCTGTTGGTAGCGGATGCTGGCATCGGCCCTCTGGGGACTTTGTTCTGATCCTCTTACCGATGGGTGCCGGAGATGGTAGCTGACCCTGGCATTGGTCCCCTGGGGACTTAGATCTAGTCCTCTTAGTGACGTGCGCCAAAAGAGGTAGCTGATGCTGGCATCGGCCCTCTGGGGACTTTGTTCTGATCCTCTTATCGATGGGTGCCGGAGATGGTAGCTGACCCTGGCATTGGTCCCCTGGGGACTTAGATCTAGTCCTCTTAGTGATTCGCGCCAGAGGTAGCTGATGCTGACTTTGGTCCTCTGGGGACTTAGATCTGGTCCTCTTAGCAATGGGCTCCGGAGGAGCTCTGGATCTAAGCCTACGCGCAATTGGTTCATCTGCAATAAGAATAATACAGAGATGATTAGTAAACAAGAATTGCTTCCCTCCTGATCAATGCTAAAGACAATCTCCAAATGATATTTCTATACATTTCAGGCTGAACTATCATAAGTATTAAATCACAGCGGTGATCTGGGGACTTTGTGCTTAGTAGGAGTAGAGATGGACAGAATGTTCCCCTATTACATTCTCCATAATATAAAATATATTCAATATCCAAAATGGAGAATTAACCCCCCACCAGATCTATTGCCACATATTTATATATATGATGTTCAAAAAGTTTCCACACTTTTATATTTTCATTGGAAACAGTGATGTGGGAGGATTAATAATTGGTAGTGTATGGGAGGGATGTTAGGAGGAGGCATGTATTCATTTATCTATAACCTATTTAGGAATACTAGAAATATCTAGAAAACCGCTGTGTGTATGGCCAGCCTGGGAGGTGGCAGAATCTGTTGGTGAACATAATGGAAGGCCAAACTGAAACATTTTCTTGATTTGATTTGCATAGAGTAGGGGAAACTTAGACCCCCTGTAGGTTTTATTGCTTCCTGAGGAACGAATGGGAAGATTTCCACTCACTTCCTCCCTCGGTGACACCAACACTTCACTTTTCCTCTCTATCATTTACCAAAAACTGACAAATCAATTTAGGGTCTACTGGCCCTTTAAGAGCCATACAGTGTTTGGCTGGTAAACAGACAAAGACGAATTAAGCGTCAGACATGATTCTGAGCAATTCCAAAATGAATGATTATTTTAGCAAACATTTCCTTCACAGATCAGAAGACTTTCTTCATCTAATACATGAAAAAAATGTATTGTGATGTCACCTGTGTGATTGCTTTGTAATGAGGATCTGTATTATATTATACATTATAGATTCCATTCATAATAACCGCCTGTGATAGCAATGGGCTCCATTCACAGAGCTAGCACTGCACAACAAGGAGCCTTAGGCCCCTTTCACACTGGGGCGTTTTTCAGGCAGTACAGCGTTAAAAATAGCGCCTGTACACCGCCTGAAAAAATCCGGCCCCATTCACTCCAGTGTGAAAGCCGGAGCCGCTCCTTCCCATTGATTTGAATGGGACACCGTGGTAATACCGCGGCAAAACCGCGGCAAAATCGCGGTACTTGCGTTTTGGATGGGGATCCATTGACTTCTATTACATGCAAAACGCTGCATTTTGCATGAAAAAAAGTCCCCGACCTTTCCAAAAACGCAGAGGCAAAAAATGCATTGATGTGAACATGTTCCATAGGAACCCATGTTAAATATAGCGCTGCTTTACCGCCACCGCGGCTCCCGCCCCAGTGTTAAAGGGGCCTTACTGCTCAACAAGTGACAGTTATTGTCAGCTGACTCCAACCAGATTTGAAATTTGACAGTTATTTCTAAAAATAGATCCCTTCTCCTTGTGGTAAAGCTGTGTGATTGAGTCCAAGGAAAATCACATTTCTTCCTACTACTATTTTGAAATGATTATTACTATGAAAATCAAAATTCCTATTTCCTATCTATTAGATGTGATGAAAAGCTCTTCATAGACTTTCACTTTGCTGGAAATAATTATTTTTATTTTGGAGTTAAATATAAAATCCTCAATTAAAATGAATGGAATCTCCATTGTGGTAACAATAATATGATGTAATGGGGGACTTACCTCCTGCTGGAGATTCTGCTCGTCTTTTCCTTCCTGCTATCATTTTCTGGTTGGTTGTTGAATTTGTTGTAGTTGTAGTTGTAGTTGTAGTAGATGTGACTCTATCGCTGTATACAGTCATATCAATTCACTAGAAATAATTTCAATCTGAATATCGCTGGAGCTTCACCTAGAAGATGCTTCTCTGTCGTCTCCTGTTTCAAACTGATGCAGACTGCTGCTCTGGGAGCTGTTTACATAACCTGAGTGAGATTCAGCACCACTATGATGTCATCAGACCGACACCTTTTTTTTTTTTTCAAAAAACTTTACGAAATGAACATGAGCATTTTTTTTTAACCGCTTGCTGTCTGGAGCAATTTTACCATTTTTCACATATAGTATATTTTTTGCTATTAAAGTACATTAGAACCCCAAAACATGATATATTATCTGAAAGCAGGGGCCCTGGAGAATAAAATGGTGGCCGTTGCAATTTTTAATGTCACACGATATTCGCGCAGCTGTTGATCAAGCGCAATTTTTCAGGAAAAAAAATTACATTTTCTTTTTTTTTTTTAGAATATAAAGTTGTGCCAAGTAGAAAGAGACCAAACTAACCGTGTTTACAGAATGGGAAATCATAGTCTCCTAAAATAATAAGCATATATTACAAAAGAAACTTAACATATATTAGATTTATACATACAAGAACTCAAAAATCTAAGTATCCCCCTATCTCCCTGCTACAGTAATCCAAGTTCCTGTTTCTTATCACCTTATGTGACAAAGCACCTCTGCTTCATTCCATATACTTTAACTTAAAAAACAAACCTAAATAAAGGACAAGAGGAGATAACAAAAAAAAAAAAAGGAGGGGGGAGGGGGTTGGGAAATTGTGGAAGGGGAGGGAAGGGGAGAAAAAAAATAAAAAAAAATAAATAAGGGAACGATTTCAAAAATGGCGCTTAGTATCGCATCTGATGTCTCTTTGATCACACATCCATCATATCTCAGACTCATATCCGTGTTTCACAGCCCTAAGAGGGAACTACCCTCTTCTGAATTAATAAACAAATTCCAAGAGGTCCATGTCTTTTTATATATCTCCTGTCTATCGGTTGCTGTCAATATCAGGTCCTCCATCTTTCTAATATCTTCCACCTTCCTCAGCCATAATGCTGCGGTCGGTGGATTCTGCTGTTTCCACATCAAAGGTATACAGGATTTAGCTGCGTTTAGTAAATGACAGGACAGATTTTTTATATGTTTTTTCGTTGGAATAGTGGTAATATGTAATAAAAAAAACGCGGGTCATTTGGGATTTGAAGATTAGTAAATTTCTGGGCAATCGTTTGAACCATTGCCCAGATAGAAGTCAACTTAGGACACGTCCAAAATATATGCAAAATCGTCCCTTTATCTGTACCAAATCGCCAGCAATGCTCTGATGCATCTGGAAAGATAGCATGAAGTCGACTAGGTGCCATATACCATCTTGTAAATATCTTATAATTAGTTTCCTGTATTTTGGTACAGATTGAAGATTTATAAGAAAGCTCAATCATATTTTGAATTTGTAAATCAGTAAATGTGCGATGCAAATCTGTACTCCAGAGTCCATTTTAACACACAGGCCAGTTCTGGTTGCTCCCTAGGGGAGTTAAGTAACTTATACATCTCCGAGAGGACGTGAGACAATGGTTCTGTTCCCGAGCAATGCTCCTCAAATTTAGTCAATTGTCTAGTATATGCCTAGACATGCCTGGTATAGTCTGAACAAAATAATATAATTGAGCTGCATTCCAGAACGCAAGCTGGTAGGGGACCCCGGGATTAGTCAGCTCCTCCATACTAGGCCATCTATCTCCCGTCACAAACTGTGATGCAATAGTTCACTCAGTCTCCCATAGAGTCCAAAATTGCGTGGTTGAAAGGCCTGGTATAAATTTGGGGTTCCCAATTATCGGGGTCAGTGGAGATGTCTTTGTCGTTTGTTCCCTGTATTTGTAATAGCGTGTAGGCATTGTTTCAAAGTATTCCCTATCAAGGGATGAGATTTTAGATCTGACGGCACAAAATCCCAACACCACAGTGCCTTCCTTAGAGGTATTGGGGATTGGCACTGTTCTATTTACACCCACAACTTCAGGTCACTATGGCGTTGCCTCTACCAAGTTGATTTGCTTGGTAATATCTCCAGACATCTGGCAATGCTAAGCCACCATATTGTTTTGGTAGGGTTAATAAGGTGCGTGAAAGACTTGGTTTCTTATGCGCCCAGACAAACCTGGTAAACAATGCCTGCACCTGCTTAAAATAAGGCCCCTTTCACTGACCTTCAAATACGGCAGATCTGAACGGGCGCTCCATGTTAGTCTATGGAGCGTCGATGTCAGCGGGACATCTCCGCTGAACATCCGACCCGGTCCGATCCGCCAAAAGCAGACGTTTTGGCAAAATGCACGGATCGGGTGAGATTGATGAAAACGGACACACCTACCGATCCAAGAATGTAAACCTTGAGCGGAGAGGGTGTGCCACGGAGATTATGAGCCGGCGGACAATCCGTGCAGTCTGGCCTAAGAAACGGTATCTGTATCGGTAATGGTGAAATAAGATAAAATTAAGCTCAGTTACGTACGATCCGAGAATGTAAATTAGTTAAATCTGCTGGCTCTTTTTGTGCTCTAAATAAATCTCATTTTTGGCAATTCAGGGTGTAGTCCACTTAAAGTGGAAGCCTCCTCGGATTTGTGTAAAAGAGTTCGTACTGGCAGTGCAACCTCCATCGCCTCCGATTTAGAAAAATGTATTTTCAAGTTTGATAAGGCACCATATAAATCAAATTGTTTAGGGAGATTTGGTAAAGATACTGCTGGATTCGTTAAAGAAAATAATAGGTCATCGGCATAAGCCGAGACCTTATGTTGTGTATTACCCACTGTCACTCCCTGTATATCCTGATTTAGCCTGATCGTAGAAAGAAAAGGCTCCAAGGAAAGGGCATATAAAAGAGGGGACTGTGGGCATCCCTGCCTGGTACCATTCCTAATTGTAAAAGACTCTGAGAGCACCCCATTCACCTTAACCTGTGCGGTGGGATTTAAATATATCTTGGCTATCTGGCTCATCATCACCTCCACAAGTCAAGTATGTCTGAGTACGGAGAACATAAATGGCCAACTTACTCGGTCAAATGCTTTCTCAGCATCTGTATTTAACCACTTTCAGACCGAACCATTTTGCTGGCTTAAGACCAGACCACTTTTTGCGATTCGGCACTGCGTCGCTTTAACTGAAAATTGCGCGGTCGTGCGACGTGGCTCCCAAACAAAATTGACGTCCTTTTTTTCCCACAAATAGAGCTTTCTTTTGGTGGTATTTGATCGCCCCTGCGGTTTTTATTTTTTGCGCTATAAACAGAAAAAGAGCGACAATTTTGAAAAAAAACACATTATTTTTTACTTTTTGCTATAATAAATATCCCCAAAAAATATATAAAAAATTTTTTTTCCTCAGTTTAGGCCGATACGTATTCTTCTACATATTTTTGGTAAAAAAATCGCAATAAGCGATTATTGATTGGTTTGCGCAAAAGTTATAGCGTTTACAAAATAGGGGATAGTTTTAAAGCATTTTTATTATTATTTTTTTTTTTTACTAGTAATGGCGGCGATCAGCGATTTTTATTGTGACTGCAACATTATGGCGGACACATCGGATATTTTTGACACATTTTTGGGACCATTGTCATTTATACAGCAATCAGTGCTATTTAAATGCACTGATTCCTGTGTAAATGACACTGGCAGTGAAGGGGTTAACCAGGGTGTGGCAGTGTAGGGGTTAAGTGTTCCTAGGGGCGTGTTACTAACTGTGGGGGGCGTGGCTGTGTTTTAGTGAACACTGATCTCTGCTCCAATCACAGGGAGATCAGTGTCACTAGTTGCTAGGCAGAACGGGGAGATGCTGTTTACTTCTGCATCTACCCGTTCAGCCTTCCCGTGAGACGATCGCGGGTATCCCCGCGGCGATCGAGTCCCCGGGACCCGCGACCGGACTCACGGGGGTCCCGACCAGCACGCACGCGATGGCACGGCAGCATTCTTAAAGGGACTTACCTGTACGCCCTTATGCCTGTACGTACATCGTCGTGCGCCGGTCGGGAAGTGGTTAAAAAGACACATGGAGTTTTTGTGAATTTGGTCACATGAAGTAGGTTCAGCACTTTGGAAGTGCTGTCCCTCGCCTCACGTATCAGGATGAATCCAACCTGATCTAAGTGGATTAATTTTTGTAAATGGTTTGACAGCCGGGTAGCCAAGATTTAAGTATAGAGCTTTAGGTCTACGTTCAAAAGTGATATAGGCCTATAGCTACCGCACAAGGTAGGGTCCTCACCTTCTTTATATATCACAGCAATGTGGGCTTCCAGAGTATCCCTAGCAAATGAAGATCCAGAGTCGATCGAACTAAATAAATGAATTAAGCGTGGGCTTAATATTTCAAATAGCATTTTATAGTATTGTACAGTAAACCCTTCCGGGCCCGGGGCCTTCCCTGATTTCATAGACCCTAACGCTTGTTGAAGTTCCAACAATGTTATGGGGGCATCTAGTTCCATACATATCTCATGGGCTAAGGACAGCATTTGAGAGTTTTGAATATATTCATCTATAGCAGATCGAGGCGATATAGGTAATGCTAGATCATATAGGTGTGGATAGAATTCTTTAAATTCCTGGGAGTTATACGTTGGTAAAATTACTTTTTGGCCATTCCCATTAACAACTTGGGGGATATATGTTGACAGTTTATGTTCTCTCACTTTTCTTACCAATACTTTCCCACATTTATCCCCCGATTTGTAATTCACCTTACGGCAAAACTGTAACGCTGCTTTCGCCTTGTAGTAAATCAAGTCGGTAATTTGCTTCCTCAGTACCGCCAAGTCTGTTTCCAGAGTCTTAATAGGAGCATGTTTATGACTAGATTCCACAATCGCTAATTTATCAATTAATTCAGTCAGCTGTTTCGTTCGTTCTCGTTTAATACGAGCCCCATGCTTAATAAAAACACCTCTAAGAACTGACTTATGTGCTTCACATAAAAATCCTGGGTCACAGTTTGGTAGGTCATTCATCTGAAAATACAATGTCAGCTCTTTAGTCACGTCCTCTAAGACTTCTGGTATCTGTAAAAGACTTTCATTAAGTCGCCAGTAGCGATGTCTAGATGTCTGGGCTCCTGTCAGATCATAAGTCAGGAATACAGGGGCATGGTCTGACCATGTAATATTTCCTATGGATGTGGCCTGGTTTACAACCCCTTTAATCCCCTTTTTAATGCATGCCAATATTCTGTTGGCTTTGTTAGCAGCAGCTTGGCATTGCATGCCATTGCTCAGCCTTTCATCTACTTTTCCATCCTAGATTCCCCCAGAGGTTCTCCCCCCAGTGTATAGATTGCAATCATGTTTTTGCCACCCAAATGCATTATTTTACATTGAACCTCATTTGCCATGTAGTTGCCCACACCATTAATGTGTTCAGATCTTTTTGCAAGGTTTCCACATCCTGCGGAGAAGTTATTGCCCTGCTTAGCTTAGTATCGTCCGCAAATACAGAGATTGAACTGTTTACCCCATCCTCCAGGTCGTTTATGAACAAATTAAACAGGATTGCTCCCAGCACATAACCGTGGGGGACCCCACTACCCACCCCTGACCATTCCGAGTATTTCACATTTTACCACCCTCTGATCTCACCTTGTAGCCAGATTTCAATCCATGTACTCACCCTATGGTCCATGCCAACGGACCTTACTTTGTACAGTAAACGTTTATGGGCAACTATATCAAATGCTTTTGTAAAATCCAGATACACCACATCTACAGCCCTTCCTTTATCTAGATGGCAGCTCACCTCCTCATAGAAGGTAATAGATTGGATTGGCAAGAACGATTCTTCATGAATCCATGCTGATTACTGCTAATAATACCGTTCTCATTACTAAAATCTTGTTTATAGTCCCTTATCATCCCCTCCAAGAGCATGCATACTATTGATGTTAGGCTAACTGATCTGTAATTCCCAGGGATGTATCTAGGCCCTTTTTTAAATATTGGTGCAAATATGTTGCATTTGAAAAGCAGCGACAAGCCTACAGTCAGAAGGTGCCAACGGCCATTTGGTACACCGCTCACTGCTCAGTGCCAAACTGATAGTCATTTGGAGCTGAGGGACATTTTTCAACACCCTCGCTCAGTTCCGGAGAAATTGTCTATTTCGGTACATAAGGTGAGTTTACTGCTAAAATAAATGTGAAATTCAAGACTTGGGTATAAACAAGGCCAAGGATAAATCCAAGGAAAAAAACAAGCTTAACTTACCAACCAGCCCACAGACAACCAAATAACCTGTCTAACAGTATGCATTAAAAGCAGGGGTTTAGTCTGCACACATTTGCAAATGCATGCATAAGCCACAGAGCCTCGTCAAGGCACCCTGGTATCTGTGGTACCTAACACTAACTAATCCCACAGTGGAGGCACATGCATTCTGATGGATAGGTGAGAGAAGGTGGACTGGAGGGGAGCCACCCCTTCTTAAAGGTACAGGGGCACACTGAAGACCCAGCATATAGCACAATGGCTGCAAAGGTGTCAGTGCGTTGCCTGACCAAAAAACATGACAGTGATACAAAAAAGACGCTGCTTGCTCCCATCTATAGTTGGCTATTAGTAAGAAGCATTTGAGGGCTAACAACAGGTATAAGCAAGGCCAAGAATAAATCCGAGGAAAAAAAACAAGCTCAACTTACCAACCAGCCCGAGGACAACCAAGTAAACCTTGGCGATTGCGATTGGTTGCCAGAGGTTACAGAATATCATTACCGCTTACTGACTGGTTGCTAGAGGTTACAGCACACATTACGGCTCACTGATTAGTTGCTAGAGGTTACAGATCATGATTTCTGCTTATTGGTTGGTTGGTAGACATAACTGTACATCATTACTTCTCATTGATTGGTTGCTAGAAGGTACAGCACATCATCTCCTGCCTGCACACCATGGACTGGGGCAGTAAGCAGACCCATCAACAGACAGAAAACTCCTAGGGATCCTAGAACTCCTGGGATCAGTGGCAGTGCTGGAGGCAGGGGAGGGTGTGATCAATGGCAATGCTGATTTTTTTTTTTTTTTTTACTGACTGCCAATATAAAGAGGGGTTTCAACACATGTGAGAGTGGTTTACACTGACCACTAATGTAATAGGGGTTTACACTGACCACTAATGTAATAGAAGCATTCACAGTAACCACCAATGTAAGGAGGGATTTACACTGATCACCAATGTAAGGGGTACATTCACACTGGCCACTAGTGTGAATGAAAGGATTCTAGACCAAGCCCCAATGTAATGAGAAGATTTACACTGATCACCAATGTAACTGAGACATTTAGCCTGCGTTCTCATTTGTGTGTCCGGAACTTATGCAAAATGGCTTTTCTGACACCACAGAAACGTGCTGCCCTTTAGCAGATACACAGCAGTGCCATCAATTGTTAATGACACCCTGAGGCATCTGCTGACATGTGCTGTGGCACCGTGTGATTTTGAAAAAGCCTTAGGGAATTTCTTATGTATTTCTATCACATAGAGCAGCTCATTGAAATGAATGGGCTGCCCTACACGCTACCTACATCTTTATCCACCCTGTCAGTACACCTTTGCATCCTAAAACCCCCTGCTAACCTCTGCACCCCAAACCTCCCCCATCCTCTCCACTCCAACCCTCCCCCCTTTAACTCTACCTGCCTCCTCTGCTCATCTTTGCACCCACCTTCCTAACCTCCATAAGTCCCCTCCTTGCTCACCTGTGCACCCCAAACTGTATCTCCTTCTCTGCCTACCTCTGCACATCCCACACTACCCCCCCCCCCCCCACCAATTGCTTACCTTTGCAGAACAGGCTGATGTTAGACTGAATGACCACAGTTGCAGGCAAGACTTTCAATCATGCCCCTTTATCTCCCCAGTGGGCAGCATTCAGTATAGGTGATGGTGGATATGACCTCAGGGGGGCATGATATACATATAAATGCCACTTTTATTTACATATCAATGCTGCTGGTCGCCACTATTTACATATGAATGCAGACGCCATTTACATATTAATGCCACCACTTTTTACATATCATAAACACAGGGTCTGCAGGTGAGTTATCTGAACACAACAATAGGGCAGAGCTGGGCAGCATTAGTAGCAGCACTTCACACTGAGATATCGGGACACAGCACAGGACTAAAACATCAAGGGACAAGGGAATTTAAACCAGGATAGTTGGCAAGTATGAGGCAGCTGCTTTGGGCCCCACAACAATGACAGGGCCCAGGGCAGCTGCCCCTTTTGCCCTGCCTTAAAAAAAATTATTAATAAAAATGGCATAAAACTATAATAACTAATAATATATTTGTATACGCTTATTGCGATTTATTTTTTTACCAAAAATTTGTAGAAGAATACGTATCGGCCTAAACCAAGCGAAAAAAAATTTTTTTTTAGATATTTTTGGGGGATATTTATTATAGCAAAAAGTAAAAAATATAGCTTTTTTTTCAAACTTGTTGCTCTATTTTTGTTTATAGCGCAAAAAATAAAAACCACAGAGGTGATTAAATACCTCCAAAGAAAGCTCTATTTGTGGGAAAAAAAGGACTTCAGTTTTGTTTGGGAGCCACGTCACACGACCGCGCAATTGTCAGTTAAAGCGACGCTAAAAATTGCTCTGGTTTTTGGGCAGCCAAATGGACTGAGGGTAAAGTGGTTAGACGGCCCTGCTAACACCCCAAATGCAGATCGCAAACGCTGCGCATTTGCCTGCCCCCGATCACATGGTACCGCAAGATGCACAGGAGTGGCATTACCCTATGCTGACAAATTAAGATTGCCAAAGACCAGCACCCAAAAGAAACTGAGGAGAAGAGAAATGCTCCAAATATGTTCTGGCGAGCTGTGCTGCAGTTTGTTCTGCTGTGAATAAATGAAGAAACTCCGCTCATAATGAGTGGCGCTGCATGTAGAGCAGATCCATATGTTCATATGTTCTGATAATGCCCATTACTGCAGACGTTGTGCGAATGGCCCTGCTTATGTCTGAGTCCTGGATCTGTATAAACAGGTGTAATGTTTTCACTGCCACATCTATATGTTCTCACCCTGCTATAGAAGAGGCCCGGGTCCCATCTTCAAAAAACATGTCATGACAAAATTGGTAACTTTTCTCTAAAGCTACCTATACACTATACAATCTGATTGTAAATCTACCATTAACTCGGTAAAGGAAGGGCCTGCCTGATTGGATACAAATTGGATGGAATGTTTAGGTTTGTCTTCATATTACATGATTTTTGTAAATCTAAAGGAGATTGTCTCGAGACGCAATACACTTCTGTATGTCAGACATCCCAACCTGCAAAAACGAATTTCAGGGAGGTGACAAATTCATTTCAGGGAGGTGCCCCCCCCCCAGGGAGGTGCCCCCCCCCCAACCCCAATAAATGCAGCCTGATCGGTGCCAATTAAATGCAGCCTGATCGGTGCCAATTAAATGCAGCCTGATCAGTGCCAATTAAATGCAGCCTGATCAGTGCCAATTAAATGCAGCCTCATCAGTGAAAATTAAATGCAGCCTGATCAGTGAAAATTAAATGAAAAAATTAAAATTAAATGCAGCCTCATCTGTGCCCATCAGTGCAGTTTCATCAGTGAAGTCTCATCAGTGCAGCCTCATCAGTGTAGCATCAAGAGAGGCCAATTAAATGCAGCCTGATCAGGGCCAATTAAATGCAGCCTTACCAGTGCCCACCAGTTCAGCCAACTCATCAGTGCCCACCAGTGCAGCCTATCAGTGCCCATCAGTGCAGCCTATCAGTGCCCATCAGTGCAGCCTATCAGTGCCCATCAGTTCCACCTCATCAGTGCCCCCCCCAATTAAATGCAGCCTTACCAGTGCCAATGAAATGCAGCCTTTCCAGTGCTAATTAATTGCAGCCTGATCGGTGCCAATTAAATACAGCCTTACCAGTGCCCACCAGTTCAGCCTATCAGTGCCACCTCATCAGTGCCCAGCAGTGCAGCCCATGAGTGTCCTTCAGTGCCACCTCATCAGTGTCCACCAGCGCAGCCTCATCAATCTACTGGCAGCCAGTTTAATTAATTGTACATAATTGCATTGGGGAGAAGGACCTACTGTACCTGCAAACCAGCTCACATCCAATTCACGCTCTGGGGATCTCATCGCTGCCGCTCCTACTCCAAACCCGACCCAATACTTAGCTGCACCTGAATCCTCGGCCTTCTGCTGACTGCCCAGACTGCATTTCGCAGGGTGTGAGAGACGGTGGCACTCCCGGCTCCGTACTGCCCCCTCCCCTGCTCTCTGTGAACTACCGCTGAGGCACTGACAGAAGATAGAGCAGCCCGAGTGGTCGCCGTGGCCATACTCCATTCAGCCACTTGGGCTGCTCTGTCTTCTGTCTGTGGCTGAGTGACAGGCCCAGCTGGGAGATCGTCCGGCGCACGCGGGTGTCCGTGAGCCCGCAACCAAATGCGGGAGACTCCCGCGATTTGCGGGAGACTTGGGATGTCTGTGAGTTAGTAGGAGTAATAAAAATGTTCCTGCATAGGTGACCAGTGGGAGGAAAATCTGCCCCGGTCAGTGAGAAGCATATAGTGCTTTATTGGTGTTTAGTGTAGGGTTGCCACCTGTCCAGGATGCAGGATACAGTTCGGGTGTGTAATCATGCGTCCGGGTTTCAGACTGCCTGAAACCGGACACATTATTTAGACTGGACTATGGCATCCCAGCAGGGTTGCTGGCCGCAGCTGTCTAAGCTGAGAGTGTCTCACACTCTTTAACACTGCCCAAAGCCAGCACCAACAACCCGCCCCCAAACACACACACAGACAGACAGGAGAGGAGAGAGGGCGCTATCTGCACCTCTTCCCGCCCCCCCAACCCTACCCCTCTGTGTCTACCCACACTCCAACCCCCAGCGCTTTACCTCAGAATAGGAACATAAGTTGGGGCCGGAAATTTGAAGTCCAGCCTCGGATACATCTGGATGAGAGCTGCTGACTGCCAAGGGGTGAGTGAGCTCTCCATCCATCCCTGTCTGTGACTGAAGTCTCCACCCCCTTCTCTCTCCTGCCTCTGAGTAAGTACACATCAGGGTTCTCAGAGCACCCCTTACATCAGATTCCCCCTTTACATTAGAGGCCACAGTGTTTCCCCTTACATCAGAGTCTTCTTCGTACATCAGAGTTATCAGTGTTCCCCCTTAAATCAGGGTTTCCAGAACATCCCTTATGTTAGAGTCCCCAGTGTTCTCCCTTACATCA
>CM053026.1:63056519-63080448 GCA_028564925.1 Lithobates sylvaticus
ACCGGAGTTCGCATAAAGGAAGCGGTTCATCTAAATCCCGCCGGCACTCCTCTTCCAGATCTAGACACCATGGTTCTTCTGCGAGATCCAGTCATCGTAGCCGGGAACCATCCCGCTCTTCTACGACTCGCCCCAGCCATTCTGAAGGGTCATGCTGGGGGTGTAGGGCTCAAGTCCCTAGGGACAAGTCCCTTTGTGATGCCTGTTACGTAAAGGCGACTGGAGAAAGGACTGACTCTGGCCAACAGTTAAAATCTATGGTGGAGAAGATGGTCAAGGACAGCTTAAAGGAGCTGGAAGCCCCTCATGTATCTCCTGTAGAGTCGCCCAAATCTCCTGTGAGGGATACCCAGGTTCAAGATACTTGGGAAGCCTCGTTACCAAGCCATCCATCCGCGGATCTCTCCGATAGTGAATCTGAGGAGGATGTGGCTGGTTCCGGTTTTGATTTTGCTCTGCTCCCTCCGTTGGTCAAAGCCATCAAGGAAACCTTGAATTGGGAAGAGCCGGTGACGGCTCCAGCGAAGCAGAGAAAATTTTTCAAACAATTAAAGAAGGAGCGGATCAGTTTTCCCTTTCTGTCGGAACTAGGAGAGGTTATTACGGAAGAATGGGGAAAGGTAGAGAAGAAGAACTCTCTCCTGCCAAAAATTCAGAAGCTGTACCCATTCAGAGAAGAAGAGGTAAAGCAGCTGGAATCACCCCCCCTAGTGGATGCGGCAGTAATGCGGTTGGTCAGACATGTGACCCTTCCCTTAGAGGACACGGTCTCCTTCAAGGACGCTCTAGACAGAAGAATTGATTCTGACCTGAAGCGGGTCTACCTTATGGCTGGCACGGCCTGTAAACCGGCCCTGGCTCTGGCGGCCTTGTCTAGAGCAATGGAGGTCTGGTCCGACAGTGTCGACGAGACACTCAGGGGTGTCTCAGAAGAGCTAGCCAGGAGTTCTCCTATACAGGAGCTGAGGCTGGCCTCGGCTTTCTTGGGGGAGGCCTCAATTGACATTATTCGTCTCCTGTCTCGAGTTATGCTATCCTCTGTGACTGCCAAGCGTGCCCTGTGGCTCCGTCCTTGGCTGGCCGACCCGGCATCTAAGCAGGTTTGGTGCCGGATCCCCTTTGACGGCTCGTCTTTGTTTGGGAATAGGTTGGATAGTGCTATAACTCGGGCCACGGGCGGTAAGTCTGGGTTCCTTCCCCAAGACAGACGCCAACAAAATCCCAGAGGTTCGTTTCCAAGGAAGCAAGGTCAAGACCGTGCCAGGGAGGCACGCAGTTACAGGCCCGGGAAGGAATTCTCCAGGTCTTGGAGGTCCAGGCAATCATCTTTCAAAAAAGCTACAAAAAGCAGTTTGTCGGGTGACAAACAACCGACCAAGTCCTTTTGAGAGCGAGCCCGTCCAGACGGACCGGGTGGGAGCTCGCCTGCTCCTTTTTCGGCACGTCTGGGCGGCCTCAATCCTATTCCCCTCTTTTCTTAGTCCAGAAGAAGAGCGGGGCGTGGAGACCCGTAATAGACCTGACATATCTGAACCGCTTCATAAAGAAGGAGAGGTTCAAGATGGAGACCCTGGCCACAATCCAACAGTCAGTACAGCCAGGGGATTGGATGGTCTCCATAGACCTAAAAGACGCCTACTTCCACGTGCCCGTCGCAAAAGACTTCCAACAGTTCCTGCGGTTCTCCATAGACCAGGTTCATTTACAATTCACTTGCCTTCCCTTCGGTCTGTCCACTTCTCCACGTACCTTCTCGAAGGTCCTACTAGCAATCGTAGCTCTACTAAGGATCAGAAAAATCCGGATCCATCACTACCTGGACGATCTACTCTTGTTGGCTCAGGACAGAAGTTGTCTGGTAGATCACAGAGATCAGACCATCTCAACGCTCAAGGAGTTCGGATGGCTCCTGAATACGGAAAAAAGCCAGCTGGAACCTTCACAGTATCTCATGTTCCTGGGAGCATTCTTCAACACGGTGAGAGGTACCATCTCTCTGCCCGAGGAAAAGGTCAGAATAGTGCGAGACAGGATCCACCTGGCTCTCGCGTCCCCTCATCTCAGCACTCGGTATTGCCTGAAGGTCATAGGCACCATGGTGTCCACAATACCGATGGTGAAGTGGGCACAGTGGAGAATGCGTCCTTTTCAGAAGGGTTTTCTTCTCCAGTGGTCGGGAGACAAAGTCCAGACAATTCGTGTCACTCAAGTCATGAGGAGTTCCCTCTTCTGGTGGCTTCAGCGAGAGAACCTACTGAATTGCCATTCCCTTCTTCCGATCAGGTGGATAACAGTAACATCAGATGCCAGCAACAGAGGTTGGGGGGCCCATTGTCTGATGGAGGTGGCTCAGGGCACTTGGGACTTTCCCTCTCGAGGGATAGTCTCGAACGTCCTGGAGTTGCGTGCAGCCTTTCTAGCTCTGGTGGCCTTCCCTCATCTGATAGCGGGAGAGTCGGTTGTTCTCAGATTGGACAACACAACAGCTGTTGCCTACATAAGGAAACAAGGGGGCACCAGGAGTCGTTCCCTACTGGCAGAAGTGGAACCTATCATGCGCTGGGCACAGAGGAATCTAGCCAACCTGACGGCAACCTATGTTCCCGGGGTTCTCAACGTCCAAGCGGACTTTCTCTCAAGGGTGCAGCTGGACAACAACGAGTGGGCTCTGCACGAGGAGGTGTTCAGTTGGGTGGTATCCCTAGGGATCTCTCCAGAAGTGGATCTCTTTGCCTCCCAGTACAACAGGAAGCTGGCGAGATACTACTCGCGGTTCAGGGATCCACAAGCTTACGGGGTGGATGCACTAACGGAGCGCTGGTGGTTCCGCACAGCCTAGGCCTTCCCTCCAACTCCGATCATCTTTCAATTCCTGAGGAGACTCAGATGGGAGGAAGTGGAGATGGTGGCTATAATCCCACACTGGCCCAACAGACCGTGGTTTCCTCTCCTGTCTCTGCTCAGCTTCCGAGACCCAGTTCCTCTTCCGACCCGTCGGGACCTGCTCTCCCAGGGCACGATCCTCCACCCGTGTCCAGGTCACCTACAGTTGAAGGCCTGGTTCTTGAGAGGGGAAGGTTGGAGGCACTAGGGTGTCCCAAGGAGGCTATTCCCACCCTCCTGAGTGCAAGGAGGCGTAGCACCAACAAAGTATATGAGCGGATCTGGGCAAGATTTTCGTCCCATATGTCTTCCAGAGCCAATTCATGTGGTTCCCCGGCAGTTCAGGACATCCTAAGTTTTCTGCAGTCAGGTCTGGACCTACCTTTGTCGGTCAGTTCCCTTCGTGTTCAGGTGTCAGCTATTTCCGCCTTCACGGGAGTGTCATGGGCCAAACATGCCCTTATCCAACAATTTTTCAAAGGGGCAATGAGATTGAGACCCCAAAGGAAGCCAAGATTCCCTAAATGGGATCTGCCTCTTGTTTTGGACTTTTTTTCTCATCTGGACAAGCCGCTTTCTGTCAGAGAGCTTACGTTAAAAACCGCTTTTTTAGTGGCCGTCACCTCGGCGAAGAGGGTGTCTGAAATCCAGGTTCTAGGAGCCAAAGAACCTTTCCTAACCTTCTTTCCAGACAGAGTGGTTCTGGTTCCGATGTTAGGGTCAAACCCTAAAGTCACCTCAGTTTTTCACCAGAATCAAGAAATTTCTCTACCCACCTTCAGGTCCACTGGAGTCTCAGATGTTCACCCTTTGGATGTTGGGGGTTCCCTGAAACAATACTTGGAAGTTACAGCCTCATTCCGCCAGTCGGACTATCTCTTCGTCCTGTTCTATGGAAAACACAAGGGCTCCCGAGCATCAGTCAGATCTATTGCTGCTTGGATAGTTCAAGCGATCCAGTGGGCGTATAAGGAGAAGGGGTTGGCTCCTCCTCAGGCGGTGACAGCACACTCAACCAGAAGTCTCTCAACTTCGTGGGCAGCCTCGCGCCATGTAGCTCCTGATGTGATATGCAGAGCGGCGTCTTGGTCGTCAATCCATACTTTTATGTCACACTACTGTGTTGAGCCAGCGGCTCTGTCTTCAGTTGATTTTGGTGCTAAAGTTTTGTCAATTGACGGTGTCAAATAAATCTTTGTTTGTTCAGCATTTTGCCCACCCGGGTGTGTATGGCGAGTTATTTCCCACACGTTGGCTGCCATGGAGTCTGTCAGGAAAACGGAAAATTCCTATCTAAATACTTACCGTAATTTTCCTTTCCTGATGGACTCCATGGCAGCCGGAGTTCCCTCCCAAATGGCTGGAGTAGGATAGTTACCGAACACGGCCTCTGGCAGGGAGCAAAGATTTATGGGAGTAACGTCCTATAGGGTAGTGGAGGCGGGACTAAACCCACACGTTGGCTGCCATGGAGTCCATCAGGAAAGGAAAATTACGGTAAGTATTTAGATAGGAATTTTCCGTTTTTTTTAATAAAAAAATAAGACAACAGTAAAGTTAGTCCAATTTTTTTTTATATTGTGAAAGATGATGTAAATTGATACCCAACATGTCACGCTACAAAATTGCGTTGGCTCGTGGAATGGCGACAAACTTTTACCCTTTAAAATCTCCATAGGCGACGTTTAAAAAATTATACAGGTTGCATGTTTTGCGTTACAGAGGAGGTCTAGGGATATAATTTTTGCTCTCGCTCTACCGATCGCGGCGATACCTCACATGTGTGGTTTGAACACCGCTTTCATATGCAGGCACTACTCACGTATGCGTTCGCTTCTGCACGCTAGCTCGGCGGGATGGGGCGTGTTTAAAAAAAACATTTTTTTTTATTATTTTAACTTTTATTTTGAATTTTTTCACTGTTCTTTTAAAAATAAAATAAAAATGGTGTCGCTTTTATTCCTATTACAAGAAAAAAAATCCCTTGTAATAGAAAAAAGCATGACAGGACCTCTTAAATATGAGATCTGGGGGGTCAGAGAGACCTCACATCTCATATTTACACTAAAATGCAATTAAAAGAATTGGTCATTTGAAAAAAAAAAATAATGTCCCTTTTAAGAGCTATGGGCAATGACTTGGAGACAGGTGGGGGGGGGGGGCATCTTCCCCTCACTTGTTTCTCCATGTCAGGCCAGGGACAGGTCCAGATCGCCATTACCGACCTGGCTCCTAACTTTTTTAGCTGGCTCCTAGATTCCAAGCAAATTTGTCAAGCCCTGATGTAACGCACTGAAATATACAGCGTTAAACTTCCAGTAACGCACTGAAATATACTGCGTTAAACATGCACTAACACACAGAAATGTACTGCGTTAAACGGCACATAACGCACAGCAATATATGACGTTAAACTTGCAGTAACGCACTAAACTATACATCATTAAATGGAAGATTATCAAGTACGTTTTCCCGTGCTTTGTCAAAGAGAAAAACTACAACGAAATAACTGCTGCAAAGCACTGAGAGGTCATACCATAACCATGTTGGCGTGATAATATACTGTGAATAATATGTGGTAAATTACCTAATATATCCACATGTACAATGGACAATGACTAATAATAAATCAATATGTGCCACACATATACAGTGGAACCTTGGATTAAGAGCATAATCCGTTCAGAAGAATGCTCGTAATCCAAAGTACTCGCATATCAAAGCGAGTTTCCCCATTGAAGTCAATGGACGCTTAGTGCTGAGCTCTGCTGTGAGGGAGACGAACCGGAACGATTAGGGACCGCTGGAGCCGGTATTTTTGTACAAAAACTTCCCCACATTAGTCCGGTAGTGACCCACAACAATGTCCCGTAAGAGAGAACTGGGGACCACAAGCCCCAAAAGCTCACCACACTCCTGTACCCTCCTGAAGCGCTGGTCAGTCAGAATCAAAATGGAGCTGAAGGCATAGCAGCGCCTCAGACTAAACATACAGAAATCCCTAATAACATTTCTGGTGACTCACCAAACAGGGAGATGTCTAGCTCCCATGACAATGACACAGAGGGGGATCCCTTAATGAACAGCCCAGCTAAGGCAAAAATGAGAATGGATGCTCTAGCACAGCGGCCACCTCACTCAGAAATTGAGCCCCAGGCTTTTATTCCACTACAATCTAACCAGGCCTTACATTCCTCAATGGCATCCTTCCCAACCTGCGGTCAGCCTGTTATTGACACTACACTGAAAGAGATGTTAATATCACTGCATTCCTCTCTTGTGACTGATTTATCCACTCTATTTACTAAACTCACTACAGATGTCAGTCTAATAGATAACAGAGTATCCACTATTGAGAAAGGTATGATGGAATGCTCCTCCACAGTCAATGACATCATTGATTCTATTGATGAGGTAAAAGATGAACAAGAGTGGATAAGGGGCAAATTAGCAAATTTGGAAGACCGCTCTAGACGAAACAATGTCAAGTTAAGGGGGGTCCCCGAAAATATAACAACTCCAGAATTACCCAAATACGCCAAAGAACTTATACGCACTATTCTACCTGAAGTTACGCCACGTGACATTATAATTGACAGAATACACAGAATTGCAAAACCTTCACACCTGGCTGCATCAGTGCCTAGAGATATACTTATGAGGATCCATTTTTTCCATATTAAAGAAAAAATGATGTCAGAAGCCAGACTGAAAGGCCCTCTACCACGTCCGTTTGAGGGTGTTCAAATATTTCCTGATTTATCAAGATATACGCTTCAACTACGTAGAGATTTAAACCCCATAACTAAAGGAATGCAAAACCATAAGATTCTATACAAATGGCGCTACCCGGCCACACTAATTGTCTCCAAAAACGGATCCACTCATATAATAAATGACCTACACAAGGGTTTGAAACTTTTGAAAGAATGGGGAATAATCCCGGAATACCACAAAGATGAAACTTCGCTTCTTCCAAAACGTCCTTCAACATATCACTACAATCAAAGATCCCGGAATCATCAACCTATGGAAGTATCTGGCTCCTGAGCGGTCCGCTAACTACGTTTATAGCGTCCCCTCCAGGAATTTTGTTTGATCTCACTTGCCTTTGGTATTAACTGTTCCACACTGCAGCAGTAAAAGCTGACTCTTTGCTTTTTTTTTGTGCTTGACACAAATCTGCCGCATCCTGTTTTCATATCTTTTGCTATATTTTTAAATAGCTGTTATATATAATTGTAATTTCATTCCAGGTTTTATAGAAATACATCTAGTTACGGAACCCAGGTATCCTGATAAGCCGAAAGGAACTGAATTTACTGTATACACCAAGAAATATCTGCAAACTGTAAGTGTTATAGTCTCCCACAATCCATCACTTAGCCACAACAGGAAATATGCCATTCACGATAGTATCCTTGAACGCCAAGGGTCTCAACCACCCAGCAAAGAGACAATCTTTGTGGCATACTGCTGAAAAGCTTGATAGTGATATCTTATGTGTCCAAGAGACACACTTGACCCCACTTTCAGCCACTTTATGTCGCAGTAACAAATTTCCCCATATTTTCTATTCTAATTTCTCTTCCAAGAAGAGAGGAGTGCTTGTAGCGATCAAGAAAGACACTGACTTCCACCTCATAAAAGAAATAGGTGACCCCAATGGTCGTTTTCTTATTTTAATTTGTATGATTAATGGAACTAAATATACCTTACTCAACTTGTATGCTCCCAATTCTAGACAGGCAAATTTTGTCAAAAAGACTTTGACCAAAATTAAAGAGTTACAACAAGGATATCTCCTTGTATGCGGAGACTTTAATATGGTTGCAGATATTTATATGGACACTACTTCAGCGGATAAGAGAAGACCCTCTCCCCTGACATCGTCTGATCTTTACGATGTCTGGAGATGCCACCATGGATCAGAGAGGGATTATACTTATTTCTCCCCGCAACACAAGTCGTATTCCAGAATTGACATGTTTGTTGTTGATAAAGTGTTATTACAAAAGGTGACTACCTCTGTTATCCACACCATGACATGGTCAGACCACAACCCAATTTCGATAATTATTGATGATACGTCTCCTCAAAGGAACTCTTTTCTCTGGAGAGCCAATAATTTCATATTACAACATGCTACATACTCCAAAGAAATTGCTACTCATTTAAAAGAATATTTTGAATTAAACGCTGATTCAGTGGGGGATCCTGCCGTGGTGTGGAACGCGCATAAAGCGGTAATGAGAGGTGTTCTTATAAAACTGGGCTCCATTCACAAAAAAAAAAGAACACAACAAATAGACTCCCTTACTTCCCAAATTGCTCATTTGGAGGCAGACCATAAGTCATCTGCATGTCCCACTACACTAGCACAATTAATGTCGCTTAGACAGGAACTCAGGCTGCTTCTTCTCCATACATACGAACATATGCAACGCAAATTCAAAGCCATCTCTTATTCCACATCCAATAAGGCAGGAAAAAGATTAGCACAACGTATCAAAGGGGCTAGAGTTAAATCTAAAATTCCCTTCTTATTCCACCCACACTCGAAAGTGAAGCTATCTAATCCACAAGACATTGCGAATGCTTTTAGCGATTACTATAGTGACCTATATAATCTCAAGAATGACCCTACAACCCACCAACCATCCCCAGAGGAAATTGATGACTTTCTCCATAAGATAAATTTACAGACTCTGACAGAAACACAATTGTCTTATTTAAATGCTCCTTTTTCAGCACCAGAACTTCTAGCTACCATCTCATCACTGCCTTGTAACAAAACACCAGGCCCGGATGGCCTTACAGGGGAATACTTCAAACAATTCTCTACCTATTTGATTCCACACTTGCTGAAATTTCTTAACCAAGCTGCATATTCTTCCAAATTCCCTGTAGAATCGCTAAACGCATTAATTATCACTCTCCCAAAACCTGAAAAAGATCCGACTGCCCCACAAAACTTCCGGCCAATCTCCTTACTTAACCTTGATTTAAAAATATACGCCAAAACTATTGCTAGACGCTTAATGAAGATTATGCCAGACCTGATTCACAATGACCAAACAGGATTTATTAAAGGGAGGCAAGCATCCGACGCGACGCGTCGCATGATTGACTTAATCCATTGCGTAAATTCCAGTGGAACACCTTCGCTGCTTCTTTCTTTAGATGCAGAGAAGGCATTTGATCGGGTGCACTGGACCTATCTACAGAAAGTTCTCATGAAATTTGGGTTTAAAGACAATATTTATAATGCTATCATGGCACTATACACTTGCCCAGCTGCTCAAGTTTTTTCGGCTAATATGATATCTCATCCATTCCAAATTTCGAACGGTACCCGTCAGGGTTGCCCATTGTCGCCCTTAATTTTTGATCTAACTATAGAACCTTTAGCTGAGCACATACGCACGAACTCGAACATCTCAGGCATAACTGTTGGCAACACTACTCATAAGATTAGTCTTTTTGCTGATGATGTGATTTTAATATTATCAAATCCTACCTCCTCCTTAGCAGCAGCCCGAGACGTTTTAGATTGGTTTGGACGAATATCATTTTACAAACTAAATGTCACCAAATCACAAATACTAGATCTCAAATTGAATTCCACCACTAAATTACTATTACAAGCCCAATACCCCTTCACATGGTCTGAACACAGCATTTCTTACCTAGGTATTCAACTCACTAGAACCACTAAACTCCTCTTTTCATCAAACTTCAAGCCTCTCTTAGATAAATTACGTACTGAATCTCAGAAATTAGCTAAAATGGAACTGTCATGGTCTGGCAGATTAGCGGCGTTCAAGATGATGCATTTACCTCAAATTTTATACCTGTTTAGGACCATTCCTATTCCTATTCCTAAATATTACTTTAAGTCACTTCAAACGATACTCAACCGATGTATTTGGCACGGTACAAAACCTAGATGCGCTCATTCTATACTTAGGATACACAAATTAGCGGGAGGATCAGGTTCAATAGATTTTACAGATTATCACACTGCAGCGATCATAGCTCAAGCAACTGAGTGGTTTCAGCAAGATCCGAATAAAAACTGGTGCAATATAGAACTTTCCTTACTATTTCATCCTAGTTTAAAAAATTGGTTGTTGAGCACTCCATTAGACGCCAAAATACCAAAAGCGATTCCCCCTACCATGATAGCCACGGTCAGAGCATGGAAAATTCTAACCCAAACTATCCATCAAGAACCCACTACTACACAGATACCGATACCTATAGAAGTCTTAAACCACATCTCACCTGAATTATCTACATCCCATTGGTCTAACCGAAAAATCTCATTCATAAATCAACTATTTCATGACTCAAACCCAAAATCCTTTTCAACCCTCCAAAATGAATTTCACTTGCCTGATTCAGACTTTATTGCATATTCCAAACTTCTGAAATGCCTTAACAAAATCAAACCTCTCTTATATACAGTTTCTTCAGTAATATGGAAATACCTGCACTTTGAATTTCCTAAACAGAAGGGTATTTCACTTGTATACAACACCCTGAACCAAAAGCGTGTATTTACTAAATCCACACCACATACACACTGGGAAAATGATCTAGCAACGACTTATACAGAATCACAATGGGAACAAGCTTCACGAAGTGTATACAAATCCACGAAAAGCTCTGCGTTGTGGGAACTCACACAAAAATTGTCCCTTAGATGGTATTTGACGCCTTCTCGCTTGGCAACATTCTATCCCACATTATCTAATAAGTGCTGGAGATGTAATTCCAACATAGGAAGCATATTCCACATATTTTGGGAATGTACCCTCATACAGGAATACTGGAAAACCGTTTTTCTTCTCTTAAAAGATATATCCCAGATAGATATACCAATGTCTCCGGGTCTAGCTATCCTGAATTTATCCATTGAAGACATACCCTTTTCATTTCGTCATGTGACGACACATATCCTATTGGCAGCTAGGTTAACTATAACCAGATTATGGAAGTCAGATACAACTCCCTCTATCACTCACCTCTTAGATACCGTAAACCTACATTATAGTTATGAATTAATGATGGCATCCAGTGAGGGTAAATTACCCAAGGAAAAAACCAAGTGGGCATCATGGGAACAATGGTCGACTATTACTAACTTTTTGTAACACTCATATCTAACAGATTGATATACACTTTTGCCTCTGGGTTCTAGAGTATGGACACAGGTTCCTGGATAAGTTCTATTATTGTGGCAACGTTCTCCTCTTAGACACAGTGTAGTCCCCATGGGGGTGTCTAGAGGACATATACTTCTATTTGATCTTATGTTACTATATTGATCTTATATTTCTATATTGAATGTATTGCGTTTTGTAGCATTTTAATAACAGTAATTCTTGTTCTGTAACACTTCATTGATAATTGAGTTGACATTATTTAAGTGCTAGTCTGAGTTAATTTATTTTAACGGCATACAATGTGTAATTTGCATCTTTACTGTATGTTATGAAATTCAATAAAAACTGATTGAAAAGTAAACTCCTATGCTTGTATATTTACAATATTGGAATGGCAGTCTGCTCCTTTTCAATCTAGTGCCACTTATCTTTTTACACATAAATGTGTAACTCCTGCAATACAGGTAAGTGTAAGATGGCAATGGGAAGAAGAGAGGGATCCCAGGATAGGGTAGTATGTTTAAAAACAACTTGATTTATTTAATAAAAATGGTGGATACAGGTATTCACATTCACAAGGTAAATTCCAGTCATCAAACCACGAGCGCCAAGCTCGCCTGCATCACTTCCGGTGCCTCTACGTCCACGGTCACGTGACTTCATCATGGAATTAATTTTTAGTATAGAACATTAACTCATTATTCATTCATTTATATACGGTATATGTGTGGCACATATTGATTTATGATTAGTCATTGTCCATTGTACATGTGGATATATTAGGTAATTTACCACATATTATTCACAGTATATTATCACTCCAACAGCGCAGCACTATGTTTCATTGTTAATTAAATGGAAGATAATTTGCACTAACGCACAGAAATGTACTGTGTTAAATGGCATGTAACGCACTGAAATATACAGCGTTAAACTTGCAGTAGCGCACTGAAAAGTACTAGATTAAACGGAAGATAATGCACTGAAATATACGGCATTGAACTTGCAGTAACACACTGAACTGTACAGCGTTAACTTGCAGTAATGCATAGAAATATACTGTGTTAAGCATGCACTAACGCACAGAAATGTACTACGTTAAACAGCAGTAAAAAATAACGGAAATATTTGACGTTAAACTTGCAGTAGCGCACTGAACTGTACTGCGTTGACCGGAAAATAACGCACTGCAATATATTGCGTTAAGTGTGCACTAACGCACAGAAATGTACCATCATGTAACTCACTGCAATATACAGCTTTAAACTTTCAGTAATGCACTGAACTATATAGCGTTAAATGGCGCATAGCACACTGAAATATACGGTGTTAAACTGAACTGTACTGCGTTAAAAGGAAGATAACGCACTGAAATATACGGCATTAAACTTGCAGTAATGCACTGAGCTGTACTGCGTTAAATGGAAAATAACGCACTGAAATATACTGCGTTAAACTTGCAGCTATCGTATGACACCTCCTAAATGCCGCAAAGTCTTGTATTCCACTTTACTGGAAGAAACAGGCACCGCCGGCGGACTGGCTACGTAAAGTGGAAGAGATAAGTAAAATGGAAGAACTAGTTATAGCTACACAACAACAACAGGAAAAATATCAGATAATTTGGAAATTGTGGAAACAATTTGTTTTATCCGCAGAAGGTGTGACCCTTCTGGGAAATGGAAGTTAACCTTAAATATACAATTGGAGCACCCTGGTATTTTTGTTTTTGCTTTTGTTTTTTTTCTGTGCTGTGTTATCTGTTGTCTGAATATGAGAAAATGGAGGCGGGTAATTTTGAGTTCTGTATTTAAGTTCTGTTTTGGTTTGATACTAGGGGGCAGCAAATAGAAAAATTTATATGATGTTTAAGTTATATTACACCCTCTTGGATATCTTTTGCAGACATCTGAATGGATATGTATATAATGTTTATGAGGATGTTTGATGTATATATATATATATATCAGCTGTAATGATATGTTCTGGCCTGTTATAGGCGTTAATAAAATGTATATTTGAAAAAAAAACTTGCAGCAACGCACTGAAATATACTGCGTTAAGCGTGCAGTAATGCACTGAACTATATAGCGTTAAACGGAAGATGACGCACTGAAATATACTGCATTAAGCGTGCACTAACACACAGAAATGTACTGTGTTAAACGGTCACTACACTCACACTGACAGAACTATCCATACATTCACACTAATGTAAAGATGAATGGTCGCACTACACTCACACTGTACTATCCCTAGATTCAGACCAAACTGATATTCTACACTGATAATAGAATCAGAATAGCACACTAACTTCTAATAGCACTGAACAGAGCCCTGTTGTATCTCTCTCCATGCCGATATCACACTGAAAATGGCCACTATTAAAAGAATACTTTTATAGTGTGGGGGTGGGACCAATAGTAACGAGCCATGATTGGATAGAGTCATCATGACAGCGTCCAATCACGGCTCTGACAGTGCTCTGTGCCCTGATTGGGCAAAGCTTTCATTGCTTCAGCCAATCAGGGCTTTCAATGCATTGTGCGGTGGCGCAGTGCATTGTGGTCGTTCGGCGAGCCGAACAAACGATCAAACACCTCGATAATTCTGGTGTTTGTTGAACGTGCAAACAGTCAATGTTTGGCTCAAACTCATGCTCGGGCTGAACTGTTCGCCCATCTGTTCGCACATGCAGCCCAGACTTGGTTCCATAAGGAAAAATCCTCAAAACGCATCAGCCGAATATACTACCTGATAACCCCATGGGATACAGGTAGTGGTATATAGACTTTTAACCGCTTGCCGACCTCCTCACGCAGATATACTGCAGCAGAATGGCACGAACAGGCCAACTAACGTACCCGTACGTTGCCCTTTAAGACGCGCGCACCCGCGGGAAGCTCTGTGAGTCGGATCGTGAGTCCCGCGGACTCAATGTCCGCAGGGATACCCGCGATCATCTCCCGGAGAGGAAGAACAGGGAGATGCTGATGTAAACAAGCATCTCCCCGTTCTGCCTAGTGACAGTGTCACTGATCATAGCTTCCTGATCAGCGGTGATCAGTGATGTGCCACGCATAGCCACGCCCCCACAGTTAGAATCACTCCCCAGGACACTCTTAACCCCTTAACTGCCCCCTAGTGGTTAACCCCTTCACTGCCAGTGTCATTTACACAGGAATCAGTGCATTTGTATAGCACTGATTGCTGTATAAATGATAATGGTCAAAAATGTCCGATGTGTCCGCCATAATGTCGCAGTCACGATAAAAATCGCTGATCGCTGCCATTTACTAGTAAAAAAAAAAAATAATTAATGAAAATGCCATAAAACTATCCCCCATTTTGTAGACGCTATAACATTTGCGCAAACCAATCACTAAACGCTTATTGCGATTTTTTTTTTACCAAAAATATGTATAGGAATACGTATCGGCCTAAACTGAGGAAAAAACTTTTTTTTTATATATTTTTGGGGGATATTTATTATAGCAAAATGTAAAAAAGAATGCATTTTTTTCAAAATTGTCGCTCTTTTTTTGTTTATAGCGCAAAAAATAAAAACTGCAGAGGTGCTCAAATACCACCAAAAGAAAGCTCTATTTGTGGGAAAAAAAGGACGTCAATTTTGTTTGGGAGCCACGTTGCACTACCGCACAATTGTCAGTTAAAGCGACGCAGTGCCGAATCGCAAAAAGTGCTCTGGTCTTTGGCCAGCAAAATGGTCCGGGGCTGAAGTGGTTAAAGAGATATGACATGATGTGATTTTATTCCAGTTACTAAATGTGAGTACGATGCTTACTTCTGTTGTTCAAATACAATTTTTACCAAGGATAATGCGTTAGGCCCCGCGCCTTCTATCTTTTCTAAGTTCACTTTTAGTCACATATTACCTGTTACACCTGTATTTAGGGTCCCTCCCCCTCGTGCCTGAGCTAAGGGCAGATGGATTCCAGGAAGTAAATGCTACATGAATCATCTGCCCTTACTCAAGATCGCCACAGTTAGGGGGGTGTTTTTCAAAGAAATTGCTCAACAAACTAAAGCATAGAGACATGGATGGATGGAGGAGTTTGCTATGAAAATTAAAAATGAATTAAATAGCATTTTCAGTTTGTGGTGATCAGATCAGAAACAGTTAAAGTGTTACTAAACCCAGGACCCTGCATTCACTATATCTGGTCTCCCACAGTACACAGAACATGGAAATGCAATGATTTTAGTAAAGATTTTCTCATCAGCAGTATATAGCAGTCTTGTGGCTTATATCAGTGTCTGGTTAAAGCTTGTAGCAGGACTTTTTATTCTCTTCTGACTGTCCTATGAGGCTGCATGACCCCTGACACTCTGTCTGAACAGTGCTGATTAGCCCTGTGCTGATCACATGCACCCTCCTCAAAAAAACAAATACAAATAAATAATCTCTACCAATACACTCCAAACTGAGCATGTGCAGAGTGACCCCCAGGGCTCTGTTCTATAAGCAGATAGATTGGGGATAGTGGAAGAAGGGGATGATCAGGGAATACAGGATCAAACAGCCTTTTTACACAATGCAGAGGACTAATCCCTTAGAATCCATAGTGAGTATAACAAGCATGCTTTACTGCATATACAGACTGATTTTACCATTGTGGGTTTAGTAACAATTTAAGTTCCACTTAAAACATACACCTGTGTGAGGGCCTTTTTTTGCCTGCATGAAATGCACAGGTGTCCCATGCACCTCTATGGAGGTAGTCTCATTGATGTCAATTGGGACACAGCGGCTGTGTCTGTGCAGCTACTGCATTCTAATTGACATGAATGTGACTGCCTGCAAGGGGATGCATGGAACACCTGTGCATTCCATGCATGCAAAACATGGGCCTCATACATCTGCTGTCTGTGTCTTTTATGGAGAATCAATCAATTTTGAAGATTTGAAAGAGCAAGCAAGGAGTTGATTTCTCATGATTGTTACTGCAGCTGCACACCTCCCAACTTTCTGAGATGGAATGAGGGACACCTACCGTATATACTCGAGTATAGGCCGACCCGAATATAAGCCGAGGCACCTAATTTTACCACAAACAACTGGGAAAACTTATTGACTCGAGTATAAGCCTAGGGTGAGAAATGCGCAGCTAATGTAAGTGGAAAGGAGGGTCAACGATGCCCATTTGCAGCCTCACTGTGCCCATGCAGATGGACACAGTTGACCGATTTGGGGCCCTGTATCTCGGGGTCACTTAGTGCTAGGAACCCCATCTTTGGATATGTTGTAGTGCTAATTCCACTGGGTTGGAATACAACATTTGGGGTTCCTAGCACCAAGTGTCCCCGAGATATGGGGCCCCAAATTCGGGTCAGAAAATCTCAAGCACTTTTCTGAAGCAGAGAATGACATTTTCCAAACCGACTTTGGGGCCCCGTATCTCGGGGCCACTTAGGGCTAGGGACCCCATATTTGGATATGTTATAGTGCTAGGTCCACTGGGTTGGCACACCAAATTTGGGATTCCTAGACCCAAGTGGGGTCAAGTATGTAGGCATAGGACACACCCCCCTGCCCCCCCCCCCCCCCTTAAAGGAAAATTATGCAAAAAAATTATTAGTTAAACCCACAAGTGCTTTTTTTACCATTACTATTCCTTTATATTGGCTTTTGAAAATTACAAATGCAGCAATTTAGAATTTGGATGAAAGGTTTAGCGCTGAGAAACACTTTTTTGAAAAATAAAAAGTGCATTTTATATACAACTATATAGATCAGACCAAAATGAGGGACAAATGAGGAGGATAGAGGGACTTTGCTCCAAATCAGGGACAGTCCCTCGAAATCAGGGGCAGTTGGGAGGTATGCAGCTGTGCGACTGCCTTTCCGCACCCAGGTAGCTCTAAACAATTTTCTGATCATATTGGGTAGTAGCACCCTACTTCAGCTCTATTTTACAGTCCTCATAGGCAGTTACGTTAGGAGGGGGGGGGGGGGGGGGGGCTTGTGCTCCGAATGGGTCCCCGAAAAGCCCTGGGTCTCAGGCATGCACATCTCTATTAGTAGCCCCAAGCGCTGCCAAGGGGGGACCAATCTGATCCCGAACGCCGTCGGGTGTGGCCGAGCCACATAGCAGGTCCTGCCTTCTGGAGCCTGCAGTGCCTATGTTGGACGTCCCACTGGCCCAATGGCGGGACCGCGGGATGTGTGCTGTCCATCATAGGCACTGCAGGCTCCAGAAGACAGGAATTGCAATGTGGCTGCAGGGCACATGAAGTCTGTCTCCTGGTCAGGTAGGTCAGTGTGTGTCACTACCATCAGTGTATGTCAGGTAGATCAGTGTGTGTCAGGTAGGTAGGTCAGTGTGTGTCAGGTAGGTAGGTCAGTGTATGTATGTCAGGTAGGTCTGTGTATGTCAGGTAGGTAGGTCAGTGTATGTATGTAAGTGTATGTATGTCAGGTAGGTCAGTGTGTGTCAGGTAGGTCAGTGTATGTCAGGTAGGTAGGTCAGTGTATGTATGTCAGGTAGGTATGTCAATGTGTCAGGCAGGTGAGTTTAGTGGTCAGCAATGCTCAGCATTAATGGGCACTGGTAAGCCAGGCAGCAACCAGCAAGTGAGCTTACCCCCACCACACAACCCAGCCAAAAAACCCTGCGCCACTACCGCCGCCGCTCCATCCCCCACCAGTGCTGGCCTTCTACTTCGGACTGAAGCCCCTGGTCTTTTTGCCACCTAGCAACTCCCCTGCTCATAGGGCTGTACGCTAAGGTATGGGCATGTGAATGAGGCCTAAAGGCCTACCTCTTGGGGACATTGTGGGCGAGATCTGTGCCCTGTGTTCCCGGGTCTTCACAACTGCTGCACCTGCTAAAGGAGTAATTCTCCCTGCCAGATTTTTTATTTATTTTATAAAGTATCTAAAGCCAACATTTTTTTTTTGTTGTTTATGGATAGAGAAAGAAATGTATTTCATTTCATTGTTTTTTTTGTGTGTGTTTGTCTGACTGGGGAGATTCCCCTTCACTTCTTGACCTCTAGATCTCACAGGAAGTAGGAATACATTTCTCCAAAGTGAAGGAAATCCTCTGTAAGGGTCAGTTCACAATACATGCAGTCCAGTGCGGTTTTTTTTTCTGCATCAAAAACACATGGGAAGTAGGTTATATGGTTTCCAATGGCATAGTTCACACTAGTGCGGTCAGTTCCAGGGCTTTCCAGTTCCAGAAACAAAAGTAGAACATGCTGCATTTTTCCTGAACCGGATTGTACTGGAACGCAGTAAAACACATTCGGAGACCCACAAAAACACACTGGAATGCACTGGAATGCATCAAAACGTATCAAAAACGCACTGGACCCTAGTATAGTGGAAAAAACACAGAAAAAAATACAAAAAAAAGCACCTGGAATGCATCCGGAAACACATCAAAAACGCACTGGAACGCGTCAAAAACGTGGTAAAAACGCACATGCAGAAACTCTTCCGGAATGGATCTGGAGTGCGTTTTTGATCTGTGAACTGGCCATTAGACAGTCGGAAGATTTTTCTTCTATTCCTGTTCCAGTAAAAGGTCATATTGTTGGATTTTCTCATGCTTTGAATCCCGATGACAGTGGTCACCAGGGCAAGTAGAGAGGATAAATATGCCCGGCGCAGCATAAAACCGTCCATAGATGATGCAATTTTCTATCCTGCAGCCACGGACTGCAGAAAAGAAAATTGCTTGAATCCCCCCAATCAACACTATTGTGTTCTCTAGGCGAGGGAGCAAGGGCAGCCATCTCTGCTAGGAGAACACAGTAATTATTGCTAGCGGCAGGGCTTTTTTTTCAGCGGGAACGCGGGGAACGCAGTTCCAGCACCGAAAGTATGCAATGGCAAGGGTAGTTCCACCTCTTATGAAAGTGTGTGCTGAAGGGTCCAATAAAGCCAGCTGCTGGGGGGGGTCTATTGTTGCTAGGGAGTATTATGTTACTAGTGTGTCAATTGTTGCTGAGAGGGATCTACGGTTGAGGGAGGGGTCTATTGTTGCTGGCTGCTGGAGAATCTATTGTTGAGGGAGGGGTCTATTGTTGCTGGGGGGGGGGGGTCTTATGTTGCTGGTGGTCAATTGTTGTTGGGAGCGATCTACTGCTAAACAGGGGGTCTATTGTTGCTGGCTGCAAGAGGGTATATTAATGCTGGCTGCTGGGAGATCTATTGTTGCTGGTAGGGTCTGTTGTTGTGAGGCAGGACTTGTTGCAAGTGGTCTATTGTTGCTGGAGGGGATCTGTTATTGTTGAGGGTGTCTATTATTGTGGCGGGATCTATTTTTGCTTAGGGGAGGGGGGCTATTGTTGCTGGCTGCATGGGATCCATTTTACTACTTTTCTTATTGTGATTACCGTATATACTCGAGTATAAGCTGAGTTTTTTTCAGCACATTTTTTTGTGCTGAAAATGCCCCCCTCGGCTTATTCTCGAGTCAAGCACAGTGAATGACATTTTCCGACCCGACTTTGGGGCCCCGTATCTTGGGGCCACTTGGTAATAGGAACACCAAATTGACATGGATATGTTGTAGTGCTAGCTCCACTGGGTTTGCATACCAAATTTGGGGATCCTGGCACAAAGTGACCCCGAGATACGGGGCCCCAAAGTCGGTCAACTGTGTCCATCTGCAGCAATGTCAATTCGGAAACCCTTTGGGGGCATTTAGGAAACCTTAAAGAGGAGTGCCCGCAAAAAAAAAAAAAATTAAAAGTCAGCAGCTACAAATACTGCAGCTGCTGACTTTTAATAATCGGACACTTACCTGTCCCGGGGTCCAGCGATGCGGGGGAACGAGACCCCCCCTCGTTCCACGCTCTGCTTGCGGCGCCGGCATTCTTAATGTGGGAACCCGGCTGTGGCTTCACAGCCGGGCACCCACTGCGCATGCGCGAGCGGCGCCGTGCGTCGTGATTCGACGCTCACTCATCTGGGACACATGACAGGTCCCAGATGACTGTGCGGCGCCTACAGGAAGTGACGTTTAGCCCGGGCAATGAAGGTGGCAGACTACGAGGGACCCCCTAGCAACAGGCATTTAGAGGTGAGTAAATTTTTTTATTTTTTCCAATTATTTTTTATTTATTTTTTTTATGATTTTTAAGCCACATTTTTTTTTTTGGTCGCAACCCCACTTTAACTACCAAGTTTGAAGTTCGGGGGACCTATGGCTGCAAATGGGCACAGTGAGGCATGCAAATGGGCACAGTGAGGCTGCAAATGGGCATTGTTGACCCTCTTTTCCACTTACAGTAGCTGCGCATGGCTCACCCTAGGCTTATACTCGAGTCAATTCCTTTTCCCCAGTTTTTTGTGGTAAAATTAGGTGCCTCGGCTTATATTCGGGTCGGCTTATACTCGAGTATATACATACCAAATTCCATACAGATTATGTAGCACCACAAATACTTGGTTCTGTTTCCTCTAAAATAGGTGGTAATGGGAGGTGGGAATGGGGTGGAGACAAGAGATGGTGCTTGGAGGACAAGTGGTGACTTGGGAGAGGGAAGTTCCTGCAAAAAAAAAAAAAAAAAAAGCTCTGGCTAGCGGCCATAACCGCTGGCAATAATCGCATGTAAAGATCTGGCATGTTGGTTGTACCCAAGTCGATTGATGGATCAACTTGGGTACAACCAGCCTGCCCATACATGGCTCGAATCTTGGCCAGTTCCTGCTGAACTGCCTATGGCCAGCTTTAGAAACATATCCGAAACTAAACTAAAACAAAGTTGTTGCTTAGATACCTTTTAATTTACTAATTAGGGAGTATATAAGTGAATTTGGACGGATTTATTATTCTATGTTTGCTTACAGTGACTTTTTAGATGTTGTAAAGGACTTTCTAAGTGTCCCAGCAGGTGGTGTGGAAGCCACAGAGACTGTCAGGGAACACAGGGAGGGTGCTGGTCCTCTGACCACAGGCTGTAGCGGGTCACATGACATTTGTATACATCCGATAATCACAGCAGACCTGCTCTACAGGTGTTGCCTAGTAACAATGGTGAAGAGGTAGAACCAGCTTGTTTAATAGGTGTCTGGGGGATTAGCTCCCAGTGATTAACAACTAAACCCCATTAA
This sequence comes from Lithobates sylvaticus, assembly GCA_028564925.1. Taxonomy (NCBI): domain Eukaryota; kingdom Metazoa; phylum Chordata; class Amphibia; order Anura; family Ranidae; genus Lithobates; species Lithobates sylvaticus. The sequence goes on from CM053026.1 coordinate 63,077,664, forward strand.
TCCCTTTCAAATTAAGTGATGCGTCTAATGACTACAACTACGTACAGTAGTCGTATGTAACAATTGTAATTCGTCCGCCCTAATGACTGACCATTGACATGGGCCAAACCAGGGTTAAGAATGAGGAAATTTGCAATTAATCCTTACAATGCTCCAAGTCTGAGTGCCTCCAGGCAAAAAACAATGACACGGGGGGCCTATGGACTGTTCATGGAAGTGTCACCTGTGCATATAAAACCTACTGTCCTATCACCTGGAGAGCAAGGGTGTCGTAACAGTAAAATATAACTGTCCTGTATGTTCCTCCACCCTAAACTCGCTCATCCATGTCTTTATGGACCTTGCTTTGTGCACTGGTGGGCAGTCATGTTGGAACAGGAAGGGGCCACCCCCAAACTGTTCCCACAAAGTTGGGAGCATGAAATTGTCCAAAATGTCTTGCTAGGCTGATGCCTTAAGAGTTACCTTCACTGGAACTAAGGTGCCAAGAACTACCCCTGAAAAACAACCCCACACCATAATCCTCCCTCCACCAAATGATATGGACCAGTGCACAAAGCAGGGTCCATAAAGACATGGATGAGCGAGTTTGGGTGGATGAACTTGACTGGCCTCCCCTGGAGTGGAGTCCTGACCTTAACCCGATAGAACACCTTTGGGATGAATTACAGCGGAGACTGTGAGCCAGGCCTTCTCATCCAACATCAGTGCCTGACCTCACATATGTGCTTCTGGAAGAATGGTCACACATTCCCATAGACACACTCCTAAACCTTGTCGACAGCCTTCCCAGAAGTGTCGAAGCTGTTATAGCTGCAAAGGGTGGGCCAACTCAATATTGAACCCTACAGGCTAATTAGACTGGGATGCCATTAAAGTTCATGTACGTGTAAAGGCAGGTGTCCCAATACTATTGGTAATATAGTGTATCTAATTCATCCCAATGCTTCTATCTATCTCTCTATCAATCAATCTTTTTGTCAAATTGTTTTTCAAATCTACCTAATTCTTTGATTTTTTAGGGTTTTCTGCATCTATTTATCCAATCTATGCCTACCTACACATATAACCTTCAATATCTATTGATGATTATTATTATTATTATTATTATTACAGGATTTATATAGTGCCAACAGTTTACGCAGGACTTTACAACTTGAGGGTAGACAGTACAAATACAATACACTTCAATACAGTAGGAATCAGAGGGCCCTGCTCCTTAGAGCTTACAATCTAAAAGGGAAGGTCAAGAGATACAAGAGGTAATAACTGTGGGCGATGTGCTGATTGAGAAGATAAATGTACAGTTGTTAGGTGGGGGCCAGATAGGCTTCTCTGAAGATATGAGTTTTCAAGGATCATCTGAAAGTGGACAAAGTAGGAGAAAGTCGGACAGATTGGGGTAGAGAATTCCAGAGGATGGGAGAGGCTCTGGAGAATTCCTGACAGCGAGCATGGGATGAGGTGACAAGGGAGTTTGAGAGCAGGAGGTCTTGGGAGGAGCGAAGAGAACGATTAGGTTGGTATTTTGAGACTAGGTTAGAGATGTAGCTGGGGGCCAGGTTGTGGATTTTGAATTTAATTTGTTGGCTGAGTGTCAGCCAATGGAGGCATTGGCAGAGGGGTATAGCAGACGCTGAGCGGTTTGTGAGGTGGATGAGCCTGGCAGCAGCGTTCATGATGGACTCAAGTGGTAATAGCCTATTTAGAGGTAAGCCAATGAGGAGGGAGTTGCAGTAGTTGAGGGGAGAGATGACCAGGGAGTGGATTAGAAGCTTTGTGGTGACATTGGTTAGGAAGGGGCGCATCTTGGAGATGTTGCGGAGGTGGAGGCAGCAAATTTTAGATAGCGATAGGATGTGGGGCCGAAAGGTTAGTTTGTAGCCCAGGATTACACCTTGGCGTGGAGAGACAAGTTGATAGTTTAGCCATTGATATTGACAGAGAAATCAGGGGAAGTGCCACCTGGGGGAGGAAATATCATGAGCTCGGTTTTGGATAGGTTGAGTTTGAGGAAGTGGTGTGACATGCAGGCTGATATGTCTGCTAGTAAGTTGGTGATGCGTGAGAAGACAGATGTAGAGAGGAGCTGGGGGGTGGAGAGATAGATTTGGGTGTCATCAGCGTAGAGATGATATTGAAAGCCATGGGAGGCAATCAACTGACCCAGGGAAGTGGAGTAGATTGAGAAAAGGAGAGGTCCAAGAACAGAACCTTGGGGGACCCCGACGGAGAAAGGAAGAGGAGAGGAGGAAGTAGAGTTGTAAGTGACACTGAAGGAGCGGTGAGATGGGTAGGATGAGAACCAGCAAAGAGTACAGTCACAGAGACCAAAGGAGTGGATTTTATTAAGGAGGAGGGGATGGTCCACTGTGTCAAAGGCAGCAGAGAGGTCCAGGAGAAGTAGTACAGAATAGTGTCCGTTGGTTTTAGCTGTTAGTAGGTCATTTGAGAGTTTAAGGAGAGCAGTTTCCATGGAGTGTTGAGGGCGAAATCCGGACTGAAGGGGATCAAGAAGTTTGTTCATGGTCAGATGGTCACTCAGTCGGTTGTAGACCAGTCTTTCAAGAAGTTTGGAGGAAAAGGCGAGTAAGGAGATGGGACGTAGGATGTTAAGATTGGTGGGATCCAGTGAGGGCTTTTTAAGTATGGGGGTGACTAGTGCATGTTTTAGAGAGTTTGGGAAGATGCCACAAGAGAGGGAGAGGTTGGAAATGTGAGTTTTTTTTCATTATATTTCTTTTATTATAGAATTTCCTCATTTACAGACCAAAATACATTCTTG
>CM053026.1:63080909-63345909 GCA_028564925.1 Lithobates sylvaticus
CCCCCCGTATATGCCCCACTGGGGGGGAAAGACGGCCCGCCCCCCCATATATGCCCTGCCAGGGGGAAGACAACCCCCCCGTATATGCCCCGCTGTGGGGGGAATATCGCAACTCCGATCTAGGTAAAGAGTCTGACGGAGGCTCTTTACCACCTGATCAGCCGTGTCCAATCACGATGTAAACAGGTTGAGCCATTTATCTTTTCCTCACTTGCGTCTGACAGAAGTGAATAGAGGGGAGCCTATTGACTGCTCCCCTGAAGGGGGGGGGGTGGATCTGCGCTGATTAACGCAGCCCCCCCCTCAGATGTCCACCCAGGACCAACAGGGATGGCATCCCTGGGGGCCATGGGAGGCAATGTGTGCCCACACATGCCAATCAGTGCCCACCAGCAATACCTGCCAGTGCCTCCTAATCAGTGATGTCAATCGGTGCCCATCTGTACCACCTCATCGGTGCCCATCAGTGAAGGAGAAAACGTACTTATTTACACAATTTTATAATGGAAACAAAGAAACTTTTTTCACATTTTTCAGTCTTTTTTTATTTGTTTAGCAAAAAATAAAAACCACAGAGGTGATCAAATACCACCAAAAGAAAGCTCTATTTGTGGAAATAAAATTATAAAAATTGTAATTTAAACAGCGACAGCGCTGAAAGCTGAAAATTGGCTTGGGCAGTAAGGGGGAAATTACCCGGTATTGAAGTGGTTAAGCTTTGACGGTGAAACCTGGAAGCTGATTGGGTACTATGCACAGCTGCACCAGTTTTAGTGCCCTCCCCCCCCCCCCTCCTCCAGTAACGCTTTCTGTGAGATAAATTCTGAAAACATATTTTCTCTAAACTGTATCTTTTTTTTTTTCTGTTCTGTATCTTTCTTCTTAGAATATCTGTGGTGTTGGCTATGCCCCACTGATTGACACGTGGTAGTTTCATTTCCCCTCATATCTGATCTATGCTAATGCTGAGGTGTCCCTATTTGCCATGCGGCGATGTCGGTGTACTAATATTTGTACTGAGTGAGCTTGTGGACTCTGACTCGCAGAGTGATTGTATTAACATGGTGTACTGTGAACAGCTTGTAGTTGTATCTTTTTAGTTTTTTTTGTTTTGTTTTGTTTAAACATCTTTTTATTGGTGTGAAAAGAATTATGGCCAGTTTTCAAACTTAAAGTGGTGTTTCCACCAAAAAAAAAAAAAAAAATTGTTTAAAAATCATAAAAAAAATAAATTAAATGAATTGGGGATTTTACTCACCTCTAAATGCCTGTTGCTAGGGGTCCCTCGTAGTCTGCCACCTTCAGTGCCCGGGCTTCACTTTCCCTCTACGCCGCACAGTCATCTGGGACCTGTCACGTGTCCCAGATGACTGAGTGTCGTAGGACGATGCACGGCGCCGATCGCGCATGCGCAGTGGGTGCCCGTCTTTGAAGCCACAGCCGGGTGCCTAAAGTAAGGATGCCGGCGCCGCGAGCGGAGCGGGGAACGAGGGGGTGCTTCGTTCCCCCGCATCGCTGGACCCTGGGACAGGTAAGTGTCCGATTCTTAAGTCAGCAGCTGCAGTATTTGTAGCTGCTTTTTTATTTAAGTCAACAGATACAAATACTGTAGCTGCTGACTTTTAATATTAGGCCACTTACCAGTCCAGGGAGCCCGCAAAGTCGGCACCCCAGCTTATCTTCGGATCAACTCCCGGGTGCAGCCGCCATTCCTGGAAAGGGAACCCGGCAGTGAAGCCTTTCGGCCTCACAGCTGGTTGCCTACTGCGCATGCACGAAGTGGGGGAGGAAGCGTATAAGTGGAAGTTCCACTTTTGGGTGTAACTCTTTATTAAAGTGTTACTAAACCCAGGAGCCTGCACTCACTATATCTGGTCTCCCACAGTACACAGAAGATGGAAATGCAATTATTTTATTAAATATAAACCTTTTCTCATCAGCAGTATATAGCAGTCTTGTGACTTCTATCAGTGTCTGGTTAAAGCTTGTAGGAGAAGTTTTCATTCCCCTCTGACTGTTTTATGAGGCTGCAGGACCCCTGACCCTCTGTCTGGACAGTACTGATTGGCCCTATGTTGATCACATGTACCCTCCCAAGAAGAAGAAAAAAACTGTCTAGCAATACATGCAAAACTGAGCAGGTGCAGAGTGCCTGATAGGGCTCTGTGTTATCAGCAGATGGATTGGGGACTGTGGAAGAAGGGGAGGATCAGAGAAGACATCCTTTTTACACAATGCAGAGCATTAACCCCTTATGTTCCCCAGTGAGTAGAACAAGCACGCTTTACTGCATATACACACTGATTTTACTGTTGTGTGTTTAGTAACACTTGAAAGTGTTTTTTTTTTTTTTTAGGTGGAGTGGGGAAGGGTTAGGCTGACGCTACGCTACAATACTTCAAAATTTTGTTTGCTTTTAATATTAGATTATGTGATGAATTAACTTTCTGAGCAAATGCCACATTCACTGTTAGAAATTTGTTTGTTTGAGAAGATTTTTGCTCACCGTTCTGCAGGAATAGTGTGAAAAAAGAAGAAAACTACACATGGCTATGAATTGTAAACAGTCTTTGCCTGTTTATCCAGTTGCTGATTGCCCTATAGCAGCTTTACTGCTACAGGGCGGCCGATCTGTGCAGAATGGCGTACAGCGGGTAAAATACGCTTTGAACACGTCACCATTTTTCTAGGTAAAGGTGCTATTGACATGACATTTTCACCACATGTTGGTAACAAACTATGTAATCCATATATACAAAGAAACCAAAACAAGTCAGTTCAGAAATTAAGTTCTGTGATAAAATGAAATTACAGGGAAAAAGTATTGAACACGCCAACTGAAATGTATTTAAAACTTGGTACAAAAGCCTTTTGGTGGTAATGACAACTTCAGTACAATACGCCTCCTGTATGGGGAAACTTGTCTCATGCATTGCTCAGGGCTGATTTTTGTTCATTCTTCCACACAGTCTTCAAATCTTGAAGGTTCGGTGGGCCTCTTCTATGAACTCTGATCTTTAGTACTTTCTGTCGGATTCAAGTCAGGTGATTGGCTGGGCCATTCTAGCAGCTTTATTTTCTCTTTTTTAACCACTTCAGCCCCGGACCAATTGGCAGCCAAAGGACCAGGCCCCTTTTTTGCGATTCGGCACTGCGTCGCTTTAACTGACAATTGCGCGGTCGTGCGACCTGGCTCCAAAACAAAATTGGCGTCCTTTTTTTCCCACAAATAGAGCTTTCTTTTGGTGGTATTTGATCGCCCCTGCGGTTTTTATTTTTTGCGCTTTAAACAAAAATAGAGCGACAATTTTGAAAACAATGCAATATTTTTTGCTTTTTGCTATAATAAATATCCCCAAAAAATATATAAAAAATCTTTTTTTTCCCTCAGTTTAGACCGATACGTGTTCTTCTACATATTTTTGGTAAAAAAAAATCGCAATTAGCGATTATTGATTGGTTTGCGCAAAAGTTATAGCGTTTACAAAATAGGAGATAGTTTTATAGCATTTTTATTAATATTTTTTTTTTACTAGTAATGGCGGCGATCAGCGATTTTTTTTTTTTTATTATTTTTTTTGTGACTGCGACATTATGGCGGACACATCGGACATTTTTGACACTTTTTGGGACCATTGTCATTTATACAGCAATCAATGCTATTTAAATGCATTGATTCCTGTATAAATGACAGTTGTAGTATAAGAGTTAACCACTAGGGGGAGGGGAGGGTTATGGGCTGTGACGTGTGTGTGTGTGTGTGTGTGTTTTTTTTTACATCAGGGGGCGGGGCTGACGTCTGACGTCATTGATCGGCTTTCCCGATGATCGGGAACAGCCAATCAATGACAGGCAGAGTAGGAAGCGCGGGAGAGGTTTGTTTACACATACCTCTCCCCGTTCTTCAGCTCCGTGACCCGATCGCGGGACACCAGCGGCGATCGGGTCCGCTGGTCCCGCGGCCGGGGTCACGGAGCTCCCGACCGGGTCGTGAGCGCGCCGCTGGCGGCGCGCACGCGACCCACGGGCAGGCAATTAACAAATCACGTACAGGTACGTGATTTTGCCTGCCCGTGCCATTCTGCTGATGTATATATGCAGTGGGCGGTCGGGAAGCGGTTAAAGTGGTTGTAAACTAGACATGTGCCGAGGATGAACGGCGCCTGCGCCGTGAGTCCACTTTCAAGCCCCACCATCCAAGTGGACATAGAGTTAGAATATAAAAGAGCCGAGCGCAGCGAGGCCGTGCCCGAAGCGTGGCGAGCGCAGCGAGGCCGTGCCCGAAGCGTGGCGAGCGCAGCGAGGCCGTGCCCGAAGCGTGGCGAGCGCAGCGAGGCCGTGCCCGAAGCGTGGCGAGCGCAGCGAGGCCGTGCCCGAAGCGTGGCGAGCGCAGCGAGGCCGTGCCCGAAGCGTGGCGAGCGCAGCGTGGCGAGCGCAGCGTGGCGAGCGCAGCGTGGCGAGCGTGGCGAGCGCAGCGTGGCGAGCGAAGCGTGGCGAGCGAAGCGTGGCGAGCGAAGCGAGCCCGCGAGGGGCCCTCTAAGTTTGACTAACCCTATGTCCGCTTGGATGGTGGGGGGGCTTCACCTCGACTCACGGCGCAGGTGCCGTTCATCTTCCGAAAATCTTCTTGATCCGTACTGCGCATGCGCTGCACACTTCGGACACCTAGTGACAGCCGGACACTTGGTGATAGAACACCGGGAACAGCACACTAGCTGAAGTAACGGCACAAACGTGCCATTGCTTCGATGCGCATGTGCCAATAACGTCGGCACATGCTGATACAGGGGATATCTCCTAAACTGGTTTAGGAGATATCCACGGTAGCTACAGGTAAGCCTTTTATAGGCTTACCTGTAGTAAAAAGTGGTTGTAAAGGGTTTTACAACCACTTTAAGCCCAGGTTCACACTGACAGCGGGAATGAAATCATGCGAGTTCAGCTGAACTTATGCATATATCATTCCCGCATTTCTGTCCAGACTTCGGGGGCAATTTCAGAGACATCTGTGCGGGTTTCTGCATAGATATGTATTAAAATCACACCCCAAAGTCACCAAAAGTAGTACAGAAACGACAAATGCGGCGTTGCACCGATTCAGACGTTGCCTTTGCCGGCAATAGCCGCCGGTTTGGCAATGCAATTTGACATACCAAATCACTGCAATGTGAACCAGGGCTTAAACAAATTGAGAGCTTCCTTTGCTTTGTGTTTGGGATCATTGTATTGCTGAAATGTTCTCCCTCGTTTCATCTTCATCATACTGGTAGTTAGCAGCAGATTTTTATCAAGAATGTCCTTGTACATTTTCCGTTCATCCTTCCATCAATGAAACGAAGTTTGCCAGTACCGTATGCTGAAAAAAACAGCCCCACACCATGATGTTCCCACCTCCAAACTTCACTGTTGCTATGGGGGGGTTTTTGGGGTGATGTGCCATTTGACCTCCAAACATGGTGTGTATTATGGCATCTAAAGTGTTAAATTTTGGTCTCATCTGACCAGACTATATTCTCCCAGTATTTCACAGGCTTGTCTAAGACCCCTTTTACACTGGGGCGCTTTTCAGACGTTTAAGCGCTAAAAATAGCACCTGTAAAGCCCCTCTCACACTGGGTCTGTGCGCTTGCCCCCCCCCCCCCCCGCCCATTAAAATGAATTGGCAGTGCTGCCAAAGCACCACAAAATGGGCGCGACTAACCCTTTGGAGCACTGCGGCCGAAAAGCACGGCTATAACAGCAGTAAAGCGCAGCTAACAGACCCGCCGCCCCAGTGTGAAAGGGGTCTCAGTGTAAGGCTACTTTCACACTGGGGCGGGCGCCGGCTATTCGGCCACTAGCGAGCAGTCTTAACCCCCCCGCTAGCAAAAAGGGTTAAAACCGCCCGCAAAGCACCCCCCCCCCCATTGTTTTCAATGGGTAGGGGCGCTTTAGGAGCGGTGTACACCACTTCTACAGCGCTGCAAAGATGCGGCTTGCAGGACTGTTTTCACTGCAAGCGCACTGCTCCAGTGTGAAAGCCCGGATTTCACACTGGACACAGGAGAGACTCTATACAGGTGCTATTTTTAGCACTGCAGCGCCTGTAAAGCGCCTCAGTGTGAAAGAAGCCTTATGCCCCGTACACACAATCCGAATATCGTACGACCGGTTTTCGGTTAATAATCGCAAACAGGAATTGAATGGCCAATAAAGTCACAAATTCTTGTACGATAGGAAAAAAATCGGAAGTGATGTCATGTGTTGTAATGTATTTGTATTGTATTTTCGGACGACAACTATACTGACTAAACGAAAATCGTACGAGGAAAATTTCCGTGCATGTCCGATCGAATAATATCGGATGAACGGTCGTGATCGTCTGTTGGAAGTAGTGTACACACAATCCGAAAATCGTACGATCCTCCCTCGGACGATCGTTTTCGGACGATATTCGGATCGTGTGTACGGGCCATTAGGCTTCATGTACACGGGATGTTTTTACAACCTCTCCCGAACGATTCAACTTGACAGATGGTAACCGATGTTTAAAACATCTATTTTGACGCGTTTACATGCCGCATTTGTGTTTAGAAGCGTTTAAAAATATTGATGTAAAATGTAGTCCCTCGCACTACTAAGTGAACAATATCTAACTAACTAAATGGTGTGAAAATGCTGCTAGATCTAAAGTGAACACCATGCACCAAAGAATATAACAGAGGGAAGTGATCTGCGCAAATTCCTAAGGTGATAAAATCTAAAATTCCAGTGAATACAATAATATAGTCCAATAAAGAAAAACACAATCAAAGTGTCCAAACATGTGAAAATAAAGTTGCTCGAAGAAGAATCTGTTATCACTTTTCAGAAGAGCAACTTTATTTTCACTTGTTTGGACACTTTGTGTGTTTCTTTATTGGACTATTTTATTGTTTTCACTGGAATTTTAGATTTCATCACCTTAGGAGTTTGTGCAGATCACGTCCCTCTTTGTTTAAAAAGAGATATTTATTTTTTCAAAAAAGAAAAACGCCTGTAAATGAAACGCGAGTTACCCTGTTAAGCCACGTTTATAAGAGTTTGGCGCTTGAAATGCCTCTAAACTCAGCATCTGAACCCATTTTTTTTTTTTTTTTGCATTACAAAAAAAGCCTCTAAACTCAACTGCTAAGAAACGACTATAAAGGACCCTGTGTACATGTACTGATAAGATAACATAGAGGGGAGTTCAGGAGCAGCTGAAAAAAACGCCCAACTGCTCCTAAACGTCCGTTTACCAGCAGCAGTGTACAGTTGACCCCAGATCTCACAAGAGGTCATGTCATGCTTTTTTTTCTATTACAAGGGCTGTTTACATTCCTTGTAATAAGAATAAAAGTGATCCAAAAATGTATATGATGTATATTATATGTGTGTTTTTATTCATTAACCCTTTCACTGTTAAGTCCGTACGCCGTATGGACCTACAGGAGTGCCCGCAGGTGGCCAAGTCAGTGCGGTGTACGGACCGCCTTTCTCCCTCTCCTATAGGCTTCTATCAGAATTGTTCAGCAGACTCTGCTGAACAACTCTAACTCTGATCAATGGATTACAACCCGCTGATCAGAGTTAACTTTCTTCCTTTTTTCCTTTCTTCCTTTCTTCCTTTCTTCCTTTCTTCCTTTCTTCCTTTTTCCCTTCCTTTCTTTCCCCTTCCTTTTTCCCTTCCTTTCTTTCCCCTTCCTTTTTCCCTTCCTTTCTTTCCCCTTCCTTTTTCCCTTCCTTTCTTTCCCCTTCCTTTTTCCCTTCCTTTCTTTCCCCTTCCTTTTTCCCTTCCTTTCTTTCCCCTTCCTTTTTCCCTTCCTTTCTTTCCCCTTCCTTTTTCCCTTCCTTTCTTTCCCCTTCCTTTTTTCCTTTCTTCCTTTCTTTCCCCCTTCCCTTCTTTCCCCTTCCTTTTTCCCTTCCTTTCTTTCCCCTTCCTTTTTCCCTTCCTTTCTTTCCCCTTCCTTTTTCCCTTCCTTTCTTTCCCCTTCCTTTTTCCCTTCCTTTTTCCCTTCCTTTTTCCCTTCCTTTTTCCCTTCCTTTCTTTCCCCTTCCTTTTTCCTTCTTTCTTTCTTTTTTTCCCTTCCTTTCTTCCTTTCTTCCTTTCTTTCCCCCCTTTTTCCCTTCCTTTTCCCCTTCCTTTTTTTTTTCTTTCCCCTTCCTTTTTCCCTTCCTTCCCTTCCTTTCCCTTCCTTTCTTTCCCCTTCCTTTTTCCCTTCCTTTCTTCCCCTTCCTTCCTTTTTTCTTCCCCCTTTTTTCCCTTCCCTTCTTTCTTTCTTCCTTTTTCCCTTCCCCTTCCTTTTTCCTTCTTTCTTTCCCCTTCCTTTTTCCTTCCTTTCTTTCCCTTCCCCCTTCCTTTCTTTCCCCTTCTTTTTCCCTTTTTCCTTTCCCTTTTTCTTTCCTTTTTTTCCCCCTTTCTTTCCCCTTCCTTTTTCCTTCCTTTCTTTCTTCCTTTCTTTCTTCTTTCTTTCTTTCTTTCTTTCTTTCTTTTTTTGCTTTCTTCCTTCTTTGCTTTCTTTCTTCCTTTCTTCCCTTTCTTTCTTTTTTTTCTTTCTTTCTTTCTTCCTTTCTTCCTTTCTTCCTTTTGCCCTTCCTTCCTTCCTTCCTTTTGCCCTTCCTTTCTTTCTTTCGCCCTTTCTTTCTTTCTTTCGCCCTTTCTTTCTTTCTTTCTTTCTTTTGCCCTTTCTTTCTTTTGCCCTTTCTTTCTTTCTTTCTTTTGCCCTTTCTTTCTTTTGCCCCTTTTTCTCTTTTGAAAGCTGTAAGTGAAAAATGGTCTGGCCACCTGAGTGTACAAAATGGAGCACAGGGCCTGGCAGAAAAAGGGTTAAAATGTATCTTTTCTCAAAAGAAATTGCATTTGAAAAACGGACTGCGCAAATAACGCGTGGCATCAAAATTGCAACGCCTGCCATTTTATTCCCTAGGGTCTTTGCTAAAAAAACTATGTATAATGTTTGGGGTTTCTTAGTAATTTTCTAGCAAAAAGTGCCAGAAAAAGCCTGATTGGCAAGTGGTTGACATTTGACAGCTTTACCTTGGGGCCAGTTCACACCATAGAAATGCAGTCCGGATGCTTTTCAGATGTTTTTTCTGCATTCACGTTTTTGACGCATTCTTGATGCATTCCAGTGCGTTTTTGGTGCAGTCCAGTGCATAACCCCCCTTTTTTTCCCCCCATAACTTTAAGGACGTGTGTTCCAGTGTGTTTTTGTTGCTTTTTACAGCATTCCAGTGCAGGAAAAATGCAGCATGTTCTACTTTTTTTCTCTACAACGCACTGGAACTACAAGCCCTGGTGTGAACTATGCCACTGGAAATCATATAACCTACTTTCAATGTGTTTTTGATGCAGAAAAAAATGCACTGGAATGCATGTGGTGTGAACTGGTCCTTAAAGCAACACTGCAGCTAAAATATAACCGCTAAAATAAGGGTCCTCTGGTAATACAGTAAAGCCTTGGTTTGAGAGCGTTTTTGCAAGACTAGCTAAATTTTTAAATACATTTTGACTTGATGTATGGTTACATTTTAATACATTTACATTTCATTTTTTTTTATACTCTGGAGCTCCTGCTGGGTTTTGCTTCTAGTCCCCTTGTGGAGGCTGCAATTTGTGGATGGACATTTTATGGTTCCACAACCGATCACATTGCTATAATCTTTTTATATGGACTATAAACTGAAGGACTTATGAATAAATGGTTGTGGAACAAATCATTTGAGTTTCCATTATTTCTTATGGGGAAATTTGCTTTGATATACAAGTGCTTTGTATTACAAGCATGTTTGTGGAACGAATTATGCTTGCAATCCAAGGTTTTACTGTATTTGTAAATATAAATACCCACCTCCTCCAGTGCCTGTGTCCTGCCGAGAAAGTTCCCCCGCCGGATTAGGACCCCCCTCTACTGTGAAGGCGCAGCGCTTGCGCAGTATGAAGGACTAGGCATCTTCCGAAATTTGGCAAAGCTAAACGGCTGCGAGTGAAGTGTACACTGAGGTGTACGAGAGACGATGTCGCACGCTCCCGATGCTCGCGCTACTCTGCAAGGCGCACTTCTAAGGGGCGGATCTGTAACCAAGGGCGACATTTGATATTATTGTTACTGTAGCCAAGGGCCAGATTTTTAAGTATTAATGTAGCCGGCAGATTTGTAATTATTAATAATGTAACCAAGGGCCACATTTTTTATTAATACATTGATTATTAATGTTCTAGTAACTTAAATAGATCGTGCAAACCCTCCCATCAACATTGCAAAACCCGCCTTTCTTTTATTTAAACGCGCCTTTGCCCCTTGCTTAGAGTAATAGACCCGCCCCTTAGTTGGACTCCCCTTGCAGAGTAGAGCGAGCATCGGAAGCGTGTGGCATCGTCTCATACACCGACTGCGCCTGCGCGGTGTACACTTTACTCCCACTTGCTTACCTTCGACAATTTTCGGAAGATCACTAGTCCTTCGTACTGTGCAAGCGCTGCGCTTGCGCAGTACAGAGAGGTCCTTATCCACCGAGGGGAACCATCTCGGAAGAACACCTGCCTGGCTGTAACAAAGAGAACCCGCCAACTGAAGATCCCGCAATCTAACACTTCCAGAAGTGTAGGTTTCCTGCTCCACCATTGTGCTCGGTGATTCGGTCCACTGATGACATAGTGGTCAGCAGGGACAACCACAGAGCGCTGCGGGGGACCAGGAATCTGGACTCTCAGATTTGTCCGATCCTGAAGCTGTTGTGGATTCATGTAAACTAGTAAAAAAAAAGGATAAAAACAAGAAAATTGTTGCTGAAAGCAACCCATTATTTATCGCCTTTAATTTTATTGGAAATGTAAAAAAAAAAATCGATCTGTCACTTTTGCCAGCACCTCTCCTTCTTCTCTTTTTTTTTTTTTCTTTCTCCCCTCATTTACTGTTTTCTGCCTTTTAACAAATTGCCACCAAGAGACTTTCCTGTGTTTTGAGTGCATATTGTACCTGACTGGTCATAACTCGTATTTCTCTACAATGATAACCAAGCTTTCTGTTGTCATTCTAGATGCCATTCCCAGCGCTGATCAGATCAGAATTACCCCATCCCTAAAGAGCCAAAAAGGATCTGTGTGGACGAAAACCGCATCAAGCTTTGAGAACTGGGAGGTGGAAGTGACTTTCCGGGTAACAGGACGTGGAAGAATAGGCGCTGATGGGCTGGTAGGTCCCTGCCTTTTTTTCCTGGGTCTCTTTTTTTTTTTTTTTTTTTATGAATTTTTCGGCCTTTAAAGCATAAATACCTTGAAGTAACATTCCAGCCACACAGCTAACTACAAGCTTGAAGTGAGTCAGTTTTTACCTTGCAAAATATTTTTAAAGGGGAAGTCCACCCCAACACTAAAATCGCTACAGCTTGAGACATCCATGATATATAAGCCTAACCTATCTAGCCCTATAAAGAAGAAATCTGTATACATACCTTTTTATGAAGCCGATTCTCCAGCGGCAGAAGCTCTGCAGAGGACACAGCCAACAATGGCTGTGAAATGAATGGGAAGTAAAGTCACCCATAGACTTGCTATGGGGCTTCCGTTGTCAGATGTGTCCTCTGCACCCTCCTCCACAGCGAAGCCGCAGCTGACCGCTCAGCATGGGATCGGGTCTGATCGGCTTCAAAAAAACAGATTAGCAGAGAGCTGGTCTATTCACAGCTCTGCGCATTCCTTCCTTCACCGATGTGAAGTGGGGGTTTGTGCCTTTCCTACAATCGGCTGTCGCACAGTGTATGCCAAGATTACACTCCCGCTGCTGAACAGGAAGAGAAAATCTCTAACACGATGTGCACTTTCTAAAGAATATAGCAAGATGAAGACAGCAGATATACATGTAAAAACTATGTAGGAAGATTTGTTTCATCTCTGTGTATCATCTGAGGCTGTTCACTTCACTGGGTATATGGGTATATGTAAGTGTTTACACTTTAAAACATATCATAGGTCACATGCAAAGTTTTTGGCCACATAAAAAAAAAAAAAACTGAATTAAAGGAGAAGCCCACCCTAACACTAAAATTTCTACATCTAATAGACATCCATGATCTAACACTAACCTATCCAACCCTGTAAAGAAGAAAATATATACCTTATTTATAGCACCCACCCCAACATACATTTCAGGCTGGTTTTATCTCTGAGAACTTGTCAGAAGTTATGCTGATAACAGAAGAACGGAGCAGCAGAAACGCACAGGATTCAAGGCTTTGGAGAGAGATGAGAAACACTGCAGATATATGTGCCTATGTCAAATTTCATGAATCAGATTTACATCTACTTTAAGGGTCCCCGCTCAGGCTGTCAATGTCCGATGAGTTGTAAAAACTTTGCATGGCACCAATGGGCCCTAAATAGGATTTAAACTCTTGTTTCCCCCTTCATCTTCCAGGACAGATTCTTGAAAGATGATTGGCTCCACCCTCTACAGGAAACACAAATCAGATACAATTTAAAAGGCCCCTCCCTTTCCTCTGACCCTCAGTTGTTTTGTGTTTTCAGACCCTCCAGGAGTGCGCATCGAAACGTTTTTTTTTTTTTTTTCCATTGGTCTGGTAACTGGTTGGCAGACTCACTCTTGCGGTATATGGCTAGACTGTGGTGGCTATGTCTGCTATAGTTTTTTTTCTTTTTCCTAAAGGGTTCCCTTTTTTCTGTTTTAGTGTGGGTTACTTGCCGTTTTTTTACTTTAAACCGGCGACGCAGGGGAAGCCTGCCACCTCCTCATATCAGTCGGGGGCAGCACAGGGTGAGTGAGTGGGGGGGGGGGGGTGTCGCCTGGGTGTATGGTGCGCGGTGTGGGCTGTAGCACTGGGGGGGGGGGGGGCTGAGTGTATAATGCGTGGTGCGGGCCGGAGTGGGGGGGGGGGGTCCCTGGGGTCAGGTCCATCTGCGCAGTGCTGAATGTCAAAAGATGGTCTGGTCATGAAGGTGGTAAAACCTTCCAGTGGTCGAATTACTGTAGTTTTTTTGCCTACCCCAAAGTGCCCCCCTAAATTCAAATTGCCTGAATCAGATGGCAGCCCATATAAATCTTCAGAGCCTCCAGACAAAAGCTTCTTTACCTGGCCGTGTCTGTGCAATCAATTCCCCCAATGATTTCTATGGAGGCAGTCTGCCAACAGTTTCACTAGAGGCTGTGCCATAGACGTCTATGGAGAGTGATTGTGCGTGCGTGCATGCAAGCACCCTCAACCGGTACCGTGAACCCAGCCTTAAGAAGGGTTCTTGTATTTTTAGTGGAGGTTTTTTTTTTAGGGCCCTTTTACACATGTAAGCTAATTTAATTTGTGTTGCTTTAAAAGTGTCTATTCATTTTCATTGAGCGCTATATAATAACACACCATGCATTTTTAACCATGTGTTAGGATAGCTGTCCTCAACCATTTTGACACCAGGGATGGATTTCGTGGCAGCCAATTATTCCAGCGACCAGGGGGGGAATATTCATAGGGGAGTCTGTCTTCAGCCCCCCCCCCCCTTTCACATCACAACCCCCCCTTTACAGCCATGTCCCACAGTGTCCTCGGTTCCACTTTACATCATAGTCCTCCTTTACATTGGAGTGCCCCTTTACCATGCATTTCCCTTTACATTAATGTATAGGGGACTGCACTGTAATGATTACAGTGCCCCTTTCCAGTGCAGTCCCCATTATGTCACTGTGCCCCTTTTGCATTATATTACTCCTGCCCTTCTGATGATATCATCTGGTGGCAGGAGACTCGGTAGAGGACACACAGGCTAAGTGGCACAGCAAGAAGTGAGCTTCCATAGCGATTGCCGCTCACCTCCTCCGGTGTGGCCTGGCCGTCAACGCGCCGCAGACCGGTACACGCATGGAACAACAAAAAGTTCTTACTAAGTGCACCTGAAATATTAGTAGTACTCACTAAACTGCCAGAAAAATGCTTAAGAACACAGTACATGACAGCTTATTATGATTTTTTTTTATTACACCATTTAAATGTCTTTAACTATAGGTAATTTGAGTTGTCACCCCTGCCATGCTGCCAGACAAGAGAACCTTCTATCAAACAATGTTCCATACCATATATCTTACAGCAGTGATCCTGCCTAGTGAATAATTTGCAATAAGTTTTGCCCTCCAGCTGATTAAATGTTTATGAATCTTTGCTATATGCAGTGTGTGTTCTTCCTGTAACCTGTTGTCTTATTGTGTGTTTTTTTTTTTTTCTTTCTTTATTTTTTTGTTGTGTGTGTGCACAGGCTATATGGTACGCAGCGGAGCAGGGTCTGGATGGCGATGTGTACGGGGCCGCTAACTCGTGGAACGGTGTGGGGATTTTCTTTGATTCCTTTGACAATGATGGAAAGGTTTGTTTGCTTTGCTGTTGCACTTTGTTATAGTCATACTGTGTTACAGATTACACAAAGGACAAAGCTTGTTTACTTAACTGCTGAAAATTGCATTAAACCAAATTATCTTCTTTATCCCTACAAGAAGGGTTGTATGAAATCGGATACAGTTCTTTGCTTTCACTTAAATATCACACACTGTGTTATGGCTTAGGAAAATCTTTTATACAGACTCAGATTGAAGTCAATAGACTTCAAGAGGTTTGAATAGCACGGCATACCTCCACTTACATGGTTTCTACATTCAAAGCACATGGGCTGTGTTATATTGGAATGACATTTTTCAGAATGTGTAAAATGAAGCTATTTCACGGAAGCACTGCTGTTATGTACAACTCCCCCCCCCCCCCCCCCAGTCTTCTTCTAGGACAGCATACGAGGGACAGAAGTTTCCACCCACTGGGACAGCAAACATGTCCTTATAGTCGGGTTGAATTAAAAAAAAATTATCCAGTTTCCACTTCCATACATTTGAAGTGGATGGGGGAATCATTCCTTCTGTGCTATTGTGTTCAGATGGGCAGATTATATTTCAAGAGAATGGGCAGACCCCGAAAGGAAGCTTTTCTTCTCAAATACCCTTAAGCACAGGTTCCCTTTGAAGATAATTCTGGGCCCCGGTTCAGCAGATTTTACTGCCAGCAGACTTGATAAAAAAAAAAAAAATCAACCAGTGCCAATCAGAATGATGTTCGCACTGGGATCCATGACATCTTGTGTTCTGGTGGAGTGGTGAGCTTGGTTTTTTTCAGGGACCCCTTCAAGCCTTTCTCGCATGGAACTTCTCTCATTCTTTAGACTCTGGTAAGACTACCACATAGTGTCCAGTCTCCGGTGTAGAATCCATTCACACCTACCCCTAGGCCTCCTTTGGGTCTTCCCCATGTCTCGAAGGATAACCATGGGCGCGAATACTCACGAATGGAGCACCCATGTAAAAGACATAATGCTAGAAGGTCATTGGACCCTGGAAAAGACCAGGCAGCTGTTTAATTGGAAGAGTTCACTGCAGTGTGGAGAGCTTTGAATGATTTCTTAGAAAGAATTCACAGCTCAACCTATTGGCCCGACCAGACAATGGTGGCTTATATCAGAAGACACTGGAGCTGCACGATTCTGGCTAAAATGAGAATCACAATTTTTTTTTTTGCTCAGAAGATGGATCACGATTCTCGCGGCGTAACATCATCTTTCACATTAAAACAAAAAAAAAATGGGCTAACTTTACTGTTTCCTTTTTTTTTTTATTCATTGAAGTGTATTTTGTCCCAAAAAATTGCGTTTGAAAGACCGCTGGGCAAATACAGTGTGATATAAAATATTGCAGCAATTGACATTTTATTCCCTAGGGTCTCTGCTAAAATATATATAATGTTTGGGGGTTCCAAGTAATTTTCTAGCAAAAAATATAGATTTTTTCCTTAAAGCGGAGCTCCACCCAATTTTATAATTTCCTCTATCCGCACTGTCTCCTGGGAGCTTTTTGTGATTGTTCCCAGGAGTCTGTGCGGGGGGCCTGGTGCGAGTTATAGTGTGATTTTTGACGGCGGTTGACGGTGCTCCGAATTCACGTTACTGCGCGAGATCGGGATACAATGCTCAGTGCATGCTGGTACATCAGCGTCACTTTATCCAGGAAGAGGATGCCTGTGGGCTTCACATGCCCACAGGCAAGATGACAACCGCCAAGAAGACGATATACAAGTTAGTTTTTAAAGACAAAAATGACATCTGAATGACATAAAAACTGGAATAAGTGAGTAATAATTTTAAAGAACTCTTCATTGTAACAAAAAAAAAAAGATTTAGGCAGTGGAACCCCGCTTTAAGAAACAAGTGGCAGAAAAAGATTTAGACTTTAAGTGGTTAAACTTCCTGCATTTACACATTGTTTAAAAACTTGGCAGACTGCCTGGATTTTTTTCTTTACACACACTTTCCTTTTGAGCAAAGAAGGAAGTTAGTTACAATGTTTCATTTTAAAAACTTGGCAGACTACCCATGTTTTCTTTTGACAGCTGAGTGAGCAGAGAAGTCTCTCCACTTGTTAAGAATCGGCAAACTCTGCAATAGAGATAGTCAGGGGGGTTGAATCGAGATCACGATTTTTTTTTTTTTTTTAACGATTAATTGTGCAGCTCTAGAAGACACGGGAAGTAATGTTTATGTTGGGCAGAACATAATCTCAGTTCCTTCTCTTGCAATCTATTTGAAGGGTCCCCACAGTTGTCTGGCAAATTTTTTTGAGATGTCAACTACAGGGAGCAAACTGGTCCCTATATCCAAAAGTCTTCACTTTCTGCAAATGGGCCTGTTTGCCTCGCAGAACAATGTCGAGATGGAGCGATTCATCTTTTTCAACCCAGAAATCATGCAATGGGTCGCGATGCCCTCACCAATCCCTGGAGCGTCAATCTATGGTAAACGCCTTCCTCCCCCATTCAGACTCATGCCAAGGATTGGAAATTCTACTTGGAGAATCTGATTTTGATTGCTCCAATCTTGCCCAAGAGAATTGAGTCTTATCTGCCCATTCATGCCCAATGCTGAGACTGGTCAAGGCAGACCATCCTAATGAGCAGTTGGTTTATCCAGAGCAAAGGCTGTTAAGCATCTGCAATAGTATTTTCATAATTGCTGCAGTGTATATAGCAAAATTGAAGGGATTTAAAAAAAAAAAAAAAAAAATCTTTAGAGAATTTCTCACACAATGCAGTTATTGGGCACTTGCATGAAAATCAGGTATGCAAGAACGTCTGATGCAATCTTATTTCAAAAGCCATGACAAGCTTGAAAAGGTACAATTGCTGAAATGCCAAAGTAGTTATTTCCATTCACTTGGCAGCTAATAGTTAGTGAGAAGATATTCCAGTTTGTAAAGAGTGCGGCATGAGCGTTAGTATGGTCTAAACCAGGGGTGCCCAACCCGCGGCCCGCCACGTCTTGCTCTGAGATGGCGGGTCGGGAAGCCCTGATCGCGGGTTCCCGACCTGCCATCTCCGAGCATCAGCGAGAATGGAGCTAAAGGAAGCGGAGCCGATGCTTCCTGTATAGCGCCGGCTCCTTCACAGGCGGAGTGATATCAAATGTACTCCGCCTGTGACAGGAATGTGTACTGCAGCTGCATGCTTCCTGCGATCTCACAGCAGCCAGCAGTGCCAGTACCAGTACCCATCAGCAGTACCAGCCAGAAGTACCAGTACTCACTACCAGTACCCGCCAGCAGTGCCGGTACCCGCCAGCAGTGCCAGTCACCAGTACCCGCCAGCAGTACCAGTCACCAGTACCCGCCAGCAGTACCAGTACCCATCAGCAGTACTAGTCACCAGTACCAGTACCCAGTACCAGCCAGCAGTACCAGTGCCCACCACCAGTACTAGCCACCAGTACCCGCCAGCAGTGCCAGTACCCACCAGCAGTGCCAGTACCCACCAGCAGTGCCAGTACCGGTACCAGCCAGCAGTACCGGTACCAGCCAGCAGTACCAGGTACCAGCCAGCAGTACCGGTACCCACCAGCAGTACCGGTACCCACCAGCAGTACCAGTCACCAGTACCCGCCAGCAGTATCAGTACCCGCCAGCAGTAGCAGTACCCGCCAGCAGTATCAGTACCCGCCAGCAGTACCAGTCAGTACCCGCCAGCAGTACCTGCCAGCAGTACCAGTACCCGCCAGCAGTACCAGTACCCGCCAGCAGTACCAGTACCCGCCAGCAGTACCAGTACCCGCCAGCAGTACCAGCCAGCAGTATCAGTACCCGCCACCAGTACCAGTACCCATCAGCAGTACTAGCCACCAGTACCCGCCAGCAGTATCAGTACCCGCCAGCAGTATCAGTACCCGCCAGCAGTATCAGTACTCGCCAGCAGTATCAGTACCCGCCAGCAGTACCATTACCAGCCAGCAGTACCAGTACCCACCAGCAGTACTAGCCACCAGTACCCGCCAGCAATACCAGTACCAGCCAGCAGTACTAACCACCAGTACTAGCCACCAGTTCCAGTCACCAGCACCTGCCAGCAGCACCAGCACCCGCCAGCAGCACCAGCACCCACCAGCAGCACCAGCACCCACCAGCAGCACCAGTACCCACCAGCAGTACCAGTACCCACCAGCACCCGCCAGCAGTACAAGTAGCAGCAAGCAGTTTCATCCAGCAGTACCAGTACCCACGAGCAGTACTAGCCACCAGTACCAGTCAGCAGTACAAGTACCAGCAGCACCAGTGCCCACCAGCAGCACCAGTGCCCACCAGCAGCACCAGTACCCACCAGCACCCGCCAGCAGTACCAGTAGCTGCAAGCAGTACCAGCCAGCAGTGCCAGTACCAGCCAGCAGTACCAGCAGGCAGTACCAGAAGGCAGTACCAGCCCTGGAGGACAGCCAGCAGCAGCCACCAGTTATAACCACCTGGGGAACAGCAGCAACCAGCTGCAGGAATCCTGAGGAAGAAGTGAAGATTGAGGTCAGTTGAGGAGCAGGTAAACCGCTGTGCATCAGTGTGAAAGCAGCCTTAGTCCCCTTTCACACGATCGGTCCGATCGGTTCTGCCTGTCTGTTTTTCAGGCGGACCCAATCAGACCCTTCATTCACCTCTATAGAGCGGCAGATGTAAACAGACTCATGTCTGCTTACACCCGCCTATCTGCAATCCGATCTGCTTAAAAAACAGAAGGGGATCTGTCCCCTTCTGTCTGGGCAGATCGGAGGGCCCTTAGGGTAGAGCGGGCTGCATCTGTGTCTGCTCTACATATGCAGAATGGACACAGACCTGCCATCCGCCCGCTACGCTCATTGTGGCCTGCGACCGGTTACCAAGTCGCTAAAGTGGCCTTCGCTCCTCAAAAGGTTGGGCACCCCTGGTCTAAACCTTCAAAATAGAGCTGCCACGACGCCTCGATGTAGTCGACTACGTCGACTAAGAAAATACGTCGACGTGCGTGAAAAGCGACGATGCGTCACACGTTGCGCGGGTTGCAGGTAAATACACTCCCACCGCGGCTTTCACATCACCGTCCGTCCTTCTCCATGCTGCTCCGTGTCCCCCTCACTCCTCCGTGCTGCTGTCCCCCCCTCACTCCTCCGTGCTGCTGTCCCCCCTCACCCTGTAGGTGATCAGTGGTGGTGTAGTATCTCCATTTCTCTCTAAATCTTTCTACTTAAATTTTACCCAATGAGGAACCTATAAGGAAGCGAATTTGAACCTAACATTGCCGATCTGGCTTTAAAAGATGGAGGAGCTCTAATTGTGACCCAGACAGTGTCAGACTTCACTGTCTACCTGCTTTAAGCCAACCACAGGACGACACTCCTGTAACCTGCCTGTTTAAAAACCAAGTCAGGGCCTGCGCTATGCTCTAATTCCAACGGGTTCCTTTTTAATAGGCCTGCTAGTGAGAAACTAAATTATGCAAAATACACAAACTGGCATTTTAGATCCTTTTATAAGGTGGAAGCGTTCTGGTAATCCCTCTCTGAGTGCTACTCACACTGCTGTTGTGTTTATAAAACATATTTGTTGAATGGAGGCCAGTAAACCATCGGAGGGGCAAGTTGAAACAGCTTTAAAGCTGTAATTAAAACTTGTTCACCGGCATGAAACCACCACAATCATAAAGAGGTCTAAACTAGTCTGGGATCTTCCCTTCATACACTGCATAATAAAGTCCTTTTGAATAATCTTAATCGACCCATAAAGGGGAACGCCACTAAACCTGGCCCGACAGGTTACATAGTTAGCTAGGCTGAAAAAAGACACAAGTCCATCCAGTTCAACCATAAAAAAAAATAAAAAAAATAAATATCATACAATCCCATATACCACATTCTATACCCACAGTTGATCCAGAGGAAGGCAAAAAAAACCCAGCAAAGTATGATCCAAACTGCTACAGCAGGGGAAAAAATTCCTTCCTGATCCCCCGAGAGGAATCGGATTTTCCCCGGATCAACTTTACCTATAAATGTTAGTACCAAGTTATATTATGTGCATTTAGGAAAGAATCAAGGCCTTTCTTAAAGCAATCTACTGAGTTAGCCAAAACCACCTCTGGAGGGAGTCTATTTCACATTTTCACAGCTCTTACTGTGAAGAAACCTTTCTAGTACCGGGTTGGACCCCCTTTTGCCTTCATTCTTCTTGGTATAGATCCAACAAGGTGTTGGAAACATTCCACAGAGATTTTGGTCCATAGTGACATGATAGCATCACACAGTTGCTGCAGATTTGTCGGCTGCACATACATGATGTGAATCTCCCTTTCCACCACATCCCAAAGGTGCTCTATTGGATGAGATCTGGTGAGTGTGGAGGCCATTGGAGTACAGTGACCTCATTGTCCACTGATGAGATGATTGGAGCTTTGTGACATGGTGCATTATCCTGCTGGAAGGAGCCATCAGAAGATGGGGACACTGTAGTCATAAAGGGATGGACATGGTCAGCAACAATACTCAGGTAGGCCGTGGTGTTTAAATGATGCTCAATTGGTACTAAGGGGCCTAAAGTGTGCCAAGAAAATATCCCCCCCCCCCCCACACCATTACACCACCACCACCAGCCTGAACCCTTGATACAAGGCAGGATGGATCCATGCTTTTATCTTGTTTACGCCAAATTCTGACCCGACCATCTGAATGTTGCAGCTGAAATGAAGACTCCTCAGACCAGACACCGTTTCTCCAATCTTCTATTGTCCGATTTTGGTGATCCTGTGCAAATTGTAGCCTCAGTTTCCTGTTCTTAGCTGACAGGAGTGGCACCCGGTGTGGTCTTCTGCTGCTGTAGCCCATCTGCTTCAAGGTTCGATGTGTTGTGCATTCAGAGATGGTATTCTGCATACCTTGGTTGTAACGAGTGGTTATTTGAGTTACTGTTGCCTTTCTATCTTCTCAAACCAGTCTCCCCATCCTCCTCTGACATCAACAAGGCATTTTGCTCCACACAACGGCCGCTCACTGGATATTTTCTCTTTTTCGGGCCATTCTCTGTAAGCCCGAGAGATGGTGGTGTGTGAAAATCCCAGTAGATCAGCAGTTTTTGAAATACTCAGAGCAGCCCGTCTGGCACCAACAACCATACCATGTTCAAAGTCGCATAAATCCCCTTTCGTCCCCATTCTGATGCTCAGTTTGAACCTCAGCAAGTAGTCTTCACCACGTCTAGATGCCTAAATGCATTGAGTTGCTGCCATGTGATTGGCTGATTAGCAATTTGTGTTACCAAGCAATTGAACAGGTGTACCTAATAAACATGCAGTGTGTCTTCTGCGAAAAATCCCCAGTCTGAGAGGGCAGCAAGGCTTGTGGCTACATCCCTGTGATGTGGAGACACTATATTTTTGCACAGGAGGTGTATTTTTGTTGAAAAAAATTAAACTTGCCTACTTGCAGTCCTTTTTTTTTTTTTGTATGTACCCTTGGCTGCATGAGTCAGTGTGACTGAACTCCTGTGCATGCACTCCTGTGTGAGTTATGTCACCCCGCACCAGCCAAGCAAGGCGACCTAAGACAACCCAGAACAATCTGGGAAGTAGATGATGAACAGCAGTGAATCTGTAATGAAATGTATCCTGGTAAATTCAACTGATTTTTGCGGTAGTCTTAAGTTTTTATTTTTTATTTTTTTTTATTTTTTTACATTGTAATGAAAAGATTACATGCAATTTGCTTTAAGGACCCTTTTGTGTGTTAACTGCATACAACATCCAAGAACATTTTAAGTATTTTCTGTACTTTATTTTTCATTTTAGAAAAACAATCCGGTGATTTTGGTCGTGGGAAATAATGGAAAGCTCCTGTATGACCATCATAAGTAAGTTTGTCTGGGTTTTTTTCTTTTGCTTGAAAAGCGATTCTTGTCTAGCAAATTTTTAGGACCCCTTCATATGGGGCAGTTAATTCTGTGCCTCCTGAATGGCCGTCTTTTTACCGGTACTAGGATGCAACTCAGCCGGTGTGCACTCAGGGAACCGCACCCATGTGCCATATAGAGAAATGGCAAACCGAGGGTGTGTGTGCTGCTCAGGCTGCATGGGAATGAAGTTCTGTGCCCGCCACTGTGAGTGCTGGCCGGGAAGGGAGCTTGTCTATGCTCCAGGCAATAGTTCAAGAAGGTAACTAGGTGTCCCGGGAGCCGCACATCAAGTCAAAACCCACTGTATGGTGGTAAATGGCAGTCTCAGCCTGGACCTTCTGCCAGGCAATGTACCCAATGCATTTTGCTCCGACCTCTGCGCTTGCTGATGGGGGAGCTTGAGTAAACTCCAGGGGCAGAGTGAAATCCCGGGACACCTAGTTGCCTTCACCTACAGAGAAACCGTGTGCCATGTCCATGCAGCCAAGTGTCCCAATGGACGGAAATGGGACGACGGAATAGGGATGAACGCAGCACCTGTACATCTGTGTGCCGGTAAAAGTCAGTCTTGTGGAACAGAGTTAATCTCCCCATGTGAACGGGGCCCAAAGAGCAGACGGAGAACAGCAGCTAAATGGGCAACTTGAACACACACCTACATTTTTACCTGCCAAAAATCGGCAAGAAAGATTTAATTTTTTTTTTTTTTCTACTACAAATTATGTTTTTTGATCATTTTGTGGTCCATTAGGGTGATATTTAAACCCATGAACAGAAATGTAATATATTGCAGCTTACCGGTCTTCCTGTCCTAGGCTCTCTTGATTTGGACTACAAATCTACCTACATGACATTGGGGGAGGTGTTCTTTAGTTTACAAAAAAGACCTGGGAAGGCTGATGATATTGAGATTTCAGTTCAGTGCACAGGGGTTTTCAAGGGCAGTGGATTTCTGGCAGGATCAACAGCTATCAATGTGTAGCTGGACTGGAATGTGAGAGAAAGGAGCGGCACAAGGAGCCAATCAGTTCATTACTGACTAAGAGCATGCCGATAGGCGGGATGAGCAGAGTTTCAGAACTCATCACTATGCTGCTTCTCCTTTCACTGTCCAATTAGACAGGGGTGAGTCTAGGAGGACCTGGGCTCAGAGGTAGTGGGTTGAATAATGCTGGACTTCAGATCAAGGACATCTAGTGGCAGAAAAAAAGTACTGTGGGGGAAGTCTCTGGAATAAAGGTGAATATTGCAAAGAAGGCTTTTTTTTTATTTTTTATTTTTTTTCCTGTCTTGTTTTTGACTGGAATCCTGCTTTCAGTGTTTAAGGATGCAGATTGCTTGGTTGGCCACCACCAGTATGGTGATGTTCACTGAGCCTAGGTTCACATATGTGCTGCGGCCCCATGTGGTTTTGCGTGAACAAAAACATGATCACAGATACGTGGCGGTGCCAATAAAAATGAATGGCCCCCTGAACGTTTGCTAAAGAGCAGTGCGTTTTGACTGCGGGTCGAGAACGTGCGCGATTATGCACGCGTTTCCAACCCGCAGTCGAAGCGCACTGCTCTTAAGCTTGCTTTCAGGGGACCTTTCATTTTTATTGGCACCTCCATGCATCTGCAGAACGACCATGTTTTTGTTCACGCAAAACCACATGGTGCTGCAGCATCATGCTGTTCGGTGTGGTTCTCCTTTTAACAAAGGGCAGGGGACTTCTTTCTACGCAATTCTTGCGGGTAGAGCAGCCCATTAACGTGATGCTTTGCGGGCAAGGCAAAATTTAGACCCCCTGTTGTATTCAGATGGCAGTACTGCCACTGAGCGTGACCTATTCAAGGCTGTGCAGGCCTTATTGGGTTAAAACGAGCACTGAGGCAACATATCGTGTCCTAACGTATCAAACACCACCTGAAAAGCAATCCACCACGGACCCCTTTTCAGAGGGGCAGCAAGGTATGCTGCATGTGGAAACTTGCGTTTCTACTTACATACACACGGTCGGACTTTTTCATGGATTCTGTCCGATCGGACAAGGTTGTTGAAAAATCAGTGTGTATGCACCATCGGACAGTGTTCCACGGAGACCAAAGCTATTGGCTACCGGACAAAGTGCTACGCATGCTCAGATCACATTACAAGACCAAAGCTATTGGCTACTAGCCTCTACGTAGTCCCGTCATAGGCAACAAACGTCACCACGTTCAGAATGATCGGATTTTCCGACAACTTTGTCCGACCGTGTGTACGCAAAACCAACATCGGACAAAGTATGATGGACATGGTCCGACGGACCTGGTCCGCGGATTGTCCGACCGTGTGTATGGGGCTTAACAGTTCTTGTGTGTATTTGCAGTGATGGAGCTTCCCAAGCACTGTCCTCTTGTCAGAGAGATTTCCGAAACAAACCTTATCCAGTTCGAGCAAAGATCATCTACTACAAGAAGACTTTAACAGTGAGTATCCCCCCTCATGGTATACGTGGCTTATGGTATAAATAAAACAAAAAACAAAACCTCCTTTATCTTTTCCTTGAACACTTTCTTTCCACACTGTTCATATAGGTAATGATTAACAATGGCTTTACACCCGACAAGGACGACTATGAGTTCTGTGCCAAAGTGGACAATATGGTCCTTCCCCCGCAAGGCTTCTTCGGGATATCTGCAGCTACTGGAGGCCTGGCAGGTTGGTCATATGGCTGTCCTTTTTAAAAAATAAAATTAATATAATAATATATATATATATATATATATTCCCTCAAACAAAAACAAAATAACATACACAAATGCTACACAAGCTATAGTGTAGTTTGTTATTATCACCTTTTTATTTTCTGTAAAAGCTCAATGCAAACTGGCAACCTGGAGGTGTTTTCTACACAGTTGATGTACAGAACAACTCCAGAAATGTCATGTCCTGCTTGGGTGAAGAACTGCACTAAGCTGCAAGTCAGGTTTTAGGCATCCTCTGCAACAAAAATTAAATTTTTAGGTGAGATACTGCCTAATGTTTATTCACCTCTAAAGGGATGCAGACGCTGCAATTTATTAGGACACCAGCTGATTAAAGCAAATTAGTCACGCCCATTCAGAATCACTGTTCACAGGACATTGTCTAACAAAGAGCTATACCTTCAGAGCAGAAACCAGTAGGAATTTGCAACAGTGTTTGTTCTTGCAATGTATGTCGACAACAAACGTACTCTTTAATTCAATACCCATGATCTCTTCAGTAGAGGGCTCTGATACAATGTGCTTGACCAACTGGCACTTCCCAACAGCTCCTAATTTTTTCCGAGTATCCTCACCAATTTAGGACATCTCCACAATAGGCACAGAAGAGATCCCTGGCAGGAGCTGTGGTTGTTGCGTCGGGGAGTGTCCATAGCCCTTATTCCATGCAAGAACTAAAGGGACTTGGATACCAATGAAGGCGATATGTCTTTATACACCCTCTGTCCTCTTGGATGCCTTACAGGAGGGAAAAGCATTTCTAATTGAACCTACTTATGTAGTGTTGACCCTTAGCATTATTGTTTTGATGTTTATCCTGCTTAAAAAAAATAAAAAAAATCCCTTTTTTCTTTTAGATGATCACGATGCACTGTCTTTTCTAACTTTCCAGTTAACGGAACCTAGCAAAGATGCAGTGAGTATTTTTTTTATTGGTATGGCATATTTATTTTTCAAGAAAACTATAAGATATAGATATAAAAAGATATATATGTGCATCATATTTATATGGAAGTGTGTACTGTTTGTTGGCATGTCCCCTGGTAGAGCATGTGCAGGGTGACTGCAAAAGAGCAGTTGGGAGATGAGTACAAAGTGTTGTCACCCCGTAACGGGTCGTGTCTGTACGTGCATCTTTATCATCTGATGGTGTTTAAAAAGCTGTTTCTGTGTATCTGGATGAACAGAATTCTGCTTGACATGTGGACCGTGCATTTTATATGGGAACCTGACATTGAATGTTGTTGTTTAGCCTCCAGCTGATGGGGATATCACAAAGGCAGAAAAGGACAAGTATCAAGAGGAGTTTGACAACTTCCAACAAGAACTTGATAAGAGGAAAGATGAGTACCAGAAGGACCACCCAGAGCTCCAGGAGCATCCAGGCATGTTTTCTCTCACATGTTTTCTTACCAGCACTATACTATTCCTGAAAACCATTTACTGCACGTATTCAATGTAAAATCACATGCTGTAGTAGTCTGTTGTGCATTTTGGGCTTGAGCCATGCATTGGTTGACCTTGCTATTGTCCCCATTATATTCTCTCCTGCACTGCAATGGTTATATATTCTTTTATTTTATTTTTTATTTTTTATTAGGATACCAGTTTAAAGTATTTTTTTACTAACCTTATCCCTTGCCATCGCAGGCTTCTCCTTCCATGAGACTGGTCCTGAAAGCTTCTCTTTGGTGCTCTTGCTTGAGATTACAGCTGTGACATCATTTACAATGAAGGGTCAACACTCCTGCACTGTAAGTGAGGGTGTTGAGGGCCTTCCCACAACTCGGAGCATCAGTGAAAAAAGAAAGCACAGGTTGCCAATGGAGCAAGGCATTAAAAGTCAATATTAAAAATGTAACCTTTGCAGTGTGGGAGGAGACCCAATGTAAGGGTATTTTTTTTTGTCCAGTTCTTGGAGATCAGCTTCAAAGAGAATCTCTAAGGCCCCTTTCACACGGAGCGTTTTTCAGGCGGGACAGCGCTAAAAATAGCGCCTGTTCACCGCCTGAAAAAATCCTGCCCCTTTAACTCCAGTGTGAAAGCCGGCGGGCTTTCACACTGGAGCGGTGCGCTAGCAGGACGGCAAAAAAAAGTCCTCCTAGCAGCATCTTTGGAGCGGTATAGGAGCGGTGTGTTCACCGCTCCTATACCGCTCCTTCCCATTGATTTGAATGGGAAACCGCGGCAATACCGCCGCAAAGCGCCGCTGCGGCGGCGCTCTGCGGGGGTGTTTAACCCTTTTTCGTCTGCTCGCGGGGGGTAAAACCGCACCGCGAGCGGCCGAATACCGCGGTTAAAACGACGGTAAAGCAGCGCTAAATATAGCGCTGCTTTACCGTCACCGCGGCTCCCCGCCCCAGTCTGAAAGGGGCCTTAAAGTACAGTACCTTGGATGTTACTGAGATAATTCTTAACCCTGTTGTTAATTGTGTCTTTAGTGGATGATATGTTTGAGTCGGTCAATGAACGAGAACTCAGGCAGATCTTTGAAGGCCAGAACCGTATTCACCTTGAGATTAAGCAGCTGAACCGGCAGCTGGACATGATCCTGGATGAGCAGCGGAGATATGTGAATGCAGTGAGCGAAACCATGACTAAGACAGGAGGAGGAAACGAGGCACAACAGGTACACTTAGAATTCCATCCTTTTTGATCCTGAAATCCTGGACTATTCATATACAGATATGGCCATTAAGTTGTCTGACTTTTCACTTTATTAAAGTTAACCTGACTTGGCCTAAAAAGTGGCAGCAACAGTTCAGAGCATCATCGTGTGGTGCCTGCAAATACCTGACAGTCTC
Source organism: Lithobates sylvaticus (assembly GCA_028564925.1). Classification (NCBI taxonomy): domain Eukaryota; kingdom Metazoa; phylum Chordata; class Amphibia; order Anura; family Ranidae; genus Lithobates; species Lithobates sylvaticus. Next base: position 63,108,705 of record CM053026.1, read on the forward strand.
TGACTTAATCCCTGTGGAGCCTCATGGTTCTTAGTTCTAGGGTGTTCTCCAGCCCTTGATATTTTTATTTTATTTTGCCTTCTTCCTTTTTTTTTTTTATGTCTCCCCCTGTTATAAATACCAGAGTCTTAGTGGACAGTAGAGGCTTTGACATTTAACAGGTGCATAACAGGCAATGGGCCTTAGGTGTCCTTTTATGAAGCAGTGAAATCTATTCACTGCTTCATGCTCCGGCATTCACAGAGGAGATCTTTCTCCTCTGTGTGCCAGTTTATGAAGCGGAGTAGATCACTTCACCCTTGGAGGAGTGGAGCGATCTACAAACACTTCTAACACTGGAGAACGGCCCCTGATACTGGAATCTCGTGAGACTTTAGGAGATTACAGACGGTGTGATTAATGTTAATAAAATGAAGTCCCCCTACATTATAATATATATATATATGTGTATATATAATATGTGCGTGTGTATATATAATATGTGTGTGTGTACGTACGTACGCACACACACACACACACACACACACACACACACACACACACACACACACACACACACACACACACACACACACACACACACACACACACACACACACACACACACGTACGTATGTACATACACCTAATATATATATATAGTGTATGTACGTAAGTGTGTGTGTATGTACGTACACACACACATATTATATATACATGTATATACACACGCACATATTATATATATATATATATATATATATATATATATATATATATATATATATATATATATATACATATATATATATATTATATACACACATACACATACACATACACATACACACATACACACATACACATACATACACACATACACATACATACACACATACACACATACACATACACACATACACATACACATACACACATACACATACACATACACACATACACATACACATACACATACACACATACACATACACACATACACATACACACACACACACACACATATTATGTGTGTATGTATACATATGAGGGGGACATGGTTACAGTGTTGGGGGGGTCTGAACGAGTCATACGGAAGTTAATAATCTTCCTCTTTCCTCCTCAGATCCCCCGAGATTCTCTCTTCACTCCCCGCTTCTTCACCTCTGAGTTGGTGAATCTGGGAGTGTGAATTCTGACACAGATCGCCAGTGAAGCGCTCAGATCGCAGCTTCATAAACTGGCCGTTACTGTTTCATTCTATGAGGATTCTCCATGTGCAGAGATAATCGGCGGGAGAACATGTTCAAACACTTCTCCCCACGATTATCTCTGGTTCATAAACTGTTTATGGGCTGTGATCAGCGGCGATCCTTGGGATCTCCGCTGATCACTGCTTCATAAAAGGACACCTTAGTGTTAGGAAGGGTGCCTCTTAATCTCCTTTTTCACAAGCAAAGGCTTTATGTACATCCAGAGTCTAGGATCAATGGGGCTACACAGGGACTGATTCACGTACTGTTCATACTGTAAGCACTTTTTTTGGTCAGGTTCACTTTAACTGAATAAATTGTGGCCTGTTTAATTTAATTTATTTGTTACTCAATAGTTAAAAAGTGCCTTTTAATATTTTTCTTTTCTTTTTCTCAGGCCACCCAGCAGGAACTGGATAATCTGCTCAATGGACAGAGGGAGGTATTAAAGCATGTCAGCGACATGAGGTAAGAGACATTACGATAAAATGGTCACCTAAAATGTATATATCTAGCGCTCACCTCTAATTTTACTTTTTTCATTAAAGCACATATATTATTATCGTTATGCCACTTGTCCTTATGAGGATATCCAGGAGCCACAGGTGTATCCAAATGTGCAGAAACGACAGAAGCGCTATTCAGTCTAATGCCGCGTACACACGATCGGAATTCTCGTCGGAAAAAGCTATGATGGTTTTTCCGACGGAATTCCGCTCAAGCTTGGCTTGCATACACACGGTCACACAAACGTTCGCTGAACTTTCGACCGTCAAGAACGCGGTGACGTACAACACGACGATGAGCCGAGAAAATTAAGTTCAATGCTTCCGAGCATGCGTTGAATTGTTTCCGAGCATGTGTCGGAATTGCTACAGATGATCGGAATTTCCGATCAAAACTTTTTCCTTCGGAAAAAATGCAAACATGCTCTCAATCTTTTGCTGGCAGGAAATTCGGCCAGCAAAAGTCCGATGGAGCATACACACGGTCACATTTTCTGATGAAAAGCTCTCATCTGTCTTTTGCTGGTGAATTTCCGATCGTGTGTACACGGCATTAGGGTAAAGCTTTTAAATCCACAAAGCTGGACAACCCCCTTTATTTAAAAAAAAAAAAAAGTTGCTGCAGACACAGACACACATGGTAGGGGAGGGTTATAACCCCTGTAAAGTTTATTTTTGCCATCTGTGTCCCATTAGGGAGATGTAGCCAAAACAGGAAGGGAGATGAGATCCAAGCAACCAGAGTTGGTGTCCCCATTGGAAGATTTCTCCTCTTACTTTTCTGGGGATAACCCAAAAAATTTTCTTTTACTTTCAATTTTAATGATGGCAAACAGGACAAATAGGGTGATTCACCCCAACAGGGGCACTGACATTAATAAAAACTGACAGGTATTCTAATCCATCTCCACTATCCAAAACTGAAAAAAAGTTTTGCCTTTAGTTATACTGTAACTCAGCGAATGCATCAAGGTAAAAACAACTCTTGGGCTTTATAACCACTTTAAATAAGTAATAAAACTTGGGGACAAAGCTATCAAGCCCTACCTATTGTCTCTAAGGCTACATTCACATCGGCGATTAGAGCTGGTGTAAATAGTAGTAGCAGTAATCAGCGATTCCTGATGCAGCTGCCTGCCAGGTCGATGGTGGCTGCTGCTATTTGCGACTCTGCACAGCTAGTACAGTGATTGCTATTGGACGCACTTAGCCGCTGTGAATTGCATCAGGAGCTGCTGTTACAATTCACAGCCGCCTTTATCGCCAGTGTAAATGTAGCTATAGGAGAAATACTGTACTTTGTGTGCTACATCTTTTTTTGTATACACTATATATATATATATATATATATATATATATATATATATATATATATATATATATATATATATATATATTATATATATATATATATATATATATATATATATAATTTTTTTTTTTTTTTTAACTATATGCTGGTGCACTGTGAACAGACCTGTCCATTCCCATTGGGCAGTGCTGTATCTATGTAGGTCATCTGTGCTGTAAAGATTATCATAGTTTTTCTTTCTGCTCTAGCTTTTGCTTTAATATTCTTTTGTGATTCTTTTTTTTTTTTTCCCAAGTGAGCAAATTAGATTTACCAGTAAAAGTCTCAAGCCCCTGGCCTTATTTAATATTTACTTAAACTCTTCTTAATATCCCTGGCCCAGATTAAAGTCCTGTTTATGGTTATTCTTAGAAAAATGAACAGCCTCTTTCTTCCTTGTTGCTGCTCATATTCAATCTTCCTCTAGAGAATTAAGCATTTTCCTTGTGCAGATTTGTGGATTTTTGTTTCCAAATCGTCTCATTGGGAGCTCTGTCTGTGTTGATGCCTTGCTTAAGATTTAATAAAAGCGGTTAATATCTAATATGTTTCTCCTGAGGGATTTGTGTTTTTATGATTTTAATCCTGGCATGAAGCCTATTGCCAATTTCAGCAAGCAAATCACCTCTAAGCCTTTTGTGTTTATTGATTTCATTTATTTTCTAATGAAGGACAATATGCACTGTGTTTTAAAGAACTGGGCTTTGATTTCTTGATTTCTTTTTTAAGGAAGTGACTTTGCTCTGAACTTTTTTATTTTTTTTTTTATTTTCCCCCCCAAAATAATGCAAGGTAACAGCCTAAATGCAATGCATGCGCCCTCAGGTACCCAAACCATCCTTATCCCAGGGTCATCAGTGACAAAGGAAAACACTGAACTTGAAGCAACTTAAAATGTTAATATCTAGTTTTGCAGTAAAGGGATAACCAAGTACCTGGAAAGTGTTTAAAGTGTAAGTCTAGAAAAAAAAAAATAATCACATCTCATGCAGATTTCCCCATGGAAAAATGCTGCAAGTACAGAAAAATACCTGTTTATCTTGCCAAAAAAAAATAAAAATCAGGGAGCTCCTAATTTCCACTAAAATCCTCAGGCAGTGTTATCTGCCCTGTCCGAGTTCTGAACTATGGAACACCTCACCTTTATGTTTATGAAGATAAGGAAGGATAAGGATTATGTAACTATGTAACTATGTGACCTGAAACACATCAAAATATTTGGAAGCAAAGCGTACTTAGCTTTTCCAAAAAAAAAGCATACAAAGTTAGAAGCTTGTGCTAAGGAAGGCATATTTGCCAGTTACATAATTCTGCATCCAGACACCAATAGAGTAACAATACAAGAAGTATAAATATTAATGAAACTTCAATGTGTCAAAAGCCTCATAAAGGTGTTCCGTAGTCCAGCAGAGGAGAACAAAGCCAGGGTTGGCAACACTTGCTTGGGATTTAAGTTCAGCAAGAGGTATTGGGTTGTCATCTCCATCAGGAAGTTGGGTACATACTGGATTTAGGCAGCTCAACAGATCTTTTCGTGTTCTTTTAAATTGAGAAGACATGGGGAAATGAGCATGTAATGCAGAGGTGTACTGAACTTATTTTATTTGCACCCAGACATTTTAAATGACAGATGACCTAGGTGTCCAATAGGGTGTAGTCTGATTAGGGATGTTCATGTTACCTAAACTGTGTATTGCTGCTTGCCTAGAGTTCCACTTTAACTACTTGCTTACTACCATACATTTTAAATTGGTGCTCTGCTTACTACTTGTGCACATACCATGCATGTGCATAATGCCTGTGATTGTGCTGTCATTGGACAGCTTGGATCATAGGCAAGATGCACAGAGCCTTGTTTTATATTGTGGATTTATTACATTGATTTAACCACCTTCTGCCTGGCCTATAGAAAAATAACAGCTGGGCAGTGGTTTGGTTATCCTGACTGGACGTCATATGACATCTTTAAGGATAACTCCCGGCGTGTGACCGTGGGGACGCACAGCATGTCGATTGGTGGTGCGGCGTGTCAGTCTGACACACCGTTGCACCGATCTCGGTAAAGAGCCTCTGTCCGGAGGCTCTTTACCACGTGATCAGCCGTGTCCAATCACAGTTGATCAGTGTAAACAGGAAAAGACACATATTGGCTTGTCCTCACTCGCGCCAGACAGAGGAGATCCGATCGGCTGCTCTCCTGACAGAGGGGGTCTGTGCTGATCATCAGCGCAGCCCCCCTGCGGATGCCCAAACTGGACCACCAGGGAGGGCACACAACGGATGGATGACTAGGTATGCCACCCATGCCCACCAGGGATGACTGTGCTCAAAATATGCCAATCGGTACCTACAAATGGTGCCAGTCAGTGTCCGTTACCAATGCCCTATCAGGCAATCCCTATCAGGCCACCTCTCGGTGCCGCCTCTATTTGTGGGAACAAAATTATAAAAAAGTTGTTTGGGTACATTGTTGCATGACCGCACAATTGTCATTCAAAGTGCGACAGCGCTGAAAGCTGACAATTGGCTTGGGCAGGAAAGGGGTGTAAGTGCCCGGTATTTAAGTGGTTAATTTTAGTCAGTTTGTATCAGATTATGCATTTATATGTGGAAATGGTTGCTGTATCATTCTTACTGCAAATTCATTGGATTGTTTGTTTTATTTTGGTCAGTTTTGATCACATGCATTATGCATCTATATGTGGAATTGCGTGAGCGTTGTTTGGGTAAGTATTGGACCTGATTTCTGGAATGAGAAGGAAAAGGATAATTTCCCTGCAGCATATAGCAACAAAGCATATAAAGGACTATTAAAACTAAGTTTGCCATTTTTATTTGTGCTACTATAGTAGTTATTAAAGCGTTCTGATATCTGTTTTAGAAAGTTACCTTCAGGCCAGCCCAAGATTGTCAGGCTATGTAGAGAATGATTAAAGAGATTACAGGATGGTGTTGGGTAGTGGATGAATAAGGCTACTTTCACACTGGAGCTTTTTATTTAATAAATGACTATTAGAATAGGCTTGTAACTTGAGCCATATGTCTCCAACCTAAAACGAGCCCCTTCGTTGCTTTGCATGCTTGTTCTAGGCCAGTGTTTTTTGTTTTTTTTTGTTTAGTTTTTTGCCCCTTAGTTGGCAGACAACCCAAAAGGGAATTAATAGCAAAAATAAAAAAAAAAATTCTTTTGGACTAGTTGCGATAGGTTAAAACCACTATCGGGTTATGTATTTGTGGGTTCATCAGTACAAGAGGGGTGAATCTCCCCAATGGGGACACAAACATATATAAAACTTGTCAAACGTTTCTCCTCTATTGTATGCAAAAAAAACACACGAATTTCACTGACAAATGCACCCTTGTGGTGGTACCTTGGGGGCCACACTAGATAAATGCGAGAATAAAATAAAAATGTAGGTAAATATAAACCGGTCAAGCAAAATCCATCCAATTTTATTTTTTATTTCATTTTATCTTTTTTAAATGTAGTGCTTTATACATTTGTTTATGCAATTTTCATCTAGCTGGACTGAGACTTTCCTCCTCTTCCCCTGACAACAAGAAGGTCACATACATGCTGTAGCTGTTTTTGTTTTCATCTCTGCACATGAAAACATGAAGCATCTGCAATTGTGATTTCTTCAACATTTTATCATGCAGAATAAGCTTCTAAGAACTAAATTCCGTTACTGGGGTTAGGTTTTCCTTTGTGTCTTTTTTGCCAGAAGTAGAAAAGGGATTAAAATCCCCATGATGATAAATATTGCAGTTACAGACCTTAATCTCCTTTGCAACGAAAAATAAGTAACATAACAGCACAGCTGAGCGATACAAGCATATTGATTAAGCAGCATGTCTGTGTGCTTATCCGATCACGTTACAGATCTGTGTAAACGGCCTGCTACCTAAACACTGTCTGGCCTTTAATTTGATTTGTGTGGCATTGGAAGAAGGGAGGAAAACCCTTGAGCTTGAAATATTCCAGCACCAGCCGAGCACATATGGGAAATGAGTTTCTCTTATGTTGAATGTAATCTTGGACGTTAGCTCTAAATCTTTTCTTATCCTTAAGCCTCTTCATTTCTTGCACAACTGCATTAATTTCTTTTGGAAAGCTTTGCATTTCTCGATCGTACACAATTCTTACTGTACGAAGAAAAACTAGTTATGTGGAGCACCAGAGGAGGTGAAACTTGTGGTATTTATTTTATTTAAAAAAAAAAAAAAAAAAAAATTTTATACTTGAATTGATTATTTAAAGTGAACCTGTACTGAGAAAATAGGTTAGCTGGCACTTCTGACTTTCTACCTTAAATGTTAATTGCTTGGTTGTCTCTGGTTGCTTCACTTGGAGTCCCTGAGCCGAAAGAAAACAACAAATGCTATTGTTTTTTGCCCAGTTCTTTTTTGTGCATAGTTGAGTTTCCTAAAAAATATAGATGTATGGTTTTCCCCGTGGGGTTTTCAGGCAAGGATGAAGACCATATATGAAATCATTAAGATTTTATTTTTCTAGATCAAAAAGATGACAGCTAGAAATTGTACAAGAAGTATAAAAATGCAAACTCTGGTTTACATGCGACTTCCAATGGATACAGACAAATATATATACAACGAAATGCAACATAAGTATAATTGCAGAATAGGTATTCAAGGATATAAAATCCATACATAACTTGTATAAGAATATTTTCATAATACAAAATATTAATGATTTCATATATGGTCTTCATCCTTGCCTGAAAACCCCACGGGGAAAACCATACATATATATTTTTCCGGAAAATTATTTGGGGTGAGCAATCTGGCTCAAACCACTACACATCCTTGATAGTACACCATTTCTTTAACTTTGATTTTTAGTTGAGTTTCCTAGCCTTGTTTCCATGTCCTATGCATGAAAACATAGGAACTGGGGTGCAGAAAAATGGCAGCAGGTGCTCTGTACTAGGGATTGACCAATATCGTTTTTTTTTCAGTGCCACTACTATACCGATATCTCGGCCACCTATTGGGCCATTGGCCGTTATTGTCTGCCGATATTCTGTACATTTTATTTATAATATTTTTTTTTTTACATTTTTTTTTTTTTTTTTTTTTTTATCACTGTTATTGCTGTCACAAGGAATGTAAACATCCCTTGTAATAGGCAGTGACAGGTCCTCTTTATGGAGGGATCGGGGGTCTATACTACTCCAAAACCCTCCACTGCACTTGAAAGTATTCAAAACGTCAAGATCTGCCTTTAATACTTTATATTTTTTTAAAACTGGCACCTTTTTGAGATGCCAGTAATCCGTGAAGTGATGTCATGACATTGCTTCCGCTTTACTAAATCCGAGACCCGAAAAAAGTATCGGCTTTGTTTTGTGACTTCGGCCAGCCTGCGGACGTGCCGGCTGGTTACTCGGGCCTCCCTGGTGGGACGGGAGAGCCCAGGCGAGTGGTGGAAGGTGGTGGGACGTCCCCTCCCGCTGCTTGCAACAGCCAAGCTGCTGAGCCACATCGATTGGTATTACAATAAAGCCGACTGCTCTAAAGAACGGTACCGCGTTAATGCATGCGGCTGCATGCATCATCCCCCCCCCCCCCCCCCCCCCCCCCCCCCCCCCCCCCCCCCCCCCCCCCCTCCCCCCCCCCCCCCCCCCCCCCACTGTAAAACTCCTTGACGCAATATCGGGTACGTTTTGTGCCCAATACTTCAAAAAAAGTGAAAAATGGTCGATCCCTACTCTGTACAGGGGGTCCCCGACTTACAAACATCAGACTTACAAACGACTCCTACTTACAAACGGAAGGAGACAACAGGAAGTGAGAGGAAATCCACCCCTAGGAAGGGAAATTCTATCCTGTAAAAGTTAATATGGGAAAAAGGTGTCTCCACTGATGCTTTATCACCAGTCCATGTTTCCCTGACAAGCCAAAATTTTCAAAATCCAATTGTCATTGGGACAGAAGGTGAGGTGAAATCTTCTGAACAGGGGCACAGACAGCAAAACAAATGTTACAGGGGTGATAACCCTTCTCTATGTTATCTAAAAAACGTAAAAATAGATTTTTTTGGCTGGAGCTACACTTAAAAAATGTACCTGTTCCGACTTGCAAACAGATTCAACTTAAGAACAAACCTACAGTCCCGATCTTGTTTGTAACCCGGGGACCCCCTGTACTGATGAGTCAGCATTTGAAATATTTGGCTGTCGCAGGAGGCAGTTTGTTCGCAAAGGGCTGGTGAGCGTTATATATATAATAGTGTCTGCAGGCAACAGGGAAGCATGGTGGAGGTTCCTTGCAAGTTTGGGGCTACATTTCTGCAAAAGGTTGATTTTGGTCTGGGTCAATGCTGAGAAATACAGACAGATACTTATCCGTCATGCCATTAGGGAGCCATGCGATTGGCCCCAAATTAATTGTACAGCAGAATAATAACCCCAAACACGCAATCAATGTCATTAAGAACTATCTTTGGTGTAAAGAACAACAAGGAGTCCTGAAAGTCATGGTTTGGCCCCCACAGAGCCCTGATCTCAACATCATGGGGTCTGTCTGGGATTACATAAAGGATTTAAGGCAGCCGACATCCACAGAAGATCTGTGGTTAGTCCTCCAAGATGTTTGGAACAACCTACCTGCTGAGTTCCTTCAAACTGTGTGCAAAGTGTACCTAGAAGAATTGATGTTGTTTTGAAGGGCGGTCACACCAAATATTCAGATTTTTCTTCTGTTTGTTTACTTTCAATTTTATTCATTTATAAAAATAAACTATTAAGAATAAACACTATTTCTGAAAGTATTCCTAATTTTACAGCATTTTTCACACCTGTCTAAAAAGTTTGCATAATACTGTACGCCGTGTTTGGTTTGTAGCAGTAATAGGTTCACTTCAGGGATATTTTCTGATTTGACATTAGGATATACTTGTTAAATTTGCGAGACAAACAGGGTTATTGATCATTTCTATATCACTATACACTTGCTGTTTCTCTTGCTTAGAAATTCTGTGGGTGAAACATTAAAACTGGTGTCTGGAAACCAGAATTTAGGTGCTGGAGGCTATGAGACCACCCAACACTTCAATGACCTCAAGGAGCACCTCCATGTGGTGAAGAGGGACATCGAACATCTAGTGCAGAAAAACTTGGTAAGGACCTGATAAGTGTTGATGTTTTAGATCACTGCCTTGATCCATCTGCAGATTTTTCTTCCTGTAAAGCCTGGTACACAGCAGGCTGAACTAAAAAAACAGAAGAGTTTGCTGTACTATGTACCGTATATACTCGAGTATAAGCCGAGATTTTCAGCCCTTTTTTTTAGGGCTGAAAGTCGTCCCCCCCTCCCCCCCTCGGCTTATACTTGAGTCAGCGCCGTCTGCCTACATGAACAGCGTGTCATGCAGACAGACGGCAGTGTTCAAAAGCCGCGCCTCCACCCCCCCCCCCCCCATCCGTGATTCTCATCTCATGGACGAGGATGAGAGGATGTCCGTGATAGGCGGAACACTGCACACTGACTGCTGGGAAAACAGAGTGTTCCTCCTATCGCGGACGAGGAGGAGGAGGAGGCGTGGCTTTTAAATGTGTAATGGCGCCTTTCACGCTGATCGCCAGGATCAGCAATGGGGGACACAGGACATCCTGCGATCGGCACAGGAGGAACAAGGAGGCATTAACGATCGCAAGACTGGTGGACACAGGTGACAGATCGGAGGGAGGCAGATCGGCACAGGTAGGCTGCAATGGGGACACGGGGGGTTTGTACAGGAGACATGCAGCTGCAGATGGGCATTTGCTGACCCTCTTTTCCACTTACAGTAGCTGCTGCATTTTTCACCCTAGGCTTATACTCGGGTCAATAAGTTTTCCCATTTTTTTTGTGGTAAATTAGGGCCTCGGCTTATATTCGGGTCAGCCTATACTCGAGTATATACAGTACTAACAACGTGCTGTTAGTACATCGATCTTCACCACTGTGCTATTGTTATATAGTCTGGTTTAAAAAAGACACAAGTCCATCTAGTTCAACTAATAAAAAGAGGAGAAAAAAAACTAAAAAATATTTCTATAATCCTATATACTCAATCCACCCACAGTTGATCCAGAAGAAAGCAAAAAAACACAACTAAGCATAATCCAATTTCCAAAAATTCCTTCCTGATTATTTCCCCCCAGGAGGCAATCGAATGTTCCTTGAATCAACTTTACCTGTAAATGTTTGTTAGTATCCAGTTATAGTATGTACGTTTTAAGAAAGAATCCAGGCCTTTTTTAATTTTTTTTAATCTACTGTAGCAGAATACATATTGGCCTAAATTGATTTTCCATTTTTTTTATTAGTTTTTTTGCACTGCGTCGCTTTAACTGACAATTGCGCGGTCGTGCAACGTGGCTCCCAAACAAAATTGACGTTCTTTTTTCCCCACAAATAGAGCTTTCTTTTGGTGGTATTTGATCACCTCTGCAGTTTTATTTTTTTTTATTTTTTTTGCGCTATAAACAAAAAAAGAGCGTACATTTTTGGAAAAAAAAAAACGCATTATTTTTTTGCTATAATAATATCCCCCAAAAATATATAAAAGTTTAGGCCGATACGTATTCTTCTACATATTTTTGTAAAAAAAAAATTGCAATAAGCGTTTGGTTTATTGATTGGTTTGCTCAAAAGTTATAGCGTCTTCAAAATAGGGGATAGTTTATGGCATTTTTATTAATAATTTTATTTTACTAGTAATGGCGATCAGCTTTTTTTTTTTTAATTTTTTTTTTATTTTTTTTTAATCGTGACTGCGACATTGTGGCGGACACATCGGACAATTTTGACACATTTTTGGGACCATTGGCATTAATACAGCGATCAATGCTATTGCATTAATTACTGTAAAAATTTCACTGGCAGTGAAGGGGTTAACCGCAAGGGGGCGGGGAGGGGTTAAGTGTGTCCTAGGGGCGTGTTTCTAACTGTCTGGGGGCGTGGCTGTGTGTGACACCACACTGATCGCTGCTCCCGATGTCGGGGAGCAGACGGTCAGTGTGCTGTCATTGGGCAGAACAGGGAGATGCCGTTTACATCGGCATCTCCCTGTTCTTGAGCTCCGTGACACGATCGGGGGTATCCTCGCGGCGATTGAGCACGGTCATGGAGCTCGCGGCAGGCGCGCGCACGACAGGAAATTCAACGTAACGTACGGGTAAGTTACTTTGCCCAGCCGTGCCATTTTGCCGACAGCAGTCGGCAAGTGGTTAAAGTAACGCAGTTCCGTATTGCAAAAAATGGCCTGGTCATTAAGGGGGTAAAACCTTCCCAGGGCTGAAGTGGTTAATATACTGTGTGATTTCATACTAATCCATTTATTTTTTATTTTTTTATTTTTTTTCAGCCACATGAAAAACAGAGGTGTCCAGAGATTCCCGTCCCTTCTTGTCTTTCCACCACACACTTCTTTATGTTTGTAGCAGTTCAAAGTGTATTATTAATTGGTTACTTCATGTACAGGTGAGTAAAACCTCTGCTGTCATTGGACTTATTTAGCTGTATACTTGAGATCAGGTGACTCATTCCTTGGCTGAAAGGGTGGGGGGGTTTAAAACCCCTTTTCATTAGGTTTCCTGGGTATAGCATTTTTCTTCTAGGTCTTGTGCTCCTGCTATTTGCTTGTTTTCTTCAGCACTCTTAAAGTCTTAAGGCTTGTATTCTCAATCAGAAAATCCATAGGAAAAATACCGCTTTCAAATCGATCGTACGATAATGTGATCGTTCGTACAGCGCTTTCGAGAGACGATCACAAAAGGTCAACCGATATTATTATACGATCAGACAAGGCCGAAATTTTTTCTGATACAATACTAGATTGTACGATTTTCATTTGATCAGGACAGTTGTCTTTCGAAAATGCAATACAAATACATTACATCACTTCCGAATTTTTATGCTGCCGTACGAGAATTTTTTGTAACTAGTAAACTCTCTTAATTTTTGATATGAGATTAGCATGCAAAAAAAGTATGGTCATTCGCCTGATAATCTCATTGTGTGCAGCATGAGCATCAACACTTCCTACCCGGCTCATTGTCTGGCTATAACGATGCAATGTGATTGGTAATGATCATGGCGAGTCAGGAGAGAAGGCACAGAGAACTCATGTTGTCAGGTTTAGGAGATTCATTGAAATAGAACAGGCATATCAATATGGACAGCGTGCAGCCCCCAGTGGTCTAAGACTTAAACCTAAAAAAAAGGAAAAAAGAACGCACCCCCAGCTGTTCTTGAGTTGATAAAGTACACATTCTTGTATAATTTTATAGCGTTTTATAGAGTACTGCAGAAAATGCTTTACGGCTCCCTTATCTGATCTTTAATATGGTAAGTGCCATTTTTTTTTTAGAATGTGAACGTACATCTGAAGGCTTATGTGTGTCAGTCTAAACCAGGGGTCTCAAACTGTCGGCTCTCCAGCTGTTGCGGAACTACAAGTCCCATCATGCCTCTGCCTGTGGGAGTCATGCTTGTTACAGTCAGCCTTGCAATGCCTCATGGGATTTGTAGTTTCGCAAGAGCTGGGTGGCCACCAGTTTTGGAGGCCCCTGGTCTAAACAAATCCAGTTACTATGTGATGTATAAGCCTCATAAAGTAAACAAAATATTTTTTACCTTTTCTGATTGAGCCAAAGACTCCATTTGTGTGTCACACACTCTCCCTCCCAGACACTGCAGCTCACAGTAGGAAGGTTTCAGTAATTGAGGCAGTGCAGCCAATCCAGAAAGCAATGCACAGGACAAGCTATGAACAAGGGCTGATTCATTAGTTACAGGATTGTAAATCAGCAATGACTATGCCCATAGCCCCGCCAATGCAACATTTTTATTTTTATTTATTTATTTTTCATCACACAAGCAGACACGGCCTTTATGAAAGTGGCAATTGCAACATTTTTTGTGCACCATCACATGAAGCTGCATTAGGTGGACTTCACTGGCAGGATCAACATGTATTTTTGAGACTTGGGAGAGAACTGATGTTGCAGATGCACTTTTATAATTAATTGCTACAGCTCTTTTTTTTCTTTTTAATGGAGCCATAGTTCTTGAAGTGCCAAAATCTTGTTTTGGAATTAAGTATGTGCCTCCCAGGTAGACACAATGTGACCTCCTTGAAGACTTGATCCTCAGTTCTGCCCACTGTGTCATCTGAGTTTTATAGTGCCTGTTGTAGATATTAGCAACCCTACCAATTTCAGAAACCGAGAACAAACTGTTATATTTGGAGCTCTTAAGAGCTCTGCAAACCAAACAATATGAACATTTTGTATGTTACTGTTTGCCTTTCCTAATAAGCTTGAAAGTGTATAACAAATCAAGTGTTTTTTTTTTTTTTTTTTTTTTCAGAAATCAGCAAGAAGCAGCAGCTAAAAAGTTCTTTTGATGAGCCATTGTACATCATGTCTACCTGCGCCAAAGTACACCTGGTGTAGGCCTGTATGTGAGGGACTGCTCGACTAGTTTAAATTATTGAATTTTTGAAAAAAGAAAATACGGCAAAGAATTTCTGAATTTATTAAAAGTTGGATATGTGAATACAAGAAAGGGATCTTGAGGAAAAAAAGATTTTTATCTATTTTTTAAACTGTGTCCACGAGAACTGTGTGATTTTCATTTTATTGCAATAACCTCTAGTGTGTGATCGATGACCGTAAGACCCATCTATGCTCAGGGCTGATTTTCTTTTTTTTTTTTTAATCTTTTATTTTGTCCTCACTTTAGCAATAGTGATACTTTTTGTTTTGGATAACCTTAAAGTTAAACCTGTTATTTTGCCCCTTCAGGGCAAAGTGACAGGTTCTCTTTATAGCCCACTCCTTCTGCTATGAATACTTATATTTTTGGCTAGCTGAAACCGTTAGAATTACATAGTACTCTGGGTATGAGAGTCCATGTGGCCCTCTTCCCTTCCTTCCCCTATGCAGTGCACTATTGCCAGGTCTGGACACTGTCACATGGGGATGAGGGGGGGGGGGAGGTATTTGGCCCTGTGTAAGTGCACCACATTTTCAATTGGAGGCTGCAGCAAGAGAACAGGGCGGTGTGGAGATGCAGGAAAGTTTAAGTATTTATTGCAGAGGAAGTGGGAAAGGTGACAGGTTCTCTTTAATGCGGTTAGAATTAAAATTAATTCGGCAATACTGTAAACCAAGGTGTACAGTATACTGTTAATCCTTAAAAGTATTTGTTACTCTTTAAAGTGGTTCTAAAAGCAAAACATTTTTTTTTATCCTAATGCATTCTGTGCATTAAGAGGATAAACCAGGGATCCTCAAACTACGGCCCTCCAGCTGTTGCAGAACTACACATCCCATGAGGCATTGTAAAACTGACATTCACAGACATGACTAGGCATGATGGGAATTGTAGTTCCTGAACAACTGGAGGGCCGTAGTTTGAAGACCCATGGGATAAACCTTCTGTGTGCAGCAGCCCCCCAATACTTACCCGAGCCCCATCTCAAGCCAGCGATGTTGCACGAGAGACTCTGCTGTCCGGGACTGTCCCCCCTGATTGGCTGCGCCATTAGCTTCCGCTGCTGTCAATCAAAGTCAGTGAGCCAAGGAGGAGACGGGGCAGGGCGGAGCCGCAGCTCCCTGTCTCAACGGGGCACACAGCAGCGGCTGGACTCTGGTGCTCCCATAGCAAGCTGCTTGACGTGGGGACTCTCGATGGGAGGGAGGGACCTGAGAAGAGGAGGATCTGGGCTGCTCTGCCAAAATCCCTGTACAGAGCAGGTAGGTATAACTTGTTAAAAAAAAAAAGACTTTAGTATCACTTTAAACTCCCTACATTCACCCACTTTCACCTTTTTATTAAAAGGGTTTTCCACTTTAATTTTACACACACACTGAAAGCCTGTAAATGCATTAAATTACCCTATGTGACTTGCAATTTGTATGCAGTTTAGTCACATGGTTGCCTATAGAGAGAGTGAAGGAATTTTGGCTCTAAGTACGAATTTAAATTTCTAATAATGCACGTTGTAAAGGGGGTTTTGTTTGTGTGATTGTAAATGTGCTGGATGCCCAGAAATAATTTTTGGAAAAGATTGGATTTTGTGTGCATTCTTGCATCAAAAATTTTAATGGAGTTTTAAGAAGCACTAGTCATGGGCATCAAAAACTGCAATGCATTCTAAATGTGTGTGTGTGTGTGTGTGTGTGTGTGTGTGTGTGTGTATACGCCTAGACTCTTCTGCAACATTGAGCAAGCCGAAAGGTACTATCAGAACCAGAAATGGCATTTAGAGACTGTTTTTTATTGAGCAGGGACAATTCAGTATACAAGTTGTAAACCACACACATCCTAAGAGGTTGGCAGGGCCGAGGAGGGCCCCGCCACTTGATTTCCTCTTGGATTATTTAGCTTTAGGACCCTCCTGTATCCATAGAACATTCTGCTGTGGGAGACTGAAGTCTGCTTGTTAATGCTGAACCATTTTTGTGTCTACTTTAGCTTATCCTTTTTTCTAAATTGAATGTGTACTTTGTCCATGCAGGGCAAAATAACAGAGTACTTTAATAATCATTGCTTAGCTGGTTTTATTTGCCGTTCTTTGGCACTGGTTACAAACAGAGGAAGCCTTTTGTAAGCAAGTCATGATCTGAGGGCTTTTGCAGGGCTAATGACTCTGTCCCTGCCCTCATGTGACCGCAATAGTTGGATGAGTGGTCAGTCACTAAGTACCAGCACTGGAATATGGGAGAAAGGGATGTGAGTCACCTGCTCCTTATACCTGGATCTACAGGTATTCTTCTCTCCTTATGGTCAAACAGAGACATGAAGGTAAATATCATCAGCAGCTGGTGGGGCACTTATTGAACATATACCAAGAATAATTTGATGGTTGACTGACTGTACCACTTCCAGAGCACTCTTGGATCCCTAAAGCACAGGGAAGCATAGCTTGCAGCTCCAGATCCAGTGCTCTGGCATGCCTCCTCCAGTGGTTGAGTAAGCATTTAGTAACTTGTAGAGGGGTGTTAATTTTTGGGAGAATGTGGAGGCTTGGGTTCAGGTCCAGTCCTGTAGGCTCCCACATTACTCAGGCTGCTTTAGGGGTTTGCAAAGGGAAATTAAGGGGGACAGGCCATCCAAAAGTAATATTTTACTAGTAGCTGGTGCCTGATTGGGGGGGGAGACTTTCTCCAACACCATAATTTCTGGCTGTTTTTCTGCCCAGTTGGAGTTTTTATAGGGGTAACTTCATCTCCCAGTTTGATTTTTTTTTTTTTCTTAAGGGGCAGAAGTAAGACCCATATACAGTCAGAGGTCAATTTGAGGTGCTTGGTGTGCATTCTGGATACTTGGGTATGAAAACATGCTTTGCAGTCTCCATAGTGAACATGTAAAAGCTGGTAGTTCTAGTAGACCATTCTCATCCTTGGAGTTTGTAGGATTCAGCAAGATGCAAGTGACCAGACCCAACCCCCCACTGGTCATTTTTGAGTTAGAAATCATGTAATTACCCAATTGAAAGCGCTGCAAGTGACCGGTCATATTGAGGACTGGTAGTTTGAAGAAGTTATCTTGCTTACCAGCAACAACTAATGGTAGTTTACAGTTTGTGTTAATCTTGCATACCAATGACTGAAAAAAAAAATTGAAAGTAATGCATTTCCTTCAAGGATTCTCTGCTTAATTCAGATAGAACATGATTGTATCTATAATGCAAATACAACACAGCTGCTAATCCCTTCCCTTGCAAGATGCTTCTTCAGCTGTCATCCTAAGCTGCAATACGTGAACACATAATCACATACTGTTCCTTGGCCCTGTATACTATACATTAGTGTGTGATCAGTTGGCGTCTGTGGATATGTTACCGTTGCTTTTAAATTCTAGAATCTAGTTCTGCTGGGCATTGTGCACATCTAACCATCAAAACTACTGGTACCTGTATTAGCTACTCAGATTTCATTTTTCTGTGCAGTTTAGAAAGTGAAAACCGTCCTTTTTATTTTTTTTTCCCAACCTGACATATTTTAACTACTATTCATAGTAGGGAAGAGTTTTTATATGACTTGCCAAATAGTCTTTCACTGTAAACACTTAAGCATGTGGCCTACCGTGTCTGTTTTACTATTCTAAAATATACTACCCCCTTTAGTTAGTGCAGCTCAATACTGAATTATGAGGCAGGGGAGGAGTGGAGAGGCTGAGTGGGTAAATAGTGCAAAAAGGCAGTCTCATTAGGTGGGGGGGGGGGGGGGGGGGTGGTCACATTCTAGTTACCAGTATTGCCTGTAGTTTTCCCTACAGCTGATTTTTTTCCCATTACAGATTGTACATGCCTTGTCTCTATATATGAAGATGGCCATCACAGGGCTTTGCTTCCATATTTGCGTCTGATTGTTGATCTAACAAATGGGGGGGGGGGGGGATATTCAGGGAGCAGGAGAAGTGGATGAAGCAGGAGCAGGGAGATCATGGCACTGCAGGTCCTCAGGTACAGCTTCCTCTCCAGCAAGGAGAACCGTGAGCAGCACAGTAGTGAAATCGCTAAATCTCCCTTCAGTGACCAATTGCATCTAAAACCTCGTAGACGCAATCGGATTTTCTGCCGGGAATTGTGTGACAGACTGTTGGCCTGAAAATCGCTCCATCAGGCAATAGTCAGACTTTTCGCCGTAAATGTTGGATGGCAGGATTATAAATTTTCCGCGGACAACGCTCTGCTTACAGATTTTCCTATCGTGTGTACACAAGTCTGTTATACAAACGTCCAAAGTACAAACACGCATTCTCAGAATCAGTACTCACCAAACATGACATTATCAGAATGTGCCCAAAGGGTGGAACTCAAGAGCTGAAATTTCTCATAGTACATCACTACGTTCCTGTTTGTTGGCCGACAATTGTGTACTGTTTGTATGCAAGACAAGTTCCCGGGACACACCCTTCGGACAAAAGTCTGATGCTTTGCGGAAAATCCGATCGTGTACGAGGCTTTAGGCATTGCGGACTCTATCGGTGCCCTAGGTGATCTCCCTCTGTAGATAGCATCTATAAGGGTCCAGGTATAAGACCTAGGCTGCTGTTTTTTAGGAGGCAATCAAGACAAATGGTAAATCTTTCAGGTATTGTTCATGCACAATTGATATATTGACTACAAGATAGTAAATTGTGAAGGACGTAAGTACTATTGACATATAAACTGGCCATTCTGTAACCTTAATGCAATTTGAGAAGAACTGTGTTCCTTTGTGTGAAAAGAACTGCTGTCTATACATGTAGAAATTTGAATCCTTATTTTTATTTGACCAAGTGTGAACCAAAAACTGCATGGCTCCCATAGTGCCATTAGTGCTTACCCTCATTTGACCATGTGCAAGTTCTATTGTCAGCATCATATAGTGGAGGGGCTGGAAATGGGCTTCTTAGGTGGTTTGGTCCTATACCGAGTTGTAAGGAAATGCTTTATAGTCATAAATATGTGTATTTAGTGGTTTCCATAGCTCTTCGTATTGAAACCATGTCCCACTTTTCCATTTGACTGTCATTTTTTAGTTTTGGCTTTGCTCATCTCCACTTTTATAAGTTAGCTAACTTAAAGCCTACAATAGTTAATGTAAAATACTGTGCATTAGACTTGCCTTTTGCTGCTACTGATTGTGTGGGTGTGATGTGTGTTGTATTTTCTCTTAATGTAGAAGTCAGTTCAGTTGGTTGCCGGTAGGCATACTATGTGTGGGCACAACTGTCCTGCCTTCTTAAATCAAATATGCTGCCTTAATCTGTGTTCATCTCCAAAGCAAAGTCTGTATGCTGTAAGCATTAAAGTGTAATAGCCGGTTACTGGAATATTTCAAAAATGTTACTTTACCAAACCCATCAAAAAAAGTTGTATATCCCTTCCCATTGACAAATCCAACATTCCGCCCATTTACAAAGCCTTAAGAGACAACTAAAAGGTGTTTTTATTTTAGTAAATTTTTTTTAAATTCAAAAAATTTCACGGTTTAAGTGCTATTTTTTTTTTTTTAAGCATCACTTAGACAAGCATACGAAGATTATTAGAGTAAAAGGGCAAAACTTACATTCGTTAATTATCCCGGCTAAGGTAATTGTCTGCAAAATGTTTCAAGGAGGTTTTCAAGGAAAGGCCCCTCATAGCCTTGAATCAATTCCACCCAATTCCTGAAATTTGAGCTGTTGGTGGCCCTGCAAGCATCATCCGACAAAAGTCAGTTTAAAAAATTTGCTATGCTGGATGAATAATCGTATCAGATGCAGTCACTTTTTCAGCAGCACCATTGTATTTAAGCAGCTGTGGATGCTGTGACTGCCTGAATACAAGAGGCTAGCACGATAAGGTCAGTTTGACATGGGCTTCAGCTTGTATAAGAGCAGTGTAAACTGCAAGCCAACTGCAAAGCATTTGCAGAGCATTCAGAAAACTTCCTTGAAGCTTCTAAAGTACCCTTCAGGTTCAGTTTGTAAGCTGAACACAGAACCTAATGGGAGTATTGAGTTGCATCTTCATATAGCACGGCCCTTTACCCAGCGGGGTCCCGACGTGCTTATAAACATACACAAATACACATACTAGGGCCAATTTTTTGTAGACAGGATCTGATTAACCTACCAGCATGTCCTTGGAGTGTGGGAGGAAACCGGAGTACCCGGAGGAAACCCATGCAGGCACAGGGAGAACATGCAAACTCCAGGCAGATGGTGTCGTGGTTGGGATTTGAACCAGCGACCCTATTGCTGCTAGGTGAGAGTGCTAACCACTACACCACTGTGCTGCCCTATTGATTTCCACTATAAACAGGCTACTAGCAGGCTCTCAACAAGCCTCCAAGTGCTGAAGCCTGCTAGCAGCTTGTTTAACGTGGCAATCAATACTCCCATTAGGATCTGTTTTGAACATTTACAAACTGGTGCTCAATTGTATTTTAAAAGCTTCAACAAAGCTCGGCAAATACTTTGTCAAAGCTTGCTGTACACGCTGCTCTTATACAAGCTGAAGCCTGTGTGGAAACGGCTGAAATCGCGTGATTTTTGGTAGCCCTGGCAGTGGAATCACTTTTTTTATTTTTTGAAATGAGAGAAAATTAAGTCGCATATGGAAGCCTTAGGAGTTCAGCCCTTTCAAAATACTGAAGAGCAAATTACTTTAGCTCAATATCTTTTGTGTGCGCGAAAGGCTTTGCAATGTTTGAGACCTTATCTGCAATCACATTCTTGGATGGACTAGTTGGTGGGACTGCCAAAGACAGCCATGCCAGTAATTAAGGCTCCCCAGTGACCAGTCTACCTCAGTGTGGTTGATTTTCAGTTCAAGTATAAGGCCCCTTTCACACTGACGGACCGCTCAGATCCGCCTGTCAGTTTTGACGGCGGACCTGAACGGGAGCGCCAAGCTAGTCTATGGAGCGACGGATGTCAGCTGTGACATGTCTGCTGACATCCGACCCGGTCTGATCCGCCAAAAGCAGACGGATGGCCCTACGTCCAGATATGTCGCTATCGGGTGAGATCTGATGAAAACGGACACGCTGTCCGTTTTCATCCAATCTCTCCATAGAGACCAGCGGCGCTGGACAAGCCCCTCCACGCTCGGTGAGAAGAGAGGGACTTGTCATCCGCCAGCTCGGCGGAGATCAACGGAGAGATCTCCCGCTGAGCCGGCGGACTCCGTGGAAGCGGAGTCCGCCTCGTGTGTAAGGGGCCTAAGGTTTAGGGCATGCTTGGCTTTTTGCTTTACTTCCCTGTCAGTTTTCTACAGCATATTTAAAGAATTGGTTCCCTAGAAACATAATGCATCAGAAAAAAAATCTAACAAACTTGGGAAATCTCTTTTATATGACATTGGTTATTCTGATGGTGACGGGCTCCAGTTATGGCCCTTTAGAGAGGCGTGACGGGGTACATCATCATCACAGAAAAGTCTTGGTTTGACCCGAGTATGATCACATGAAGTTTACATAGCTGGTGGGATATATTCCGACAATAATAACAAACAGCCAAAGGGTATTGTGTCGGAGAACACTGTATAGTAAGATCATACAAAATTGTATGCCCAATAATCTGTTGTGTGTCAGGAAAATGTACAGAAATGCCATTTGAACCTAGCAGATAAAGAATCTACTGAAAATCTGCCATCAGTATTTCCATTCATAAATACAATGTATTTGTTAAGCCAAAATTTATTAATTTGGAAATGTATTTTTTTTTTTCCTTGCAAATTATTTGAGTTGTTTTGTCCACAAAAACAGTATTAAAGCAGTCATGCAGCTAATTGGCTGTATACATTTCAAATTTTGTTTCTGTAAATTGGGCATTTTTATTTTAACTTTGGAGAAAATAAAGAAGTTAAAATAGTTGTGTTTTTGCAGTTTTTTATCTCTGTACCTTTTGGACAGTAAAACAGCCAGGTATGTGGCATGCGTAGTCAATGGCTAATCTTTTCTGGTCACCCATTCTAAATGGAGGAATTCACTTTTTAATTTGCATCTATTGCTGACGCACGTACATAACTAAAACCAACTCCAGCCAAAATCTGTCCATTTTCTTATTGCAATCTTTCATCCTATTGGTCAGCACAGGAAGTGAGGAAAAATGTCTCCAAGAAAAACAAACTATCCTGCATTTTTTTTTTTTAGTAGGGTGGGACATTTGACAAAAAGCTTTTATAGCTGAACATTCTGCCACACTGCATGGTCTGGCAGGTGAAGCTCTTATTTCCTACTCCCAGCAACACTGCTTCGTCTGCCACCCCTCTGATTCCATCCTGCTCATGGGCAAAGAATCTGTAACATCGGTTTCCTTCCCCTTAGTGCTTAGTAATATTGTACTTGGCTGAGTCTAGTGTGGCTGAGGTGTCTAAATTACAAAACCTTTGGTTAACCACTTAAGGACCAATTTGCAGCCAAAGGACCAGTCTCCTTTTTGCGATTCGGCACTGCGTCGCTTTAACTGACAATTGCGCGGTCCTGCGACATGGCTCCCAAACAAAATTGGCGTCATTATTTTCCCACAAATAGAGCTTTCTTTTGGTATTTAATCACCTCTGCGGTTTTTATTTTTTGCGCTATAAACAAAAATAGAGCGAAAATTTAAAAAAAAAAAATGCAATATTTTTTACTTTGTGCTATAATAAATATCCCCAAAAAATATATAAAAAAAAACATTTTTTTTTTCCTGTTTAGGCCGATACGTATTCTACATATTTTTGGTAAAAAGAATGCAATTAACGACCATTGATTGGTTTGCGTAAAAGTTATAGCATTTACAAAATAGGGGATCGTTTTATAGCCTTTTTATTATTATTTTTTTTTTTACTAGTAATGGCGGCGATCAGCGATTTTTATTGTGACTGCGACATTAAGGCGGATGCATTGCACATTTTTGACACATTTTTGGGACCATTGTCATTTATACAGCAATCAGTGCTATTTAAATGCACTGATTCCTGTGTAAATGGCAGTGAAGGGGTTAACCACTAGGGGTGCGGAGAGGGGTTTAAGTGTGACGTGTGTTTTTTTTTACTGTGGGGGGTGTGGCTTTGCGTGTGACATCACTGACCCACGGCTGGGCTCTTACAGAGCAACGTACCTGTACGTTGATGTGCCCAGCCGTGCCATTCTGCCTACGTAAATGTGCAAGAGGTGGTCCTTAAGCGGTTAAAAAATAATAAACATAGTACATATGTATTTAGCGATTTGTGCTCAGTTTCAAGAGGGTGCCAACTGCCAAGCCATATGCATGGGCAGTATTTTTTTGATTGAGTGAAGACTTCGTGTGTGGAGTCCTAACTGTAAAGTGGAACTTCACTCCCCCAATCAACATTCACCATTTGTAATCCGTATGCTGGTAACATTCCTAAATAGGAAAGTATATTACATTCACTTTGACTTTTTTCAGTTACTTTCTGGTTTCCAGGCATGGGCAAATGTCACACATTCCAGGAGTCTTCAGGAGGGTTGTTTTTTTTTTTTTTTTTTCAGTTAAGCACATCCTCCTGCCTGTATGCCTTAGCAAAGGGCAGATGGAATCTAGAAAGTAATTGCTACATGAATCATCTTCCATTGCTCAAGATGGCCACAGCCAGAAATGCTGGGGGTTGCTTTTCAAAGTGATCTCTCAGCAAAATAAGGCAGGGAAATGCTCCGATGCAGTGTAGTTCCTCTTTAGCTGAACCTCCCATGGAATTCATAAGAACAACCACCATGATCCAGGCCTGACTTTCTGACATGCATGCCAACCTCCCTCATACACTTAGGGAAAGTCTTCACAAAAAGAGAAGAGGCTGTTGAAGCAGGAAAGGGAGGACCAACTTAAAAAGCTTTAAAGGCTGAGATACTTTTGGTCATGTAATAACCGTTTCAGGTTTTGGAACTTAAAGTGGAGTTCCACCCACTTTTACAACTCTTCAGCATCCCTCACTAAACTGTGCACTGTAAACAAATTGGATATTTTTTTTTCAGCACAGACTGTATATCTGCTGTATTCATTTTTCACTTCCTCCTCCCTGGCCGCGGCCCATTGCATCATTTCCTGTTTGCAATGCCTCCCGGGAAGGGGCAGCAACTTCCTCTGACACTGCTGTTGCTATGGAAACCTGACCTGAAACCTATTACACTGCTTATGCTGCACTGAGCATGTACGAGATCTGCAAGGATGAGATCCAGGAAGAAATACAGTCTGGCTTCAGCTGCCCACACTTAAGATGGCCACGGCCTGCTGCAAGTTTATAAAATAACAAACTACTGCTAAAAACTAACAAAACAGACCTTAGTTTACAGACTAACTTCACTAGAATACATTAAGCTTGTGTATTATAGGGGTATTTTTATTTAAAAAGTATAATTTCGGCCGGAACACCGCTTTAAACACTTCCTGCCTTCATATGACGTCCTTGGGTTGAAGTGGCGATATCTGGAGGATACCTGCAGCTAGAGGCATCATCCAATTATCTTTGCTGGCAATTCCCTCACTTGTGAAAGCTGTCCTAGCGGCTGTACAAAGTTTTTCCTGGTGCAGAAAAACTCATGCCATTTTTCAGAGAATATGAATGATAAAACAAAAACATGTTTCACTCATGGTTATGGTTTGGCTGAAGCTATTTATTATCAATCAACTGTGACTCTCTTTAAATCCATAATGGCAACAGAAAGTACCCAAATGACCCTGATCAAAAGTTTACATACCTCAGTTCTTAATAGCGTGCATTTCCCCCTTTAACATCAATGACAGCTTGAAGTCTTTTGTGGTATATGTGGATGAGGTTCTTTATCTTCTTAGATGGTAAAGCTGCCCATTTCTCTTGGCAAAATGCCATCCAGTTCCTGTAACTTCTTGGGCTGTTTGAGATCTCCCCAGAGTGGCTCAATGATATTGAGGTCAGGAGACTGAGATTGCCACTCCAGAACCTTCACTGTATTCTGCTGTAGCCAAGCCATGGTTGTGGCCAAAAAGCTCAATTTTGGTCTCATCACTCCTAATGACTTTGTGCCAGAAGGTTTGAGGCTGGTCTCTGTGCTTTTTGGCGTATTGTAAGTGGGATACTTTGTGGTAGTTGCGTAGTAATGGCTTTCTTCTGACGACTCGACCATGCAGCCCATCTTTCTTCAAGTGCCTCCTTATTGTGCATCTGGAAACAGCCACACCACATGTTTTCAGAGAGTCCTGTATTTCACCTGAAGTTATTTGTGGGTTTTTTTCTTTGAATCCCGAACAATTTACTTGGCAATTGTGGCTGAAATTTTAGTTGGTCTACCTGACCGTGGTTTTGTTTCAACGGAACTCCTCGTTTTCCACTTCTTGATTAGAGTTTAAACACTGGCATTCCTTGAATCTCTTTTTATATCCCTTTCCTATTTTATAAAGTTCAACTACCTTTTTTCCTGCAGATCCTTTGACAATTCTTTTTGCTTTCCCCATGATTCGGAATCCAGAAACGTCAGTGCAGCACTAAATGAAAGAGGCAGGGGGTCTGTCAGGAGTGCAGAAACTCATTGACCTTTTTTTTTTTATATATATATACTGTACACACACTAATTACAAGCAAACAGATCACAGGTGAGGATGGTTACCTTTTTAATAGCCATTCAAACCCCTTTTGTGTGCATGTTATCAGGCCAAATCACCAGGGTATGCAAACTTATGATCAGGGTCGTTTCTGTTGTGATTATGATTTAAAAAGAATAAACGGTCTCATAATAAATGACTTCACCCAAACACTAACCACGAGTAAAAAATGTTTTTGTGTTCATATTCTCAGAAAAATGGACAAGAAATCATAAAACTTATGAGCACAACTGTGTGTATATGTAGATGGGGGGTTCTGAGTAGCAAACATGTAGGAGAAAATTGGCATGGGCTGGAATTGGTCAAATAATTGGATTACTCCCTTCATCCCCCTTCCACCTACATTTTTCTTGCTGAATTTGGGCATAAATGTCCAGAGTATAATAGAAGAGAGAAACAAAGGGAAACAATTAAAATTTCCATAATTTGGAGCGTTCTAAGGCTGCTGAGCTTGATGGTAAGACGTGCGCTTCAGTTGGCATCAATTCTACTAAGTGAACATGTGGTGTTCAGACAATCAAGAAAGGTATGCAGATGGCCATGCTACGATGAATCTTACTCGACCACACCTTTGGCCGTCGTAGTCCTAGTGCTTATAATAGATAAGCAAAATGAGGCACTAACAATTTTCTTCTTTTCAGTTCCATCCGATTCCAAAAGCTTAAAAACTACATCAAAGATCATTTTATGTACACAAAATGTGATTTCTTTGGGCATCTGTAAGGATATTATGCACTATATTACCAAAAGTATTGAGACACCTGCCTTTACACGCACATGAACTTTAATGGCATCCCAGTCTTCGTTCATAGGGTTCATTATTGAGTTGGCCCACTCTTTGCGTCTATAACAGTTTCAAGTCTTCTGGCAAGTCTGTCCACAAGGTTTAGAAGTGTGTCTATGGAAATATTTGACCATTCTTCCAGAAGTGCATTTGTGAGGTCAGGCACTGATGTGGACAAGAAGGCCTGGCTCAGTCTCCACTCTAATTCATCCCAGAAGTGGTCTGTCGAGTTGGGATCAGGACTCTGTGCAGGCCAGTCAAGTTTTTCCACCCCAACCTTGCTTATCCATGTCTTTATGGACCTTGCGTTGTGCACCAAATAATTTGGTGGAGGGGGGTTATAGTGTGGGGTTGGGCATCAGCATACCAAGACATTTTCATGCTCCCAACTTTGTGGGAACAGTTTGGGGATGACCCCTTCCTGCACCAACATCACGGTGCACAAAGCAAGGTCCATAAAGACATGGATAAGTGAGTTTGGGGTGGAGAATACTCAGCCTCATGCTGAAAGACCTGTACAAGGACAGGGCCCATCTGGACAAGGTCATTTTGACTCCTAAGCAATTTTCACAACAATACCAGATAGTTTCTGCAAAAAGGGGGGTGGACAATGCTGTGTCTTATAAGACCTTTACTATAACAGTGGACAATGGGGGTTATTTACTAAAGGCAAATCCACTGTGCACTTGGAAGTGCAGTCGTTGTAGATCTGAGGGGGACATGCAAGGAAAATAAAAAAAAACAGAATTTTTGCTTGTACGTGATTGGATGATAGAAATCATGCTGTCTGCATCAACTGTACTTC
The DNA here is from genome assembly GCA_028564925.1 of Lithobates sylvaticus. Taxonomy (NCBI): domain Eukaryota; kingdom Metazoa; phylum Chordata; class Amphibia; order Anura; family Ranidae; genus Lithobates; species Lithobates sylvaticus. The sequence goes on from CM053026.1 coordinate 63,136,456, forward strand.
CAAGTGCACTTGTAGTGCACAGTGGATTTGCCTTTAGTAAATCAACACCAATGTGTTGGTTAAGGACCTTTCAGAGAAAAAAAAATTCCTTTTTTTTGTTTTGTGTTTTTATATATAAATAGTGCCCTTTTACTTGGCTACTGTGACCATGTAACTCACTATTGCATCCATGGGGGTATGCCAGGCTTTTCTGGTATGGGCAGAGTGTATGGTTAAAGAACCCGAACCCTTTTTAATCTGGTTCATTGACTGAGAGAACTTTGAGCTCTTCTCAGATTCATTGTTCTTCTGTGTGGGGGGGTTGGGATCAGAGGCGTAACTAGAACCTTCAGGGCCCCAGTGCAAGAAACCATGAAGGGCCCCCCTGACCCCCGGGGCGACCCAGCCCCATATTTCAAGGGGCCCATGTGTCACCCCTGTACACCTGTATAGGAAGAGCAGCGGTGACGGCATATAGAGGACCCAATCCCCTCCATTTTCTTCCTGCAGCCATGACTTAAGGAGGAAAATGGAGGGTATTGGTTCCTCTATATGCCGCCCGCTACCCCTCCTATCCAGGTGTACAGGGGTGACACATGGGCCCCCTGAAGCATGGGGCTGGGATGAGTGGCAGTGAGCAGTGGTGGCAGTGACGGGAGAATGGGATGGCATAAGTGGTGGCAGTGGTGGGGGGTTGGATGGGATGAGTAGCAGCAGTGGTGGGGGGATGGGATCAGTTTTGGCTGTGAGGGGGGCTAGATCACTGGCAGTGGTGAGGGTGAGGGGGGTGGGGGTGGGATCAGTGGTGGTGTGGGGGGTGGGATCAGTGGCGGTGGTGGTGGCAGTGGTGGTGAGAGGGGTGGGATCAGTGGTGGGATCAGTGGCGGCGGCGGTGATGGGGATCAGTGGTGGGGGTTGGTGGGATTAGTGGCGGTGATGGTATCAGTGGCGGTAGTGGTGGTGAGGGGGGTGGGATCAGTGGTGGGATCAGTGGCGGTGGCGGTGACGGGGTCAGTGGTGGGGGTTGGTGGGATTAGTGGCGGTGATGGGATCAGTGGCGGTAGTGGTGGTGAGGGGGGTGGGATCAGTGGCGGCGGCGGTGATGGGATCAGTGGTGGAGGTTGGTGGGATTAGTGGCGGTGATGGGATCTGTGAAGGTAGTGGTGGTGAGGGGGGTGGGATCAGTGGCAGCGGCGGTGATGGGATCAGTGGGGGGGGTTGGTGGGATTAGTGGCGGTGATGGGATCAGTGATGGTGGTGATGGTGGTGGGATCAGTGGCGGTGATGGTGGTGAGGGGGGGTGGGAGCAGTGGCAGTGGTGGTGCTATCCTCCCCCACCACCACCTCTGCCTCATACTGATCCCATCCCCCCACCACCACCACAGATCTCATCCCTATCCCATGGGGGAATAGGGATACGATCTGTGGTAGTGACAGGGGTCAGTAAGAGGCAGAGGTTGGGATCAGTTGCACTATTTAGTCACTTACTTTGTCAGTCGCTCCATACCTCCAGGGATGCTCCTGTGTTATGGGATCTCCTGCAGAGGGGAGAGCTGCATTGGTGTCAGCTGACTTTACCATCCAGCGTCTGCCCCTGGACAGCGGAGGACGTGCCACGGGTCCCCGGCGGGGGAGAACGTGCGGGAGGGCCCCCGGCGGGGGAGGACGTGTGGGCTGGCCCCTAGACATCGGAGGACGTGCGGCGGGTCCCCGGCGGGGGAGGACGTGCGGGCGGGCCCCCGGCGGGGGAGGACGTGTGGGCTGGCCCCTAGACAGCGGAGGACGTGCGGCGGGTCCCCGGCGGGGGAGGACGTGCGGGCGGGCCCCCGGCAGGGGAGGACATGTGGGCTGGCCCCTAGACAGCGGAGGACGTGCGGCGGGTCCCCGGCGGCGGAGAGCGTGGGGGCAGGCCCCCGGCGGGTGAGGGCGGGCCCCTGGACAGCGGAGGACGTGCGGCGGGTCCCCTGGCGGGGAGAACGTGCTGGCGGTTCCCGGCGGGGAGAACGTGCGGGCGGGCCAGTGGGCCCCCCCACAGTGACGGAACTTCAGGGCCCAGTCGCAAGTGCGACTGGTGCGACCCTGGTTGTTCCGCCACTGGTTGGGATATTCTCTCTGGCAACTCTGCTGTGGCCTAATGTGTCACTAAAGGCAAAACTTTTTGTTTTGGATGGAATGGAGAGGAATTCGAACCACTGTCAGGTTTTTTGCTTTCTGTGCCCCCATTAGGGAGGTTCACCCTCTATCTGTCCTGTTTACCGTTGTCATGGAGAGTGGAAGTAAAAAAAAAAAATCACAAATTTTGGGTTGACGTCAAAAAAGTAATACAGGGGGAATTTTCCAATTGGGACACTAGGTCTGGTGACACCCTGGGATTCCCTCACTTGGGGAGGAATTTTGTCTGACTTCCTGTTTTATCTATGGAGCAAGAGGTGATGTGTAATCTCCCCAATGGAACACGGATGGCAAGAAGGAAAGCTGACAGGAGTTATAACCCTCCCTTACTCTAACCAAAAGTGTGGGGGGGGGGGGACTTTTGCCTTTAGTGATACTTTAAATGCTGGTCAGCTGAGCTCCCCTTCAAGGAGCTGGAACAAATGCCTTTTAAAAGTGAACATCCCTTTGGTAATGCTCTGTATACATTTATCCAGAAGATAGGGGATGGATATGAACTCTTACCTCTAAAGAAAAAAAAAAAGCGGGAAAAGCCGCCTTCATCCGGTACACAGAAGAGTTCCTTTTGCTCTTCTTAGGAACTAAAAACTTCCTTTTGAGAAAAAATAGTGCTGGAGACCTAAGCGCCAACCAAGATGGGCAAAGAAACCTTCCTAATGAAGAGGTGCCGCCATTTCTGCAAATGAAAAGGTCAATTGGAAGCCATTTGCAGCTGTATGGATCTGAGATGCTTCTGATTTGTATGGGTCCAAAATGTGTCCAGAGGCTACCAACTAGAGTTTTGCATCTTGCCTCATCCACAAGTGCTTACTGTACCCAGCTTAAAGTGCAGACTTGTTTGCTGCATCAGACCAGTTGTGCTGTAAGAGGGTCATTGCCCCTGTTCCAGAAACGGAAAGGCTTACTATTCCAACCTATTCAGTGTGCCCAAGCCAAATGGCTATGCTCAGTCTTTTCTGGACCTGAGTTGCTTGAACAAGTTCTTACACGTTCAAAATTGCCATATGAAATATGTAAGAGGCATCGATTGCTTCCTTCTATTTGGGGTATTTCCTGGCCTTGGAGATCAAGGATATCTACTTCCATATCCTTATATTTCTACATCATAAGCCCTACCTGCACTTTGCCCTGGGGGCGAAACAACAATTTCAACTTGTGACTCTGCCCTTTGGCCTAGCTTATGTCACTGCAAGTGTTCATGAAGGTCCTGGCCCTAGCGAGCCAAGGGGATCCCCATTCTAGGGTATCTAAATGGTATACTTCTGAAGCAAGAGAGAGAAGGTCTCGGGGCCAATGTGCAGCAGATGGGTACAAGTCATGTAGGACTTTGGCGTGAAGGTGAACAGTTGCAGTTAAACATCCTGACAGTGTGAGACACCATGTCTGTGTGTTTTATAATGTAGTACATGCACTACTTTTGGTGTGGTCCAGTGCAATTTCAAATGAATGGGCTGAAATCACATCTGGAACGCACAGCGTTTTCCTCCTGTAATTCATGGTGTGAACTGCCCCTAAAAGCATGCTGAATGCCATACATACACTGATCAGCCATAACTTAATGACCACTGACTGGTTAAGTGAATAACATTGATTTTCTTGTTACAATGACATCAGAAAGTCAGTGGACTAATAGGCAGCAAGTAAACATGTTGTCCATAAAGTTGATGTGTTGAAAGCAGAAAAATGGGCATTGCAGCTTGTGTGTGGTGCTGGTCAGTGTGCCCATGCTGACCCATGTCCACAGCCAAATGCGCCCACATTGGCCAGGTGAGCATCAGAACTCAACACTGGTGTACTGGTATAAGGTGGACTGGTCTGATGAATCACGAGTGCATTTCTTACCTGGGAACGAGATGGCACCAGGATGCACTATGGGAAGAAGTCAAGGTGGTGGAGGCAGTGTGATGCTTTGGGCAATGTTCTGCTGAGAAATCTTGGGTCCTTCCTTTCAGGTGGATGTTGCTTGACATGTACCACCTGCCTAAAAATTGTTGGTGACCAAGTACATCACTTTGTGGAAACGGTATTCCCTGATGGCAGTTGCCACTTTCAACATAAGGCATTGCATGGACGTGGCCCACAGTATCTGAAGGAAAAATTTGTCAAGTATGTGCCTACCTGATCCTTGAGATTGGCAAACTTGGCCATACTGAAGATTCCAAAATTTTAAAAGAAAACATGCAGAGTGAGAACGAGTGAAATACAAGGAGCTGAATTTTGGAATTCCTTGCCTCTGATTATTATGTATGTCGCCATGGCATGTTGGTTCTCTTAAAGAGGAAGTAAACCCTGATGGTTTTACTTCCTCTTTTGCTCGCTGCTGCAGCCTGCAAATGAAAAGCATTATGTGCCACTTACCTGCAAAAGAATCCAGCGATGTCCCCTGTGTGGACAGCGTCCATCATCTGGCCCTCTTCCTTCCAGGCCGCGGACTCCGGCTCTGTGATCCGCCGGAGCCACGTGACGTCTCTCCCACGCATGCGCACGGGAGCCGCGACTAACGGCACAGGCTAGGGAAGAAATGGCACTTTGTTTCGTTTCTTCCCCGCGCATGTGCCGTTGGAATTTGCAGGCGGACTACACCTGAAATATCTCCCAATATATAACCAAGTGCGATCTATGGAAACCCTACCTCACAACTTGCAGGACTTAAAGCATTTGCTACCGATGGCTGTCATATACCACAGCATACCTTTAGAGCTCTAGTGGCACTAATGTCTCAATCAGGGCTGTTTTGGTGGCAAAAGGGGGGATTGCTCAATGTTAGGTGGGTGGTCATAAAGTTATGACTGAATGGTGTATGTCAGCCAACTTGGAAGCGCAATAGTAGCTGGCTTCAGGATCGGGAGATGTTTCAATGCCCATTCTCAATAAGATATCTACACCCTAACAGGGATGAAGAATGAGGACACAAAATATATATATATATATATATATATATTTATTTTTTTTTTTACAGAATATTGTACACTGTTTTAGCTGCCATGTTAATCATCTTTTTAAAATATCCAGTGCTGTAGACAGGAACATTTTTTTTTTTTTACTGCATCAAAGTAACGTATTTTCCCTGTGACTGCCATGATTGTACAATCCATAGTGATCATTACATGATCAGGAACACAATTTCAAATATTGTATTCCTGTTACAAGTTTAAAGAGATGAAATAATAATAACATATATCAGCTGACACATTATAACTTCCGTTGTTTATTTTGCCTCAGCTTGTTGGCTTTTATTTTTTGTATGAGCAAAGTTAATTTCCTTGAAATGATCGATGGTAAGCTTGGATTATAGAATATCCGCAACTTTCTGGGAACGGATACTAATTTAATTAGAAAGCAACTAATGCAAATGAAGGAATTAACCCCTCGAAACTCCTCCTCTTCTGACGACTCTAAAAATAGAGCAGAGTTTCTCGAAATCTGTTATTAAGCTGATTGCATTGGTGCTGCAGCACATGTCGAGCTCCTGATGGACTCTGAGCTGAATCTGCAGGAAAGAAGTTATTTCTATTTAATTTAGATCAAACGTAAAGATGCCTAGGTTTTCAAAGCATGATAAAGTACACAAAAGCAGCAACATAACCATTATAAACGATTTTTTAAAAAAGTTTTAGTTTATATTTATAGGCATATATTTACAGATTATCCTTCCCTTTATGTTCTGGTGGCAATGTAAAATTTAGTTTTTCCCCTTACTTTCAGTCCCTGTGACATGGTTACCAGGACAAAAAGAGAGAATGAATCACTCTTATGCCCCGTACACACGGTCGGATTTTCCGACGGAAAATGTCCTATCGGACAATGTTGTCGGAAATTCCGACCGTGTGTAGGCTCCATCGGAAAATCCGACGGACAAAGTTTTATCTCCTGCTCTCAAATTTTCCGACAACAAAGTCCGATCGGACTTTTTCCGATCGTGTGTAGCTAATTCCGACGGACAAAGTGCCACGCATGCTCAGATCAAATTACAAGACCAAAGCTATTGGCTACTAGCCTCTACGTAGTTCCGTCGTACGCAACGAACGTCACCACGTTCAGAATGATCGGATTTTCCGACAACTTTGTCCGACCGTGTGTATGCAACACCAGTGTCGGACAAAATCCGTCAGAAAAACCAGACGGATTTTGTGGTCGGAATTTCCGACCGTGTGTATGGGGCATAATAGAAACAAAGACTGCAATAAAAATCTGACAGAGGGTCTAGCCTTTTTCATTCTACTACTCAATTCATACTACTTCAGTGAGACAAAAAAGGTTGAGTAGCGTAGTTTTCAGCCATAAATATTTATATTTTAACTATCCAAATCGTCTCATCATGTTCAATGTCTGCCACTAAACATGCGCTTGTTGAGGTATTCATTGACCCCTTATGACCATACAGTACAAACAGCTACTACCCCAACCTATTACTGGCCTTAACAGCAAGAAGCACATGGAAGGGTGACGCATGTTTCCCAGCTCAACTTACCATCCAGGCTGCAACAAACCAAATTGTCCTGTCTAATGGTTCACATTAAAAACGGGTTTAGTTTGCACACATTTGCCAACATGACCAAGTTACGGCACCCCAGTATTATCTGCAGTCCTAACTCTGTAAATTTTGAGAGCTTCCATAGTAGAAGCACATATATAGGAATGGATAGATTGAGGGTGGGAATGCCTGGAGGGAGTTCACTCCTCCTTAAAGGAACAGGGGAGTACGGACACCCAGCAAATAGCACAATTGCAGTGAAGGTGTCCAGTGCGCCCCCTCACCAAATAACCAACGGTACAAACAACTGCAACTGCCCCAACCTGTAGCTGGCCTTAAAAGCAAGGAGCGCATGGAAGTGCAATGCATGTCAAACAACAACAAAAACATTTTTTGTGCCGTTGGTTATTTGGTGAAGGGGTAAACTGGACACCTTTTGCTGCCATTGTGCTAGTTGCTGGGTGTCCAGTGTGCCCCTGTGCCTTTAAGGAGGAGTGGGCTCCCTCCAGGCATACCTGCCCTCAATATATCCATTATTATATACGTATGTGCTCCTACTTATAGAATTAGGACTGCAGATAGTACTGGGGTTCCGTGACATAACACGAGATTTCGTCAGGCGATTCGCAAGGACTCCTGGGATACATGAAGCTGCTATCCCAGTAGTCCTTGCGAATCGCCTAGTGACGTAATCGCCTAGGCAGGGAGCTGCCGGAAGTGTGGCTGAAAGAAGACTATTAAAGATATTTACATATAAAAATAAATAACATTTCCATTATTATTTCCACTATAGAAAGCAAGTTTATAAAATGGGTGGAACTCCGCTTTAAGACTTGACTCCCTTCTTGCCATTGCATACCATCACTCTGCTCTTGCTGTCGCTCTCTACAGAAACCCAGTCTTGCACTACCTTCTGCAGTTGTGTAGCGTCAGCCCATCTTTCACCTGCCAATGGGTCCTTGCCTGGTACCTTCTTTTATCCAACGCTGTATATATAAACATTTATTAAAATAGGTTTGTGTAAAACCATTTAGTAAAATGTCTCATAAAAACTTGGAAATGCTTAACATAGTTTGTCCTATACAGATTTCTTCTGGAGTTTATTTTATGGACTGGCTTTCAAAAGAGATTTACCCAAGAACTTATCAGCTCTGGTGCCACCCTAGAAAAAGAAAACATTGAGGCTTCCTTTGCTAATTAACTACCAAAAATGCAGATTAGAATGAAAGCCCTTTAATCGGGCCACCAGTTTGAGACCCCTGATCTAAAGGAAAATGAGCCTTGACTCCAGCAGTCATCCAGCATGCATGGCTCGCTGTTAGGGGTATATGCAAGATCTCTTCTCCTCTACCCCTTTTGAGTTTGATTAATTATGCTACATACAAGATTATCATTGGCTGTGTGGTCTTGTTGGTGGTGTGGAAAGCGTTATGTGGGATTGTGTGAGGGGTGGAATCACTGACCCTGAAGCTGTCCAGCCACCAGGAGAATCTCCACCTGCCCTTTCTGTTTTGTTTGCCATGGCTTTATTGGTGGTGAATATCTTGCAAATACTGAGATGATGTTCCAATAATTGGGTGCTCATATTCTACTTGCAACTTGAACAGTGTTATTATTAAATGCACTTGTTGGTTTACTTGATACTTGAATACAATGTTGTTCTAATCTTTAAACCTGTGGCCTTGCTGATCAAAACAGAATTTGTCCTGTGCCACGGACAACTTTATTCACATATGAGTTTTCATGGTTTCTCCCAACAGTCCAATCATCCAAGTTAGAACTCTTAATCTGCATACAGGTGTAGCCCTTGTCCTCAGAGGAGCCACTTTTGTATAACAGGTTCTAAGCATAAGAAGTCAATGCACATCAAATCCATAGGCCCTTGGTTTTGGAGGTGGACAATTTGGGCAGCTCTGATGGTCAAAGTCTTTCTTTGTATGCAGGAGTGGACATAGCTTTCAACTTCAGCCCGCATACAAAGCCAGTAGAATCAGTCTTGTTCATTTCAAAGTTTTTTTTCAGGCCCAAAATGACCATGGTCTTCATGTAAAGCAATTAACACCGTTTCTCAGTGCTTGTCTCCCGGAAACACTAGCCACTTGTCTGTGAGATCATCAGAGGGGCCCCTCTGGTAGACCAACCCCGTCATGTAGCTGTAAATGGTCCCATTCTTTATGGACCAGGTGTGCTTCCCTTGGAGAGTTCACCAGCAGCAGATCTGGACATCCACTGTTCAGTGCTTTTAGAGTCAGACTGCAGAGAGGATCTTCCATCTGGTCTCTTATTGAGGTGTCCTTTTATGAAGCAGTGATCAGCGGAGATCCTGAGGATCACCACTGATCACAGCCCATAAACAGTTTATAAACCAGAGATAATCGGGGGGAGAAGTGTTTGAACTTGTTCTCCCGCCGATTATCTCTGCACATGGAGAATCCACATAGAATGACACAGTAACGGCCAGTGTATGAAGCTGCGATCTGAGCGCTTCACTGGCGATCTGTGTCAGAATTCACACTCCCCGATTCACCAACTCAGAGGAGGTGAAGCGGGGAGTGAAGAGAGAAACCCGGGGGATCTGAGGAGGAAAGAGGAAGATAATTAACTTCCTTATGCCTCGTTCAGACCCCCCAACACTGTAACCATGTCCCCCTGTCATATATATGTGTATACATATATCTATATATAATGTGTATATGTATATATATATATATATATATATATATATATAATGTGTGTATATACATGTATATATGTGTGTGTGTGTGTGTATATACATGTATATATAATGTGTGTGTATACATGTATATATAATGTAGGGAAGACTCTTTATTTTATTAACATTAATCACACTGGTGTCCGTGTATTGAGCTGTGATAATTTATCACTGCTTAATAAATGGACATCTCAGTGTTTCAGTGAATTTCTGGTACTGTAATCTCATAAAGTCTCACGAGATTCCAGTATCAGGGGCCGTTCTCCACTGTTTGAAGCGTTTGTAGATCACTCCACTCCTCCAAGAGTGAAGCGATCTACACTTTATGAACAGGCACACAGAGGAGAAAGATCTCCTCTGTGAATGCCGGAGAATGAAGCAGTGAATAGATTTCACTGCTTCATAAAAGGACACCTAAGACTTTCTTAGAAAGCTTATGTAGACCTTCACCTCTCACGTGAGCGAGGTCACAGTACAGCTTGAGAACACCTGCAGCAAAAAACTCAATAGCTTCAGCCCCTGTTGCTCTCTTGACTGGATGTTCCACTTCTCAGCACAAAGCTTGGATCTCTTCTGATGTTAGTTGGGTCCACTCTTCTGAGGGAGTTTTTGGGTCATAAGGTCTTCTTGATAGGGAATGGATATCTTTGTTTCTGATCCCTGGGCGATACTTCAGGCTGAAGCAGAACCCAGATAGAGCAGTCAAGCACCTTTACCCCATGGCATCCAACTTGGCTGTAGTGAGGATATAAACAAAAAGATTATTATTGGTCGTAACCACAAAGTCTGCACTATACAGGTAGTCTTTCAACTTATCCACTACAGCCCACTTTAAGGCAAGGAGCTCCAGCATGTGGGTGGGATAGTTCTCAACAGGGGAGAGGCTTCAGCTAACACAGGCAACAGGTCATAGGTGTCTGTCATGCTCTTGATGCAACACCCTACCCAGCCCATCATGGCTGGCAGTGACATGCAGTTCATTATGTTTGGTTGGATCAGCACAGGCCAAGACAGGGGCATTTGTTAAGACCCTCTTCAACCGATGTAAGGCCTGCTCACACTGACAGGTTCATTGGTCTTGGATTGATTCTCAAGGTTTACTTGGGCCCTCTAGTTTGCCTGGCTGGCTTCAGTGATTCTGTATCATCTTCCTCATCTTCACTCTTCAGCAACTCATTAAGAAGCAGCGCTATCTTAGTATCTTGGAATCTTAGAATCCTTCTATAAATCTTCGGTAATGTGAGCAAAATCCCAGAAATGACCTCAGTTCAGTCACATTGTTTTGGTTTTGGTCTTGGCCATGACCACTTCTAGCTTCTTGGGGTCAGATAAAGTCCTTTTTTCTATCTGTCTTCTGGATGTATGGGGATCTGGTAGTACCCACTCTTTAGGTCCAGCACACTGAACCACTTTGTCCCCGACAGGCATGGTAGGGCATCTTCTATCACTGGGGTGCTGTACTGGTCAGGGATAGTTCTCCGGTTGAGTATGCAGTAGTCAATGCACATTCTCAGGGAACCATTCTTGTTTCACACCACCACTATTTGCGAGGCAGGGGGCTGTATGGTTCTTGAAAGATGCTTGTTCTCTTAAACTCTGCCAGCTGTTCATGAAGATCTTCCAAGTCAGTCAATGGAACCCATTAAGCCCTCTCCTGGAATGGATTGTCTTCCAGAAATTGAATTTGGTGCTGGGCACCCTTGCTAGATACAGAGGTGTTTTTGGCTGCCAGCAGAATCATCATTTTCATCACGTGACATCTGTGACTTCAGAGATGCTATTTCCTAATCGACTTTTACTACATTCACTGACCCAGCTACAACTGACAACCCCATGCTTGAGCTGGCCATGATTCTCTTGGCCTCAACAAGAATTTCCTCTTTTCTCACTACCTTAAAAATTTCGGGATACCTCCAGTGATGCCTCCTTTCTCAGGTCTTCAACTGGATCAGGACCAAGTCGGAATACAGAGTACCTCTTGGATCTGCTTCATTTTGACTTGATCTACACCTGCAGGCTTCCTTTCTTAAGCACTATGTGGTACAACATCTTGTTCAGCTGTCTAATCAGCGGGGCCCAGTCTTTAAGGTGGTTCACATAATGGTCAATCCCTTACTCGGTCTGCAAGCAGCAGTAAAATCAAACATTGCAGGTGGCCGGTCATCAGTCCCAGGCACATCGAACTCTGGACACTTGGCTGTCAGCAATCCTGGCTCTGCATTCAGGGTGATTCCAGTTCTCAGCGCTCTGGTCCTCAGGCTACCGACGACAAGTACACACAGCAACAGAGATGTACACGCTGCAGGTCCCCTCCAGAAAGAGGAAGTTCTGTCCTCTACAGCCTTGGAAAAACTGCTCATTTCCACTCCTGTTTAATAGTCTATATCTGGGTTGTATTGCATCATCTGTTTACTCCTATGCAAGATCCTCATCCCAGACTATATTTCCCATAGTTGATCAACCACCTGCATCAAAGTCTCAAGTCCCTGATGCACACCAGCTCCCTCTGCTGGATGGATGCTGAACAGCATTAGAAGCCAGCATAAGAGTCTTGTATAGGCACACAAAGCAGCTGCAGCACAGTGTCTTTATAGTTGCTCCCTCTGACCAACTAAGCACGTGGCTACACAGGTTATGGGTCAGTGATGAGTAGGATTGAAGCAATTTGATTCAAATGACAGCTAGCCATCTCCCCTTATTAGAAACAAAGGTCAGTAATGGAAGCCTTAATACATCTCTCACAGCTTTTACTCATTTGTTACCTACAATACCCTTCCTGTGGTCAAGAAACCATCCTGTACCTGAAATTTGTATCATATAAATAAACTCTCATTACATCACATGCAGACTGATAGGAAATTAGCTTAAGGTATTATTATGGAAAGTAGGCAGCTGCATCTAATGATTTTTGAAGTAATCTGAACCATCTGCCTCCATGGACGAAACAGTTCACCCGCTAATCCAGATTATGGCTGACAAACCATTTTTGGCATATAGTTCCTAGTAACAGTGTGTCCTTGACAGGCTCAAACTGCTGCAGACTTTTTCTCCTGCTTGACTTCCCAGCCTGGGTCCTGCTCCCCACTTCGCTTTGCTCTGCTATTTGTATGTTTGGATAGACAGCAACATGGCCTTCCTGCTGAAGGGAATGGTTAGCAATCAACTGAAAAGTTTTGGACTGGGGGATGCTGGTGAAGAAAAGAAAGAAGGGGCTGATGCTTCTGACCCGGCAGCAGCGGCAGGAATGACCCGTGAGGAGTATGAGGAGTATCAGAGGCAGCTAGTAGAGGAGAAGTGAGTATAAAACCTTTCTTTTAACTTGTCAGAGCCAAGAATGTCCTCCTTTCCTAAACTGGGCCTTGTGAAAAGAGCATATTCATAATACAACCATAGCAAAACTGGTGGATTGTCCTGAACGTCCAGAGACGGCTCATGTTTTTCAATATTGATCTCTGGAAATGTCCCTGATTTGCAAAACTAACCCAATATCAATTTATTTTTTTTTTTTTTTAATGTTGAAAAGCTTCTACTTGTTAAGGTTAATTGGTTTTATGCAAGACCCCAAAATACTCATGATCTGTTAGAGCATTGTGCATGATCCGCCACATACCAGCTAACAAGCAAAATGTCCTTGGAAATAATTTTAAACTATTAGCAGCTATGATATGGCCTTCTTTCTATGAAGTATTACATCAGTTTGAAAAGAGTGTAGTACCATGTTGGTCATCTATAGACTCCATGTACTGGCTGAATAGATTCATACTGCAAGCCTCCAGTCTGCTCTTGTCTAATACCTCGCCTGGACAGGAGAGACGAGTCTTTGAAAGCTTGCAATTTTAATCCACTCAGCCAGTAAAGGAAAGCATTTTAGCCCACAGTTCTTTTCTAGGGATAGCTAAGAAAACTGTTCTTTAACAACTCAATGACATTTATGGTAACATAAAGCCCTGAACAAAAAACAAGTTATTGGATTTATTTGTTAACCTTTTACAAAATAGGCAAAAATTATATCAGCCTCCTAAACCATTCAAGTTGACCTGTTCTGTTTGAACATACCTCGTATTATACTGTAAAGTATACCTGTAGAAAAAATGAAATTTTTGAATTGGCTCTTTTTTAGTGCCTCAAGAGCACTGGACCCCAGAACAAAGCTGAATCTCGAAAGCTTGCAATTCAAATAGTCTTTAACTAGGAACCTGGGGTGTTGTCTTGCCTCCTGAATAGGGATGAGCCCGATGTTCGAGTCGAACCTAAATTTGACTCGAACATCGGGTGTTTGCCGAATAGTGAACAATTTGGGGTGTTCGCGGCAAATTCAAAAGCCGCGGAACACCCTTTAAAAGTCTATGGGAGAAATCAAAGGTGCTAATTTTAAAGGCTTATATGCAAGTTATTGTCATAAAAAGTGTTTGGGGACCCGGGTCCTGCCCCAGGGGACATGTATCAATGCAAAAAAAAGTTTTAAAAACTGCAGTTTTTTTCAGGAGCAGTGATTTTAATAATGCTTAAAGTGAAACGATAAAAGAGAAATATTTCTTTAAATTTCGTACCTGGGGGTTTCTATATGTGTGCCTGTAAATTGGCGCATGTTTGCCATGTTTAGAACAGTCCGAGAGCAAAATTACATTTCTAATAGAAAAAAAGTCATTTAAAACTATTCGTGGCTATATTGAATTGTCGGTCCCGGCAATACAGATAAAAAAAGTAATTGCTGTCAGAGCGGGGGGGGGGGGGGGGGCACCCGGTTACATAAACGGGTGGCCCTGCCCCTCTGACACCCCAGGAAAGCCATAGCGATGTCCCCATGCGTCAGAGGGGGGTGGGGTCACCCAGGAGCGTCATGGTGTGGCCCCACCCTCAGTTATAAAAGAACTGTCAAAGCAAAGACATGTCATACGGGGGGAGCCTCCCATGGAGGCGGGTCGGTCGCATTTTCTTTTTCGGTCCGTCGGCGGAGCAAGAGAAGAAGACTTCGTGGGACATTTTTATTTTTTAATTAAGGACTTGTCCTAAGCCGTGTCTTGTCATTTTTACCATTTTGACACTTTTTTTGTGAAATGGTAGGGGTACATTTGTACCCCGTTACCATTTCACACAGGGGGGGGAGGCCAGGATCTGGGGGTCCCCTTGTTAAAGGGGGCTTCCAGATTCTGATAAGCCCCCGCCCGCAGACCCCCACAACCACCGGGGAGGGGTTGTGGGGAAGAGGCCCTTGTCCCCATCAACATGGGACAAGGTGCTTTGGGGGGCTACCCCAAAGCACCCTCCCCATGTTAAGGGCATGTGGCCTAGTACGGTTCGGGGGGGTGCACTCTCTCGTCCCCCCCCTCTTTTCCTGCGGCCTGCCAGGTTGCATGCTCGGATAAAGGTCTGGTATGGATTTTTGGGGGGATCCCCACGCCATTTTTTTTATTTTGGCGCGGGGTTCCCCTTGATATCCATACCAGAACTGAAGGGCCTGGTATGGAATTTGGGGGACCCCCACGCAGATTTTTTTATAGTTTTGGTTTGGGGTTCCCCTTAATATTCATACCAGACCCAAAGGGACTGGTAATGGATTGGGGGTATCCCCATGCCGTTTTTTTTCAATTACTTCTTTTATCTGTATTGCCGGTACCGACAATTCATTATAGCCACAAGTAGTTTTAAATGACTTTCCTTTAGAAATGTCATTTTGCTCTCGGACTGTTCTAAACACGGGAAACATGCGCCACTTTACAGGCATACTATAGACACCCCCCAGGTACGAAATTTAAAGCAATATTTCACTTTTATTGTTTCACTTTAAGCATTATTAAAATCACTGCTCCCGAAAAAACTGCCGTTTTTAAAACCTTTTTTTTTGCATTGATACATGTCCCCTGGGGTAGGACCCGGGTCCCCAAACACTTTTTATGACAACAACTTGCATATAAGCCTTTCAAATTAGCACTTTTGATTATTCATGTTCGTGTCCCATAGACTTTAACGGTGTTCGCGTGTTCGAACAAATTTTCGAATTTTCTGTTCGCATTTTCTGCTGCAAACTGAACCAGGGGGTTCAACTCATCCGTACTCCTAAAGCTTCCTTATTGGTTCCAATTGTGTGCCAGATATTGACATTGTGACAAGTAGAAGAAGGCAAGCCAAAGTACTGACTTATTAATTGAACTGTGGAAATGCCTGTTCTAGTTAGGAGCCAGATTACTAGGCTCAATTTAAATCCAGGCTTAAAGCGGAGTTCCACCCAAAAGTGGAACTTCCGCTTTAAGCACTCCCTCCCCCTTTTTGGGGGGAGTGGGTGCTTAGTTTTGAGTGGGGCTTCCTGTCCCACTTCCTGCTTCCGCCTACGAGCCACCTAGTTGACCCCTCCTCTCCCCCTAGGCAGACCCTCCCTTTCGACAATCTTCTGGGACACGTGACAGGTCCCAGAAAATTGCCTGTCCACTGGGAGAGCGCAGCGCATGCGCCCCCGGCCGTGAAGCCACAAGCTGTCACGGCCAGATGCCCACAGTTTCAATGGAGGGGAGAGAAGCGAGGCTCCGTGCGGCCGCATCGCTGGACCGTGGAACAGGTAAGTGTCTGTTTTATTAAAAGTCAGCAGCTAAACTTTTTGTAGCTGCTGACTTTTAATAAACAAAAAAAAGCCTGGAACTCTGCTTTAATTTAAAAATATGCAAATCTAGCATTTTAAATACCATAGATACCAGTGGGTAAAACCTCAAGAAGATGTGCATTTTATGCCAATACTGTTGCTGGAACATGCCTTACTCTCAGCAACAGCTGTAATACAAGGTTTGGCTGAAGAATATACTGTATATTCAACCAATTTTGCTTTGTCCAGTGGTATTCCAAAACTGCCTTTAGCAGTCTTAGGTATTCCATCGCCTTGAGGCAATTCAGTTTGCATTTGTAGCGCTATACAAATTATTCATTCATTCATGGATAGCATGAATAACTATCAGATCAATTTCTTTCTCAGATATGCAGTCAAAAAGACATTATACTAGCAACTTTTATTATATCTCCACTGCACTGTTACAGCGGTTGTGCAGGGTGTTTAAAGTTAAAAAAAAAAAAAAAAGTGTGAGAATTTAATTGACAGATGAAAGAAAACCAAAATCAAAAAGTTGAGCAATCTAAACCAGGCATATAAAGCCCCATACACACGGACCGAATGTCGGGCGGTGTGTACTAGAGCCAGTTAGACAGAAGGGGACATGACCGAAAAAGGTCTGCTGACCGGCTCTCGGTTAGTGCTCTCAGCCAATGGCTTTTTTTTCGTTCAACCCTGCTGGGTTGAATGAAAAAAAAAAAAAACTATGTGCACTAGGCTTAAAAAACCTTCTGTGTGTAGCAGCCTTCCCAGCATGCCATAATCACTTACCTGAGCCCCATCTCTCTCCAGCAATGTCCGAAAGTGTCTTAGTCATCTGGGACTCTCCTCCTGATTGGCTGAGACACAGCAGCTGCACCATTGGCTCCCGCGGCTGTCAATCAAAGTCAGTTAGCCAATCGGGGGATAGAGGGGGCAGGACCGGGTCGGGGCTCCATATCTGAAAGGACACACGGAGCTGTGGCTTGGCTCAAGTGCCCCCATAGCAAGCTGCTGGCTGTGGGGGCACTCGACAGGAGGGATGGGCCAGGAGCAGCGAAGAGGGAGTTGACAAAAGGAGAATCTGAGCTGCTCTGCAAAACCAACTGCACAGAGGAGGTAAATATAACATGTTTGTGTGTATATAATTTTAAAACGAGACTTTACCATCACTTTAACCCAGAGGTCTAAAACTGGCGGCCCTCCAGCTGTTGCGAAACTACAAGTCCCATCATGCCTTTGTCTGTGGGAGTCATGCTTGTAACTGTCAGCCTTGCACTGCCTCATGGGACTTGTAGTCTCGCAACAGCTGGAGGGCCGCCAGTTTGAGACCCCTGCTTTATTTATTTTTTTTTAATTCTTTATTTATTTCTGCGAAGGGATTACAAATAAAATATGCATAATATACATTTCTTCAAACATTCCGCTTGACTGTTATTTAATTTCGTTAAATCATATTTCTGTCCGATTTCCTTTATCGAATTATTCTTATCCCTTTTCTTTTTCTTTATTTACATTCTCCTCCTAACCCGGTTCCCCTTTGCCTCTTGTAATTGTATGGTCCTTGATTCTTAAGGTACCCTTGAGGCCTCCCTTGCCCCTGGACGGCCAAAAAAAAAAAAAAAATTATTGGAAGAAAAAGAGAAAAAAAAAAAAAAAAAAAAAAAAATAAGAATTGGAAGAAAAGGAGAAAAAAAAAAAAAAAGAAAAAAAAGTTTTTCCCCTCCCCTTCTGTCCCCCCCAGTCCCGCGCCCCCTCCCCCCACTACCCCCTCCTTTTCTATTCCTCTGCTTCCTCCCCTATCAGCTTCTTACCCTCTTCCGTTTTAAGGTATTCCTCCCATGGGGCCCACGTCTGTCCAACCCGTTCTCTTTCCTCCGGTGACCTTGGGACCAAGCTTTCCATCAGTGGCGGAACTACCGCCATAGCGACACACGCGTTCGCTATGGGGCCCGCAGCCTAGTAGGGCCCGCAGCCAGGTGCAGTCCGGTCCTAGTTGCCATTAAAATTTCTTTTTTTTGCTGCCCGCCGCCACCGCCGCTAGAGGTCCGCGGCCGGCGGAGATATTGTCTCCGCCGGCCGCCATTTTCCAGAAGACCAGAGTTAGGGGAGCCTGCCGAGTGGCTACAATAGAGATAGAGCTGTGGCTCCGCCCACACGCCGCCCCGGTCTGTCTGTCATCTGTAACCTGGTGTGGAAAGGAGTGGGGGTGGGCGGTGCTGCAGCTAAATTTCTATTGTAGGCGGCCGGCTCCGCCTCTATTTTGTTCCCCCCTTGACCTTTAGTAATGGCAGCATAGACACTGCTGTTATAGATGTATATATATATATATATATATATATATATATATATATAGATATATAGATATATATATATATATATATATATATATATATATATATATATATAGATATATAAATATATATATCCGCTGGCTGGGGAAGTGACACCTGAGAAGTAAGGAGGCACTCCGCTGGCTGGGGAAGTGACACCTTAGATGTAAGGAGGCACTCCGCTGGCTGGGGACAGTGACACCTGAGATGTAAGGAGGCACTCCGCTGGCTGGGGACAGTGACACCTGAGAAGTAAGGAAGCACTACGCTGGCTGGGGACAGTGACACCTGAGAAGTAAGGAGGCACTCCGCTGGCTGGGGACAGTGACACCTGAGAAGTAAGGAAGCACTCCGCTGGCTGGGGACAGTGACACCTGAGAAGTAAGGAAGCACTCCGCTGGCTGGGGACAGTGACACCTGAGAAGTAAGGAGGCACTCCGCTGGCTGGGGACAGTGACACCTGAGAAGTAAGGAGGCACTCCGCTGGCTGGGGACAGTGACACCTGAGATGTAAGGAGGCACTCCGCTGGCTGGGGACAGTGACACCTGAGAAGTAAGGAGGCACTCCGCTGGCTGGGGACAGTGACACCTGAGAAGTAAGGAGGCACTCCGCTGGCTGGGGACAGTGACACCTGAGATGTAAGGAAGCACTCCGCTGGCTGGGGACAGTGACACCTGAGATGTAAGGAGGCACTCCGCTGGCTGGGGACAGTGACACCTGAGAAGTAAGGAAGCACTCCGCTGGCTGGGGACAGTGACACCTGAGATGTAAGGAGGCACTCCGCTGGCTGGGGAAGTGACACCTGAGAAGTAAGGAAGCACTCCGCTGGCTGGGGACAGTGACACCTGAGATGTAAGGAGGCACTCCGCTGGCTGGGGACAGTGACACCTGAGATGTAAGGAAGCACTCCGCTGGGGACACCTGAGATGTAAGGAAGCACTCCGCTGGGGACACCTGAGATGTAAGGAAGCACTCCCCTGGGGACACCTGAGATGTAAGGAAGCACTCCGCTGGGGACACCTGATGGCATCTGGTGGCAGGCGACGTGGCAAGTGACACACTCAGGGCTCCCACTGATTCTGATTCTGCATTATGGTGAGTTGAAGTATTTCATTTTATATTACAATTTAATAATAGAATTAATGCGCTTCAATCACCCTGACACCATAACAACCATGTTTGGAATATCTTTATCTGCTGATTGCTAAACTTTCTGGAATACACATATTTCTATTGTGGTGTAGGATCTGGGCCTGCTGTCCCTTCATTCCTCTTTTTTCCTTCCTCTCTCTTTCTTTGTTTCTCCCTCCATCCCTCGTTCATCTCAGACTCTAACCACACCCCTTTGAGTCACGCCCCTTTAAGCCACACCCAATAGTACGATTAAACCAAGCCCATACCTTGCCGTGGCGCTCTTTGCGCACCGCATTTTTCTTTCCCCACTAGGCCACACCTACAAACAAATGTCCACCCCCTAATTTTAATAAGACTCCGCCCACCGACAAAAAAATTGTCCAGGTGAGGAATGTAAGTTTACTGTTAAGCCTCCCGGGCCCCTCGAGTCCGGCCGTGTCCCGACACACGCAACTGCATACAGCAGGAGGCAGGAGCACAGAGCAGAGTGGGCGGGGCAGAACGCTCAAGCGCCTGTGAAGGGACATCGTTTTTGGCACATGAGGAGGCTCTGAAGTCTAGACAAGAGGTAGGGAGTGGGAGACAGACTGCCATCTGTTTTGCACAGTTCATTTTTTTTTTGTGTGGGGGGACTGTTTACAGGGGGGGGCCCATACAACATTTTGCTATGGGGCCCTGTGATTTCTAGTTACGCCCCTGCTTTCCATTATCCCTATCCTTCGGACTGTATTAAGCCACATAGAAATACTCGGTGCATGTAGTTCCATCCAACATCGGGGAATGCAGCTTTTCGCTGCGTTTACCAAATGGCACACTATTGAGTTTTTATAACTTTTAGAGGGAATTTGTGAGAGGTGTAGTAGAAAAAACTCTGGGTCCCATGGAATGGGGAATTCC
This sequence comes from Lithobates sylvaticus, assembly GCA_028564925.1. Taxonomy (NCBI): domain Eukaryota; kingdom Metazoa; phylum Chordata; class Amphibia; order Anura; family Ranidae; genus Lithobates; species Lithobates sylvaticus. The sequence continues at coordinate 63,156,733 of CM053026.1, forward strand.
GTGAGAAGTTGGGTAACTCTATATACTTCCTGCCAGAATCGCTCGATTACTGGGCATGTCCAAAGTATATGGAATAGTGTACCCCTTCCCTGACAGCCCCTCCAGCAACTCCCTGGGACATCTGGGAATATTTTGTTCAACCTTGAGGGGGTGTAATACCATCTTGTTAATATCTTGAAATTTAATTCCTGCATTTTTGTACACCTTGATGATTTTAGTGTCAAATGTATTATTTTCTGCCTTTGTTCTAACGTAAACTCTTTATCTAAGTCTTTCCCCCATTTATCCAAACTTACTACCGTATAACCTTCTGGGGGGGCTGTCAAAAGCGCATATATTTTAGAAATAGCATGTTTCAGGGGCTCCCTCTCTTCACAGTATTTCTCGAACTTTGTTCGAGGTCTCTCATATTCTTCCACTGGCCCTAATGTTTCTAAAAAAATGTCTCACTTGTCTTGCTTGCCAGAATGGTATTTCTGTCTGTCCCCCTTTTTTCATCAGGTCCTCCATCGATAGCCAACCATTAGTTTTCAAAAAATGTGAGGCTTGGAAGATTCCTTTCTCCCTCAATTTCTTAAACACCTGTGTGTGTAGACCCGGGGAAAATTTTGGGTTCCCTAGAATCGGGAACAAAGGTGACTTTGGGGTAGATAGCCTGTGTTTCTGGATAATCCCCGCCCCTATCTGCAGAGTTGGTCCGATCAGGGGATGGTTTTTTAAGTCGGAGGGTAGGTCTGCATAGCACCAGATGGCTCTATTCAGAGGTAATTGACTTAGTTGTTTTTCAATAGTGATCCATAGTTTGTATTCTGCATGTCTATTCCAGTCAATTATTCTACTGAGATGGGCTGCTTGGTAGTACCTAAATATATCTGGGGTCGCTATTCCTCCTGCTTCCTTTGGCCTAGTCAGCAACTCTCTACTTATCCTTGGGTGTCTGCTTGCCCAGATAAATTTTGTAAATTCTGCCCGAATTTGACTGAAATAGTTCATGGGAACTCGGATAGGCACTGCCTGAAAGAGATACAAAAATTTTGGTACTATACACATTTTTAGGATATTACTTCTCCCAAACCAGAAGTGAGTACCTTTTATTCCAGCCATCTAATAGTTTTCTCACTTCTCTCAGTAATGGTGGGAAATTCTGCTCAAATATATCTGTTAAATTTGGGGGAATTTGTATTCCCAGATATTTCAGTGCGGTTGTTGTCCACCTGAATTTGAAATTACTCTGCAGGCTACTCTGCAAGGGGCCCGCCAGGGCCACCCCCATCGCCTCCGACTTACTATAATTAATTTTAAAATTAGACAAAGCTCCATATCTCTCCACCTCTTTCATTAAATTTGGTAGTGAGATAAGTGGGTTCGTTACTGAAAAGAGGAGGTCATCTGCATACGCCGAAACCTTGTATTCCTGTTTTCCTACCTGAATACCTTTTTATATCTGGGTTATGTCTAATTCTATTAAGTAACGGCTCCAACGTAAGAGCAAATAGTAGAGGCGAAAGGGGACAGCCCTGGCGGGTCCCATTGGAAATGGTGAAACTCTCCGAGTATACCCTATTGACCTTCACTATAGCCTGAGGAGAAGAATACATTCCTGCTACCCAACGGCTCCATCTATCTCCCAGGCCTACGTGTTTCAGTACTCCCAACATAAATGGCCAATTAACCCGATCAAAAGCTTTTTCCGCGTCCGTATTCACAAACACACTTGAAAATTTCTTTTGTTTTGCAGTCTGGACAAGATTCAGCACCTTGATCGTGCTGTCTCTTGCCTCTCTTGTAGGGACAAAGCCCACCTGGTCCCAGTGTATCAACTGGGCCAGGTGGGGTTGTAACCTAATTGCAAGTGTCTTCGTGAATATTTTTAGATCCACATTTAAGAGTGAGATCGGTCGGTAGCTACTGCATGCCGATCCATCTTTCCCTTCTTTCGGGATTACCGTAATGTGTGCTCTCAAAGTATCCGCTGGGGGATCTCTTATTTGTCCTAATCCATTGAACATATTTATCATGTGTGGGCCCAAATTTTCAAACAGACTCTTAAAATATTGTATAGAGAAACCGTCTGGTCCAGGTGCTTTTCCCTGTTTGAATGTTTTTATTGCTTTATTAACTTCCTCCAGTGTTATCGGTCTCTCTAGTTCTTGCCGAGTAGGTGAAGACATTCGTACCAATTGTGATGTGGATAAGTATTCTTCTAGAGACGAGGTTGGCAAAGTATTCCCGGGTAAATTATAAAGGGCCGAATAATACTCCCTAAACTCACTTGCGATATCTTTCGGGAGCACCGACTTTTGGCCCTCTTTTGTTTTAATATGTGGTATATATGATCGGGTCTGTTGCTTTTTTAATTTGTTAGCTAATAGTTTACCACACTTGTCTCCCGAGTCATACGTCATCCTTCTTCCTCTTTGTAATACTGCCTTTGCTTTGTATCGGAGGAGGTCCGACAACTCTCTCCTAAGGGCTGCTAATTCAATTCCTGTACTCCTATCTGATGACTTTTTATGTTGTGTTTCCAACTCCTGTATTTTCTCCAGTAATTTTTTTGTCTGTTCTTCTCTTGCTTTCTTTATTCGGGTGCCATGTTTAATTAAGATTCCTCTGATCACTACTTTATGGGCTTCCCATATAATTCCTGGGTCACTCTCTCCATTGTCATTTATCTCGAAATACCACTTAATTTCTCTTATTAAATCCTCTCTAATTTCTGGTAACTGCAATAGATTTTCATTTAAGCGCCATCTCCATTCTGAGACCCCTGCTTTAACCACTTGCCGACTGGCTCACATACATATACGTTGACAATGTGGCTTGTTCCAGCGAAACACCATACCCTTACATCGGTTCCTATATATATATATATATATATATATATATATATATATATATATATATATATATATATATATATATATATATATATATACACACATACACACACAGCCCTCAAATTTTCCACTCGCATTTTGCGAGTGGAAAATGAGGACTTGCGAGCTGGGCTGCTTGGGAGTGGTGGAGAGAGCACCGCTGGCAGGCGGGGTTGATCGGGAGCCGTTCTCCCAGTGAACGCTCTGATAGAAGAGAGCATGGAAGAGGAGGAGACTCGCGGGATCGCAGAGCGGTATAGCATGCTATAACAGCTTACATTGAAATCCGCTCTGCTCGCCGTGACACACAGCCCCGCCTCCTCCTGACCCCGCGCCTGTGATAGATAGAATGCATCCCAGTATTGGACCCGCATTCTGTCTATCACAGGCGCGGGGTTAGGAGGAGGCGGGGCTGTGCAGAGCGGAGCAGATTTTAATGTAAGCTGTTATAGTGTGGTATACTGCTCTGCGATCACGCGGGTCTCCTCTTCCTCATGTCATGATCCGGCCGCCAATGGGGACACAGTGAATCTGAAATGGGGACACAGTGAATCTGAAATGGGGGCACAGTGAATCTGAAATGGGGGCACAGTGAATCTGAAATGGGGGCACAGCGAATCTGAAATGGGGGCACAGCGAGTCGGCAATGGGGGCACAGCGAGTCGGCAATGGGGGCACAGCGAGTCGGCAATGGGGGCACAGCGAGTCGGCAATGGGGGCACAGCGAGTCGGCAATGGGGGCACAATGAGTCTGCAATGTTGGGCACAGTAAGTCGGAAATGGGGGCACAATTAATCTGCAATGGGGGCACAATGAATCTCTAATGGGGGTACAATGAGGCTGCAAAGTTGGGCACAATGAATCTGCAATGGGGGCACAATGAGTCTGCAATGGGGGGCACAATGAGTCTGCAATGGGGGCACAATGAGTCTGCAATGGGGGCACAGTGAGTCTGCAATGGGGGCACAGTGAGTCTGCAATGGGGGGCACAGTGAGTCTGCAAGGGGGGCACAGTGAGTCTGCAAGGGGGGCACAGTGAGTCTGCAAGGGGGGCACAGTGAGTCTGCAAAGGGTGGCACGATGAGGCTGCAATGGTGGGCACGGTGAGGCTGCAATGGTGGGCACGGTGCGGCTGCAATGGTGGGCACGGTGCGGCTGCAATGGTGGGCACGGTGCGGCTGCAATGGTGGGCACGGTGCGGCTGCAATGGTGGGCACGGTGCGGCTGCAATGCTGGGCACGGTGCGGCTGCAATGTTGGGCACGGTGCGGCTGCAATGGTGGGCACGGGTTACGCTGCAATGATGGGCACAGGTGAGCCTGCATTGATGGACACTGGCGAGGTTGTGCTGAGGGTAACTAATAAAGTTGTTGTTAATATTTATTTTTGTAATTCTGCATAAAACATTTAGGTGTAATTTCACGAGATAATTTGTGTGGGCGAGATTAGTGGCAGAAGTAGGGGCAGGGCAGGGCAGGGTAGGGGTTGGGTGGGGAAACTGATGGCGAGTAACCTTTGAGGCCTGGCTAGTGGCTCAGGACTAAAAGTAAAAAAAATATATATATTTTTTTTCAAAATTTACGCTTTTTTTTTTTTTTTGTTGTTTATAGCGTAAAAAATAAAAACAGCAGAGGTGATCAAATACCACCAAAAGAAAGCTTTATTTGTGGGGAAAAAGGGACATCAATTTTGTTTGGGTACAACGTTGCACGTGCAATTGTCATTTAAAGCGACGCAGTGGGGTAAATCCTTCCAGTCCTTAAGTGGTTAAGAAATGCCTACCAAAGACCTCTGCTGGTAGGTTAATTGGCTAATGTCTAAATTGGCCCTAGTATTTTTATATATGAATGTGAGTTGGGGACCTTAGATTGTAAGCTCCATTGGGGCAGGGACTGATGTGAATGTATACAGTATATACCGTATGTAAAGTGCTGTGTAAATTGATTGCGCCTGTAATAATAATGTAATGAAAAAATGCATATGCAGCAGACACATCTGTCAAAACCTTATGTCAAAATAATCAGTAAATCCAAAAATATATAGGCAGCTGATACCATAAAATTTACTTTTGTTAGAATACATTTTTGACTAGCAGTTTGCATTAATTACAGTAAAACTTTAAATGTGTTATTGTGTGTTTAAAAATGCCCACGTACTGTACATACCTGATAAAGCAAGTCCCTTTAGCACTTCAGATTCAGGTGCCCATAGATGCCAGGAGGTTGGAGGGGTAGGAAAATCAAATGACTGCCCTCAGGTATCTGTGCTTGACAGTGGGTCTTTAAATACTAATAATGGACTTGGTACGTACACAGACCTCTCAGTGTCTGTTGTCAATGGAACAGTCCAGTGCTTGTTTTTTATGTTTTTTTGAGGGGATAAAACTTGGGATAGGGTAGAGGGAAAATGATGGGATGCCCACTTGACTTTAGAACTCTTCAGGCAGAACTTGGCTATATACAGTCTATATACCCTCATCTCTCTTCCTGCAGCACTTGCTTGCAGACAAAAAGGACACGACTCAACTGGATCACTGTTTGAATCTGACAAAAGGGCACTTAGATTAGGCAGAAGCCGTTTACAGGCAGGGACTGCGGGCCCTTTTGGTTGTTTAGAGAAAATTCAGTGTCCAGCTGCTACATTCCTGTGGCTACTGACCCCAGCACCACCTCTTCAGGCACTGCTGTCTGAAGCTGCCTCTCTCACTAGCCCTCCTGGCTACTTCCCACAGTCCTCCCCGGCTGTCACACTCGCCAGCCACCCAGCTGAACTCTCCTGGATGTGCTAGCTGGCTCCTGCTGTCCTCACTCCTTGCTCCCGTGCCTCTGGACAGGACTCCTCCGTGTGTTGTAAGAGGATCCTTCCAGCACCCTCCCCCCAGGCCCGAGGTAACCCCCCTCCCCAGACTAGGGGGTTACCCTCAAGAGCCACCGACAGCCTCCTCAGCACTCCATCTTCCACTGACTGCCTCCTGCTGGCATGATTCAGAGTATTTAAGAGGTGCCCTCCCCCTTCCAGCCCATTTGGCTGGGGATTGGTTGGGGCCCTTATCAATACTCCTCTAGGCAGCTCCTCCTAACCTCCCTCCCATTCTTCTGGACGTTTCTCCAAAGTTCCAGCAAGTAGAGGGAGGTACCAGAGGTGCTGCCTGATGTGTCATCCAGCCTCTGAGTCAATCACCCTCACCCAGATTCAAGACAAGATTGTCTGCCAGCCAAGCCTAAATTTACCTACACTATCAAAAAAACTATTTACACTAGCACTCTACACTAGGGAGGGTGCTACAAAAGCTAAAGCTTTTTTGTTAGTTTTGGATGGAGTGGAGAGGGATTGGAACACCTGTCAGGTTTTTTTTTTTATTGCTGTCTGTTCCCCTGTCCACCCTCCTGTCCTGTTGACCTTTATAACTGGGAGTGAAAGTGAAAGGAAATACATTTTTTTGGGTTGTCAAGAGTAGAACTCTTCCAATGGAGACATTAGTTTTGGGGACCCAGGGATTCCCACACTTTGGGGGGGGGGGGGTTCCTCTTCCTGTTTTGGCTATGGCACAGGAAGTGAAGGAAAATCTCCCAATGGGACATGGGGAAAAGCATGGGAAAAACAAAACAAAAAGGATATCTATCCAAAAATGAAAAAAACATAATTTTTTCGGTCACAAATTTGAAACTTGATTTAATCACCATTTCTCCCATTTCCTAATCACCTTGGCAATGTCTTTGGGTGCCTCCCCAATTATGATAATGGCCCCCACTATGGACAGAAACCCATCACAGCCTTTTCATACCTTCAGATTGCCTCAAAAGCAGTGCACACATTTAGGGCTAAGAGGGGTTATTTTGGTGAAATCGACTTTGCTTGCTGAACTACTATCTGCAAAATTTTACTGCAGCAGATGTTCAGTTTTGCTCACTGAGCTGCTCATGCAACATTTGCTTGAGAATAAAAATTATCTAAAGGAAAAAAAGTGCAGCGCTCACAATAAAGATTAAAGAAAGTGACTATTTAGTGTATAATTGCAATACCTAAAAATGGTGAAAAAAAGATATATATATATATATATATATATTACTAGAGTATGATCAAATCATGAATAACCAAACCCCAAAATAGTGTGAAAAAACATTTCACATAATCACAGTTTATGCCCGGTATCTGGGTTTTAGTGTTCAGCTGCCTTGATTACTATCTACTGAGCGCAGATTTTTCCACCTTTTAATAAAAATGATCTACTCTATCTATTTTGGAAGGTGTGTTTTTTTTTGGTGTATCTAAGCTAGTTTAGGTTATTTAATTTAGTGTTCTTAGAATTTGTGTTTTTTTTTTCTTTTTCTGTATTTGATACATTTTTTTATTTCTTTTACTTTGGTGTTTTTTTTTTTTTTTTCATCCTTACTAGTACCTCTAAAGGCAGACATTAACTCCCATTGTTAACACAAGTACAGAAGGAATCACATTGCCTCTACTGAGTTCTTTTTTTATATGACTTTTCTTCCACGTGATATAGGCTGATATATTGTGAGATGAAAATCTTTTTAAAAAGACATGCAGGTGGTGCTGTCAATCTTGAGATGTTCAAGAAGCTTCTCCAAGAATTCTCTTTTACAACAATACCAGCATAATGAATATTTCACGACCTCGATGAACATAAAAAATCCTCCCTGAGCCATGTTCAAGGCTGCCCATCAATGGACTTTTACAGTTGAGCATTCATTGTGATGGCATACTGTTGACTTGGTGTGTCACACACTAGCACAATCCATTTCTGTAGTGTACTTTCAGCTGCTTTAAAAAGAAGTGCACTTCTTCATTGTTAATTGACAATGTCAAACCAGTCTACTTGAGCACATATATACAGAAGAGGAGAGATCTATGAACAGACAAAGAAGCTACTTTTAAAGGAAAGCTCTGCCGTTATTAAAGCCCATCTACAGCCAACACCTTTTATTTTGTTTCACATAAAGCTGGAAAAGGTTAGAACATCTGTCAGGTTCTACTTGGTCCCCTCCGTGGAGGTTTCTTTTTAATTTCCTGTCAAGGTGTTGAAAGACTTTTCTAATCTCTACAATGGTGTCAATAAAACTTGCAGTTGGAATTTAAATGATTGATATAAAAGTAGCGCACTCCCTAAGGAGCCACTGTAAAACTGTGATCCACCTCCCTGCATAGCAAGGCACACCACATTTTTACAGGCACCCTTGAGACAATGAACAGTCCGTGACTTCCTCCAGCACTCACTCGCTTGCAGAACCTAGCTGGAACACTGTGAATATCTGACATTCAGATTAAAGAAATGACCCATTACAGGCAGGTACCCGAGGCCCCTTAATTATGTAGCAGAAATTTCAGTGTCCAGCTTCACTCCTGTGGTTACTGATCCCAGCACCACCTCGTCAGGCACTTCCAACTAGGGATGGGCGAATGGTTCGGGCCCAACTTTCGCTGTTCGGATGTTCAACCGCTTGTTCGGCCCCCCGAACCAACCACAATGCATTGAGGTGCTGAACAGTGCATTGCAAGCCCTGATTGGCTGAAGCAGTGAAAGCTTCAGCCAATCAGAGCACTGTCAGAGTCATGATTGGACACTGTCATCATGACTGTGTCCAATCATGGCTAATTCCCACCCCACAGTATAAAAGTATTCTTTCAATGGCAGCCATTTTCAGTGTGATTTCGGCGTGGAGAGAGATAGAACAGGGATCTGTTCAGTGCTATTAGTGTGCTATACTGCTTCAATTGTCAGTGTAGAATATTAGTTTAGTGTCAGTCTAGGGATAGTGTGAGTGTAATGAGAAGGATCATCATTCAGCTTTGCATAGTATGCAGCTAGAGTAGGGGCAGCTCAGATAGTTTCACTGTAGTGTAGTGAGACCGTGTCATTCATACATACATTAGTGTAGAGTAGGGACAGCTTAGATAGTTTTAGTGTAGTGAGACCGTGTCAGTAATCTTTACATTAGTGTATAGCTAAAGTAGGGACAGTTCAGTTGAACACTGTCTATTTGATTGCGTTACTGCCAGTTTAACGCCATTTACTTCTGTTTGCATTACTGTCAGTTTAACATAATATAGTTCTGTGTGCTTTACTGCTAGTTTAACGCCATATAGTTTTGTGTGCGTTACTGCCAGTTTAACGCCATATAGTTTTGTGTGCGTTACTGCCAGTTTAACGCCATATAGTTTTGTGTGCGTTACTGCCAGTTTAACGCCATATAGTTTTGTGTGCGTTACTTCAAGTTTAACGCCATATAGTTCTGTGTGCGTTACTGCTAGTTTAACGCCATATAGTGCCAGATAGAGCAGAGGAGGAAACTGAAGGCGAGCACAACCCCAAGGAGGCCGACATCAAGAAAGAGTAGAGAGCAGCCACCCTATTTCATCACATTCTGCAACTGTTATCTGCCGGTCTACTCCCCAAAGTTCATCGGTCTGGGTACATCTGCAGCAGATCGCACTGTTGCTATCTGCAAACTGTGTCTCAGGCACATCAAACGTGGCAAAAACACCAACCATTTGGGTACCACATGCTTAAGAAGGCATTTAACGTCCAACCACTCAGCCTGTTGGCAAGAGCACCTAAAAGCATACAAAAGGGGCACAAATCTGTCCCTCCTCCTCCTCCTCCTCACCCACTTCTGTCTGCCCCTGCTATACTGAGTCATTACTTATTAGCAGCCTCCACTGACAGGGATAATGGTATAGCACACGACTAGCTGTAGACTGTAGCCAGCAAATTTCTCTGCCCCCATCTGCTGCAGTGGAAAAGAAAATACAGTCCCTGCCACCCACATGCCCAGCGTCTAAATGCAAGCTTGTCAAAGCTGTTGGCTCTCCAACTTCTGCCTTTCAGCCTGGTGAATTTCACCACCTTCTGTGATTTTGCACAATGTGCTGTACCACAATGGCAGGTTCCCAGTCGCTACTACATTTCACATAATGCCGTTCCATCTCTCTACCATCACGTGGAAGGGAATGTTCTGGCATCATTGGGCAAGGCAGTCAGCCCTAAAATCCACCTTACTGCTGACACGTGATCAAACAAGCATGGACAGGAATGATATATTCAGTTCACAGCACACTGGGTAACACTGCTTGCAACTCGAAAGGATGCAGGACAGGGCTGCAGCTTGTTGTGCCCTCACGCCACCCTACAGATGGTGGTGATGATGCCAGACCTGTGAGTTCTTCCTCCTCCGACACCTCCATGCCCTCCTATACAGAATTGTCCTATGACACCCAAAGACCAATTTTTACGCACCGTTACTTCTATACAAAGTCAAAGTGACACCAGAAAGTATCCGTAAAATCTCTAATCTTGTCCCCAGTGCACTACTTTGTCGCCTCATCATACACACTGGCTCCCCAGCTGTTGCTGAGCAAAATAAAAGCAGCTTGCAGGGAAAATTGAATTATTTTTTTTATTTTTTATTTTTTGCTTTATAAATGCAATTATTTTTCTTGTTAAAAAAAAATAAATGCAATTATTGCTGCAGCAGATTGTAGACATGGTACAGGTCTGCCACTTTACAGGTAGACTAAGGGGACCCCCCAGGCACTATATTGGAAGGAATTTTTCATTTTTATGCTTTCACTTTAAAAATAAAGAAAGCACTGCTCATTTAAAAATGTAAGTTTTTCACCAAAAAATTTTTTTATTGATACATGTCCCCCAAGGGCAGGACCCGAACCCCTATAACCTCTGTATACCCAATAACTTGCATATAAGCCTTCAAAATGGGCACTTTTGATTTTTGATGTTTGGGTCCTATTGACTTTTTAAAGGGGTTCGTTATTCGGGTCTGAACTTTTGCAGTGTTCAGAAGTTCTGTTGCGAACCGAACAGGGGCCTGTTCGGACCATCCCTACTTCCAACCCACCTGGCTGCAGCTGCCCCTTTCACTAGCCCTTCAGGCTAACTTCTCCCACAGTCCACCAGACTGACACTCACCAGCCCACCCGGCTGACTCTCAGGAGATCTCCCAGACATGCTGACCTGTGCCCGCTGTCCTCCAGAAAAAGCTTCCTCCATGTATTTTGGTAGGATCCTTTCAGTACCCAAGCTCTGGCCCAAGGTCACCCCCCCAGGCACCCCTCAAGGGCCACCGTCAGCCTCAGAATCTCCATCTTCCACCCGACTGCCCCTGCTAGCATGACTCATGCCTATTTCTGAGGTGGCCTGCCCCCTTACTGGGGATTGACTGAGGCAGCTCCTCCTCACTTCCTGCCCACTAGCTCTAGAAGTTTCTACAACCTTCTAGAAACAGGGGGAGACACCAGAGGAGCTGTCAGGATGAGTGATCTAGCCTTGACACACTGAATCCTGAGCCAGATTCACAGCTCAGGCTTGGCCCTGAGCCAAAATAAATTGTCCTACTCTAACGGACCTGCACTAACAAACCTATACTAACTGTAATAATATGTCAGCTAAGCGAAATTTCCCTAAGACTTTACTTCCATTCCTGCTAAAATATGTTGTAGCCATTTCTGTATGGAAGGCTAATTTGAGTAAAATGTGCTGGCACTGCCCTCATAAATGCACAATTTCTAACAACACTGAAGGTAAAGCAGCAAGTTGAGTTTTTATGGGGTTGGTAAAAACTCTGAATTCTGTTTGAATAAGTCTTTGGGGGAGGAAAAAGTTAAAGTGACCCTAAACAATGTCCTTATTCTCCAAAAATAATCCATACAAATCCACTACCTAATGGCCCTAATTAATTTTTCATGAAATATATTTTACTGTGTTTTTCTGCCTCATTGTAACATCCTTTGTGATCTCCTGAACCTTTCCTTTCCCTCTCACTTTTGTTTAGTTTAAACGAGCAGTGCATGTTCATTGCGGTCACTTGCACACTACAAATATCATAGTCCATAGTCCCTAAATCCATCTCAGGAACATGCAGAAGAACGTGGCTACATTCCTTTAAAACAGGGCAGATAGGTTTTTTTTTTTTAAAACAAAATTTAAAATCACATGTAAGAACATCTGCAGCTTTATGCAGACATACTGCTCTTGGCATATAAATCTGCCTTACATGCAGAAGCTCAGAAAAGCTATCTCCTGCATAGTTGGCAACATTTAAAGTGGAAGTAAACCCCCCTATCGTTTTCAGCCAAGGAAGCTGCCATCTTTACCTCTGCTTAACCTTCAACTGCCACGGTGCTGCACATGTGATCCGTTATGACACCAGCCATTGGATGGTTTGACTGTTTGGTTGAGAGCACAGCCAATGTGCAGTTCGCATTCCCGGCATGCCTTTTTTGTTTAAAACTGTTAAATCGATGGGTTTACTTCCGCTTTAAGCTGGGTACACACTACAACTGATAGCTCCGTTTGGGAGCCGCTGTACTAACCATGCAAAGGTAGTACAGCGATCTCCCCCACTAAGCTGTTGTGTTCTGACAGGGGACGCCCCCCCCCCCCCCACCAGAACACTCCGATCAATGCTCTCTGCCATTGTCTGAAAGAGCTGATCTGGAGTCGGTCAGCTGCTGATTTTCCAGCATGCACTTCCGACAGACGTCCGGTTTCTCTAGGATAGACCGTCATACACATGTGCAGAATGTCAGTCGGTAATTTTTGTACTGGCAAATGTCTCCCGACATTCTGCCCGTTGTACAGGGCTTTAAAATAGGAGAGAGGATCCCCTTGAAAGGATCCAGAAGAAAAATACTTGGAGGCATGGCCAAGTGGCCACAATAATCTCCATTCATTGGTGGTCACTGTTAGGCTGTAATAATAACCTGCGACTCAAATGGTGAGATTTATCCCTACAAGAAATGGGGGATTGTTATATAATACAGGCATACCCCACTTTTAAGTACACAATGGGGTTTATTTACTAAAGCTGGAAAGTGCAAAATCAGGCTCACTTCTGCATAGAAACCAATGAGCTTCTAACCCCAGCTTGTTCAGTTAAGCTTTGGTAATAAAACCTGGAAACTCATTGGTTTCTATGCAGAAGTCAGCCTGATTTTGCACTTTCCATCTTTAGTAAATAAACCCCATTGTGTACTTAAAAGTGGGGTATGCCTGTAGATAACTTGGTCCATTAGTTTAATCTCCTGGAGATGGTGCACATTAATGGACCCCTCCCATACTAATGTATGCAGCTATCTGTGTGTACTTTACATGCAGTGCTACAATAGTTGTCCTCTCTATAACATTCTCCTCACACTTAAATGTAAGAGGATTAGTGTTTACTTATGTTGAAGAATTAAACTTAAGGGTTAAGGATAAAGGATAACTGTACTTTTAAATGAGGATTTTTATTCTGCAGTGCACTCATGTAACCACTGGAGACCCCAAACTGCTAGAAGCAGGGAGTTCCTGCAAAAAGTTTACACTAAGACACATAGAAATTTTACCATTACATGGGATACCTGACAACCAATTGTGGAAAGTAGAAAACTTTTCAGAACTGTAAACGCAGTGCTCTCCAAAGACTGCAAGTTAAGAGGAGGTTGAACATGGACCCTGTCGCAAAAACTATGGCTACTACCTGTAAAAGCAGGCTGCAAATACTCACCTTTCTTGGCCCCAGCACCCTCGAATGGCATCACTTTCACAAGTTCTTGTCCTCAGAAGTCCGCTCGGAAAACCAACACTTCAATCTTGGGTCCTCTGCAGCTCTCACTGGTTCCTCTCTCTAACCTCACATCTAACCTCAAGTCTTCTATGTCTTCTACAGCGATTTGAGGTCAGAGGGAGGAACCAGTGTGTTCTCCATGAGACCCAGGAGATCGGCACTTCCAGAAGTAACAGTTTCCTAGCAGATTTCAGGGGATGAAAACTCAGAGCAGTGTTTGTTGATGTGAGAACTGGAAAAGGAGAGGATTTACTGCTTTATACATAACCATAGTTTTCATGAGAGAGCCATTTTAAATTTAAGGGTTAGGTTGGGGGTTAAAGAATTACTGAATCCAAGTACAATAATGTAATATATTGCAGCCATTGGTGGAACCACCAATGCCTAGGGTAGGAGATAATCTGGTCGGGCCCCAGGAATCAGAGGTAATGTCTCTCTTGTTCTTCGATGTGGTAATACTTTATGGGGTCAGAATGCGCCATTCCAAACCCTGAACATATTCCTCCAGGCCCCCTCCACATTGGGGGTTGGCTTTTGGAGCTCATCCCACTCAGCACACATAGCAAAAATGAAAACAAAGCTACACTTTCATAATGTCCCACTATGACGTTTAATCAAAGCAGTAGGCCTCTGACACAGTCCCTGCCCTAGGCCATGCCCTCTGATGCATTTTACCCAGATTGAGCTTATTCATAGAGACCTACAGTATCTCACAAAAGTGAGTACACCCCTCACATTTTGGTAAATATTTTATTCTACCTTTTCATGTGACAACACTGAAGAAATGACACTTTGCTACAATGTAAAGTAGTGAGTGTACAGCTTGTATAACAGTGTAAATTTGCTGTCCCCTCAAAATAACTCAACACACAGCCATTAATGTCTAAACCGCTGGCAACAAATGTAAGTACACCCCTAAGTGAATATTTTCAAATTGGGTGTGAATGGGGTGCAGTTGTGTTAAATTTGGTGTTATCGCTCTCACTCTGAAAATGTCCAAATTGGGTCCAAAGTGTCAATATTTTCTGTGGCCACCATTATTTTCCAGCACTGCCTTAACCCTCTTGGGCATGGAGTTCACCAGAGCTTCACAGGTTACCACTGGAGTCTTCTTCCACTCCTCCATGACAATATTACGGAGCTGGTGGGTGTTAGAGACCTTGCGCTCGTCCACCTTCCATTTGAGGATGCCCCACAGATGCTCAATAGGGACATGCAGACATGCTTAGCCAGTCCATCACCTTTACCCTCAGCTTCTTTAGCAAGGCAGTGGTCATCTTGGAGGTGTGTTTGGGGTTGTTATCATGTTGGAATACTGCCCTGCAGCCCAGTCTCCAAAAGGAGGGGATCATGGTCTGCTTCAGTATGTCACAGTACATGTTGGCATTCATGGTTCCCTCAATGAACTGTAGCTCCCCAGTGCCGACAGCACTCATGCAGCCCCAGACCATAACACTCCCACCACCATGCTTGACTGTAGGAAAGACACACTTGTCTTTGTACTCCTCACCTGGTTGCCGCCACACACGCTTGACACCATCTGAACCAAATAAGTTTATCTTGGTCCCATCAGACCACAGCACATGGTTCCAGTAATCCCTGTCCTTAGTCTGCTTGTTCCCAGCAAACTGTTTGCAGGCTTTTTTGTGCATCATCTTTCGAAGAGGCTTCCTTCTGGGACGACAGCCATGCAGACCAATTTGATGCAGTGTGAGGCGTATGGTCTGAGCACCGACAAGCTGATCCCCCCACCCCTTCAACCTCTGGAGCAATGCTGACAGCACTCATATGTCTATTTCCCAAAGACAACCTCTGGATGTGACGCTGAGCATGTACACTCAACTTTTTTGGTCGACCATGGCGAGGCCTGTTCTGAGTGGAACCTGTCCTGTTAAACCGCTGTATGGTCTTGGACACCATGCTTCAGCTCAGTTTCAGGGTCTTGACAATCTTCTTATAGCCTAGGCCATCATTATGTAGAGCAACAATTCTTTTTTTCAGATCCTCAGAGAGTTCTTTGCCATGAGGTTCCATGTTGAACTTCCAGTGACCAGTATGAGAGAGTGAGAACAATAACACCAAATTTAACACACCTGCTCCCCATTCACACCTGAGACCTTGTAACACTAATGAGTTGCATGACATTGGGGAGGGAAAATGGCTAATTGGGCCCAATTTGGACATTTTCACTTAGGGGTGTACTCACTTTTGTTGCCAGCGGTTTATACATTAATGGCTGTGTGTTGAGTTATTTTGAGGGGACAGCAAATTTACACTGTTATACAAGCTGTACACTCACTACTTTACATTGTAGCAAAGTGTAATTTCTTCAGTGTTGTCACATAAAAAGATATAATAAAATATTTACAAAAACGTGAGGGGTGTACTCACTTTTGTGAGATACTGTATCTGCAGTACTGGTCTCTAGTAGTGTACTGACTAGGCTGACAGCTGTCTTTGATGTATGTAAATGTTATATGAAGACCACTGGCATGATTTGTCACATGTGCCACAAACAGAGAAAAGAAGGGAGTCACTATGGGACCCCATAGTCTGTAGTTATACCCTTGATTGCCGCTTTCAAGTAATTTTAAATGTGGTGGCTGCTTTCGTTTTAAGTTTTTAGGCTAAGAACATATGTGAAGTCCAGCCTGGGTGACAACCATGGCTTCCTCTATTGACACAGTGACCACCCAAAGACAGGAAGTGTCCCTGGGTGGTCAATTATTTGTAGGATTACCAAGGGAAAATAAATGAGAAAAAAAGCCTGAAACATGAACACTAATGTAGTCACCATATCTAAAGACTGGTAAACAAAATAATACACAAAATTTCATTGTAGTTTTTGGGATTAGATACACTTTAATGTCATAATTTGAATTTAGGGTTTAGGATAAGGGTTCGGTTTAATTATATTGATACATTTACGTTACTTTAGTTAAATCATCTTGAATATAAGGATATACTGATACAGTAGGTTTATTTTTACCTTTTAGGATTGAGAAATACCTCTTTTAGAGTGTTTTCCATTTTTCAGGTGTTTAGAATTTGTACATTTATTGGTGGCAGCCAGGGGCGGACTGACCATTTGGCCACTCGGGCTCTTCCTGAGTGCCCCGGGCCACTAGGGGGCCCCATCAGGGTTGCCAGCCTCAGTAAAACCAGGGACAGTATGTAAAAATCTGTGTTTTTTTTACATCTGTTTCTGAAATGTCCCTTACCGACATCCTTTTGGTCTTAAAATCCAAAGCTTATAGCTGCCCCACCTCTCCAGTACCTTCTCTGCTAATAGAAACATGTCTGTGTATACTGTGTGTACATGTATGTCTGTGTAAACTGTGTGATTGTATACTGTGTGGCCCCATAATCTTTGATTGCCTGGGGGCCCCATAATCTCATGTTGCCCGGGGGCCCCATGAGTTGTCAGTCCGCCCCTGGTGGCAGCAGTTTCTATGTCAAAAGTGTATCTAAAGAGATAGTATGCAAATCTCAATTATTTCTGTGGAAGTGGAAAAATAATGTTAATAAAAATGTTAATTAAAAATAACTGGCAAGATCAACAGGTAACACAACTTTTACAGGGGGGCTCTTAAAAACAAAAGTTGCTGTGCTGCTAATGACAGATTGGATCATATAGTTCACACACAGTGCGATTTCAAATGCGACAGAATCACACGACAAAGAAAATCACATTTTCAGTGGTGCCTGTTCACATCAATACTATAAAAATAACTGTCGTGATGCTCTCCAAATGTGGATAAATTCTAAATCTGTTGCACATAAATACATTTTAAATCTGTTGCACATACTATAAATCAACCAATATTAACAAATCAACAAAAATTAATCAACAAAATATACTATAAAGATAATAATAATTCAAACACCATCCCGGTGCTAATAAAGCTCCCTGTAAGATGTAACACTGTCAGTGCTACCAGTCCAATTCAATTAAATATTACATTATTATCAGTGGCAGCCTGTCCATAGGGGGCGCACGGGCGCCGCACCCCTCTGATCCAAGCATCTGTCCCCTAATATACATGCAGGAAGCCAGACGCATGGATTTCAATGGGGGTTTTTTTTTTAAGCACATGATTAGAGCAAGAGGCTCTAATTGGCTTAAAAAAAGGATGGGTTCAGGGCGCAGAGCACTGCGCCTTGAGCCCACCCAGTTATGTGACAATACCAAATTAATATTCACTATTGTCTTCCTGATTCTCCTCCCGGCCAATCGGGAAGAAGTTCCCCAGAGAGACCTGATTGGCCAGTGAGTCTTAGGACTCCCGGCCAATCGGGTCTCAGTCGGGACTCACTTCCTGTTCGGTCTAGAGGAGAAGCAATGGCCCCGGAGCGAGGAGCTGCAGCCCGGATACATGTCTGCCTGATCTGCCTCCTTCCTAAGGTAATAAGGCCTCTGATTGCCACCACGTTCCCGTCTGTCTCCCGTGTGGGGGTAAATCACTGCATTCTCGTCCATCTCCCATGGGGCAATCGCTGCATTGGTTTGCCGACCCCCCCAAAATATTGAGCATCAGCTGCCATTGATTATTATTATCATATGGGATTTATATAGCACCAACAGTTTGCAATACGATTCAATACAGGAGGAATCAGAGGGCCCTGCTCATTAAGCCTAGTACACACAATGAGATTATCGGAGGAATGATTGTCCTTTTTTTTTTTTTTTTTGCATGCTAGTCTCCATATAGAAAACAAATAGATTACTAAAGTACCAAAATTCTCATACAACAGAATAAAAATTCGGAATTGATGTAATGTATTTGTTTTGTATTATCGGACAAAAACTGTACTAATTAAACAAACATTGTATGATCTGGTATCGTACGAGAAAATTTTTTGTGTTTCTCCCTTTGGAAAATTTTGGACAACAGATTTGTACTAAGGATCAGATTATTATAGGGTCGCATCGAAAGCTGTATTTGGGTGGGGTGGGAGAGGCTCAGGAGAAGTCCCGGAGGTGAGTGTGGGAGTAAATATGTGCACTAACAAAAGTCCATATATCCAAGTGCTCAAAAGTCCACTTCACTTGTGCAGTCTCTCTGCCCTTATGTTATCAGTGCCCAAATGGTCGTGACACACCAGTGGTCCACCTCCAGGTCCCTTTAAGAGATCTGACTATTGTCTTCATAGTGAAGAGTAATACTCCCAGAGAAATGTTGTCAATGGTGCAATATTGTTAAAATATTTACTTCTTTATTAAAATTGTATGCACTCAATTAAAAGTTAATGGCCAGCATTTGTATTAACACTCAGTATAGCTCAGAAAACTTGCAGTCACGTCCGGTTTCAATCTGTACCAGAAGTGACCTTACCCGGCTCCGTCCAACGCGTTGCATCACAGATCACCTTAATTCTTCAGGAAAGGTCATGGTGTATCAGAGCCATTCAGGCACTGATAACATAAGGGTGGAGAGGCTTGCACAAGTAAAGAGAACTTTTAAGCACTTGAATATATGGATTTTTGTTGTATAGGTGTTACATCTTGCTGTATTTCACCTGTTTTGCTTGCACTGCCATTATTTTTTTTGTGAGTATCATTAGCACCAGGGTATTATTATTATTTTTTTTATTATTATTATTATTAACATGGTATATTTTTTTGTTCATTTATAATATGTGCAACACATTTTGGATTTATTTAGGTGCAACAGGTTTTGAATTTATTCACATTTGGATTATTGTTTGAAATATAATACAAGCACAGTAGTATAGAGCAGCACTATACCCAGTTGTTAATATAGTATAGAATTAGTATAGTAATAATAAAATAGTATAGATTTGGATGTGTAAACACATAGCAGGTGGTAGGAGCAGCACCAAATAGAGCTATCGGAGTATTGGTAGCGCACAAGGTTTTTGACACTATTCGTTGTTCACATCAATGCAGAGCAGGTGTGCTACTCTCTGTGTCATTGCAGCACAATTTTTGCCCAATATACTTCATTAGAAGTTCATAGAAAATGCATGTACATGTGTTTTTAACTGCGTTTTTGTGTTAAAAATCCAGTCTCCTTCTACAAAAAAAATAGCATGAAGCATGAAAAACGCACTGAAAATTGTATCAAGCTGTACTACTGTGAAGCAAGACTAAGGCTGGCCATATATTATGCAATTTTCTTATTAAATTTCCTTTAGATATATCTTTCTATATAACTATGTAGTGCAAGGGCCTGCCTGATTGCATACAAATTAAAAGTGTTTAGGTTTGACCTCATATTATATGGTTTTGGTAAATGTAAAGGAAAATTTTACAAGAATATTGTATAGTCAGCCTAAAGCACCACATACAGTTTCTCCCATTCTTCTTTGTAGGACCTCTCAAGCTTCATCAGCTTGGATGTGGAGCGTCGGCGCACAACCATTTTCAGATCTCTCCAGAGATGTTCAATCAGGATCAAGTCTGGGCTCTGGCTGGGCCACTCGAGGACATTCACAGAGTTGTCCCGTAGCCACTCCTTTGTTATCTTGGCTGTGTGCTTAGGGTTATTGTCCTGTTGGAAGATGAACCTTCACCCCAGTCTGAGGTCCATAGTGCTCTGTAGCAGGTATTCATCAAGGATGTCTGTACATTGCTGCATTCATCTTTCCCTCGATCCTGACTAGTTTCCCAGTTCCTGCTGCTGAAAAACATGCCCACGACATGATGATGCCACCACCATGCTTCACTGTAGGGATGGTATTGGCCAGATGATGAGCGATGCCTGGTTTCCTCCAGACATAACGTTTGCCATTCAGGCCAAAAGAGTTCAATCTTTATTTCATCAGACCAGAGAATTTTGTTTCTCATGGTCTGAGAGTCCTTCAGGTGCCTTTTGGCAAACTCCAGGCAGGAGGTCATGTGACTTTTACTGAGGAGTTGCTTCCATCTGGCCAATCTACCATACAGGCCTGATTGGTGGAGTGCTGTAGAGATGGTTGTTCTTTTGGAAGGTTCTCTCTCTCCACAAAGAAACACTGGAGCTCTGTCAGAGTGACCATCGGGTTCTTGGTCACCTCCCTGTCTAAGGCCCTTCTCCCCTGATCGCTCAGTTTGGCCAGGCAGCCCGCTCTAAGAAGATCCTATGCCCTTCATCACTACAGCACTGCCAGCACTTTAAAGAGCGTTTTTTATTCTATTAAATGTGAGTTTAATGTTTTACACGTTTTAAAGAATATTAAACATTATTGTAGCGGTATTACACTATTGTGTGCCTTTATTACTCTCCATATGGGACATGTGAGGAGGCTTGGTGTAGACATCTTGGCGAGAGGAGAGCAGCCAGTGTGAGGAGGAGACTAAAGGCCCTTACACACGATCGGACTTTTTGACAACAAACATGCAAATTAGTTGTTTTGGCCCAACATCCGACCGTGTGTACGCTCCATCGGACCAACTTTTTCAGTTTTCATCGGACTTTTGTTGGCTGTGCGAACGGACCAACTTTCTGCCAACAAAAGTCCGATGGAGCAAAGTCCGACCGTGTGTACCCAAAACCATTGGACTTTTGTACAAAGTACAAACACGCATGCTCAGAACCAATGCAAAAGATCAGACAACAATATAGAAGTTGACCAAAGGTGGAGCTGGAGTATTCGAACGTCCTCTTTTGAAGTGTCGTCAGTACGTTGAAACATCACTACGTTCATGTTTGTTGCCTAAAAAGTCCGATCGTGTGTATGCAATACCAACTTGGGGCCAACGCCCTTTGTACAAAAATTACGGGAAAGTTGGTACAAGGTCCGATCGTGTGTATGAGGCTTTACAGTGAGAGGCATCCACAGCAGCAAGCACAGGAGTAAGGCCTCTTTCACACGTGGCGGATCAGTGCTGATCGGCCCCGTGGATATCCGCTTGCTCAGCGGGGTTTGCTGGAGCGATCTCCGCTGAGCAGGAAGATGACAGGTCCATCTCTGCACACTGCGCAGGGACAGACCTGTCAGAGCGCCGCTCTCCCCTATGGGAGATCGAGTGGCGACGGACCGTAGAGTCCGTCGTCATCCGATCCGATCCGATGACGGATGGAAAAATAGCTTTTTCCTCCGCCCCACTTTTTCGGATCGGAGCGGGTCGGATGTCTATGGAGCATCCTTTCAGGTCCGCCTGAAAAACTGACAGGCGGATCTGAATGGATCGGCCATGTGAAAGAGGCTTAAAA
Organism: Lithobates sylvaticus; assembly: GCA_028564925.1. Classification (NCBI taxonomy): domain Eukaryota; kingdom Metazoa; phylum Chordata; class Amphibia; order Anura; family Ranidae; genus Lithobates; species Lithobates sylvaticus. The sequence goes on from CM053026.1 coordinate 63,178,350, forward strand.
GAAAGAATCAAGACCCCCGGCTGTTATAAAGTATTTCAGGCTTAAAAAGGTGAGGGCACTCCTGACGGGGGAGGAGAGCACAATCTGCATGAAGTGACTTGGCACTTTAATTATTTTTTCATTTTAGTTTTTTTTTCTGTTTTTATTTTTTTCCAATGGACTTGATTGCTTTATATTGAATTATTCACGCCACATTGTTTGGAATCCACGGAGCACGAGCACTTTTTGTCATTTACAGCAGACACTATTTATATTTTATACTTATATTATTTGTTTTGGATTTGATTAGCACTCATTGGGACAGGACTGTGATTTTTTATTATTAGTAGTCTGCACAGCAGTTTCAGATACTCACTGTGATTTTATACCATTAGCAGTCTGCACAGCAGTTTCAGACATTTATTGGGACAGGATTGTGACTTTATATTATTAGCAGTCTGCACAGCAGTTTTAGACACTCTGCAGAGCACAGCACGACACTAGACATGTGCACAATAGAAAAATTTGTTTAAATTCGTTTTGTTTCTGTTTGTTTCCGTTGATTCGTAACGATTCGTAATTTCGTAAGTCGTCGGTGTTCGTATTCGGACTCGTTCGTATTTTCGTAAGAGTTATTTTTTCGTTGATTCGTTTTTCCGTTAATTCGGACGCATTCGTATTTTAGTAGATTTAGTTACATTCGTACTTTCGTAAGATTGATTTATTCGTACTTTCGTAACATTGTTTTCGTAGATTCGTAATCGGAGCATAATTCATAATTTTATGTAATGTGTATGCTATTATTACATTGTAAGAGACACGGAAAATTCTGAATCGAAAAAAAAAAAAAAAAGTTACGATTGTACGAATTTTTTCGTTCAATCCATTCGAAGCACGTTAAGCAGCTCCATTGTAAGAGACACGGAAAATTACGAATCAACAAAAAAAAAAAAAAGTTACGAATGTATGAATTTTTTCGTTCATTTTGATTTTCGTTGTTCCTTTTTTCGTTTTTCGGATTTTCTTCTTTCGTAGTTTCGTTGTTTCTAATTTGGTTATTTCGTATTTTCGTTGTTTTTCATATTCGTTCGTTTCGATAATTCGTTATTCGTTAGAATTTTTAGCGAATCATTCGTACGATAACGAATGAACGAATTTGAACGGAAAACAAATTAAAATGAAACGAATTGCACATGTCTACACGACACATTTATATACACCTGTGCGTCCGCACAGATATATATAATAACAAATACAGGCCGCTCTCCTGGTGGTTCCAAACGTTTTCCATTCACGGATGATGGAGGCCACTGTGAGGCCACTGCGCTCATTTGGACCTTTAATGCTTCAGAAAATTTTCTGTACCCTTCCCCAGATCTGTGCCTCCATACAGTCCTGTCTCAGAGGTCTACAGACAATTCCTTGGACTTCATGGCTTGGTTTGTGCTCTGACATGCACTGTTAACTGTGGGGCCCTTATACAGACAGGTGTGTGCCTTTCCAAATCATGTCCAATCAACTGAATTCACCACAGGTGGACTCCAATCAAGTTGTAGAAACACTTTTATTTTTAATAAATTTGCAAAGATTTCAAACAAACTTCTTTCACGTTGTCATTATGGGGTATTGTGGAAAAAGTGAAGAGCTGTGAATACTTTCCGGATGCACTGTAAGCATCCATACTTGATTTTGGTTATGTTGACTGATGATTCATACTTCCTTTTGATTGACAGGATGGAAAGAGATGCCACGTTTATCCAGAAGAAAGCAGAAAGGGCCACGCTGCGTGTACACCTGAGAGAGAAGTACAGACTGCCGCAAGTAAGAAATATAAAGCTGAGCTGTACAGCATTGGGAAATGTGCTTCTTTTTACTGTATGTTCTTCTTTCTGACGTTCTGGCCTACAAGGCTGTTCTGTGCTTTAGCTGTATAGTGGACACAATTAAATTTAACTAAAGGCAAAACTTTTTGTTGTTGTTTTGGATAGAGTGGAGAGGGATTAGAACACCCGTCAGGTTTTTACTGCTGTCTGTGTCCCTGTTAGGGAGATTTATCCTCTCTATCTGTTCTGTTTACTGTTATCACCGAGAGTGAAAGAAAATCCCAAATTTTGGGTTGTGCCCAGAACAGTAACAGCGGGGAAATCTTCCAGGTTTGGTGACAACCAGGGATTTCCTCACTTTGGAGGGATTTCCTTTCACTTCCTGTTGTGGTTATGGGACAGGATATAAAGATAAATCTTCCCAATGGGACACAGATGGCAAACAAAACCTGACAGGGGTTATAACCCTCCCTTACTCTATTCAAAATAAAAAAAAGGAGTTATGTCTTTAGTTCTATTTTAACTGGTTCCCATCTGCCCCGTATAGTCAAATGATGGCTGGGCGGGAACGCTTAAGTTCTGGGAGGACATCATATGATGTCCTCCCATTCTTGGTACGCAGCGATCAGTGGTGAGCTGTGTCCCTAGAACACAGTGCATCACCGATCGGGGTAAAGAGCCAATGACAGCGGCTCTTTACTACGTGATTGGCTGGCCCATCATTATGATGTTAATCAAATAGATTTGGACCACCAGGCCATTTTTTAGTTACTGGACCGCTTCTATTATTCAAGTGTGACTACTACACACCAAATATAAAACAAAAAAAAACCTGTGATGGCTCTGCTGCATATGTGGTAACCTAAAACATGTGCAAGAAATGTATTAATTCATGTAAAGTTTACTTAAAAATTATATAAATGTTCATAAATCATCACATAAAAAACTATTTGTATTATGTGTGTAGGGCCCTGAGGTTTAGTCAGGGAGTTCCTCACCAAATTCCTTGGCAGGGGTAGCCTTTACACCCTTCCTTACCAGAGCACTTTTTGCAATTCGGCATTGTGTCGCTTTAACTAACAATTGCATGGTCGTGCGACGTTACACCCAAACAAAATTGACGTCCTTTTTTTCCCACAAATAGAGCTTTCTTTTGGTGGTATTTGATCACCTCTGCGGTTTTTATTTTTTGCGCTATAAACAAAAGAAGAGCAACAATTTTGAAAAAAAACACATTATTTTTAACTTTTTGCTGTAATAAATATCCCATTTTTAAAAAAAAAATGTTTTCCTCAGTTTAGGCCGATACGTATTCTTCTACATATTTTTGGTAAAGAAAATCGCAATAAGCGTATATAGATCGGTTTGCACAAAAGTTATAGTGTTTACAAAATAGGGGATAGATTTATTGCATTTTTTTTTTTTTTTTTTACTAGTAATGGCGGCGAACTGCGATTTTTTTTTTCGTGACTGCGACATTGCGGCGGACACTTCGGACACTTTTGACACATTTTTGGGACCATTCACATTTACACAGCAATCTTTGCTATAAAATTGCAGTGATTACTGTGTAAATGTGACTGGCAGGGAAGGGGTTAACACTAAGGGGCGCTGCAGGGGTTAAAATGTTCCCTAAGGTAGTGATTCTAACTGTGGGGGGAGGGGACTGAGAAGGGGAGGAGACCGATCGGTGTTCCTCCGTACTGGGATCACATGATCGGTCTCCTCTCCGCTGACAGGACGTGGAGCTGTGTGTTTACACACACAGCTCCACGGTCCCGCACGGTCCCGTTGTTTTAACGGGCAATCGCGGGTGCCCGGCGGACATCGCGGCCGCCGGGCACTCGCACCGGGTCCCGAGCGACGCCGCGCGCCCCCTAGGCGACCGGGAATGGGAGAACGTCATATGACGCCCACCCAGGATGGGAGATCCACCTTGTGGGCGTCATATGACAGTGGGCGGTAGGGAAGTGGTTAAATTGTTAGATATCCATTGATTTCTCCCATAGTTTGGCCTTGTTCTTTTTTCTTCTACCACTAGGTGGCTGAGCACTTGGGGGTACTGGATATGAGAAGGGCAACCCAAGGTCAGGTTATGGGTATGTGGGTGTCCCAGCCAATGGGCAGGGGTTTTCTTTAATCCCTTGGCCTGCTGGGAGAGCCTATATATTTGGGCGAGGTCAGGTGATCTGTGTTCTGTGCCACCCGGACCGCTGTCTGGGTGGACGTGTGTCGTCTTCCCTGAGCTGCTAGGCCGGAGATTGGGCCTATCCTGGGGGCATCTGGCTGCCAGGCTGTGTGACGGCCTATCCAGAAGTAAGAGGGTAGCGCAGGGTTGACACTGCAGCTTTGCAGTCCAACCAAAAGGGACGGTTCTCTTGGCCGGAGAACCTGTCCTGGTCAGAGGTAGAAGGGAACTTGTCGCCACAAAGGGACCAATTGCCTTTACCAGGGACCACAGTGAGTAACTAAAGGAAGTACCAGAACCATATTCTCACCGAAGGGCACGGTGGAGAATCGGGGAAACTTCAGGCGGTGATCAAGTCAGGGACCCAACCAGTGGAGGAGACGCTTGCAGAGCCAGGGACCAAGCTGGTTAGCAGGGGTGCAGCTTGAAGCGTATCTGGCGTGCCAAGCTAGGGACCCAGCAGAGAAGCAGGGGTGATGCTTGAGGAGATACCACAGCCAACCTTGGAGGAGCTCATAGTCAGTGAATCAGTGGGTCTAGTGAGAGACCAGGAGCTCAGTATTAAGGAACTGCAAGGAGCAGTTGTAGTGGAGCTGAAAGAACTGATACATTGTTAGGAACTGTTAAAGGACTGTTACCAATGGAGACAGCAATCCTGCATGGCGCTTGGACTGATCTGTGAGAAGTGTTCTAGCATGACCCCCCAGTTGAAGCCTAGAATTAAGTGTAGATGTTGCGGAAAACACTTGGTTGAGATCGTCTCTACCACACAACCCCCGAGGATTTTGCAGATGAACCAGTACAGGGATGTTGCTGTCCCTGCTGGAAGCGGTACTTGAAGTCTACCGGCCAACGCCCAAATCGGGCATGAAGCTGCTAACATTGGAGCAATGACTTCCCCTGGGCTCCACACGTTGATTGCTCCTAGGAGCAAGGGTCAGGCTCAGCTACTCACCCTGCCTGAACTGCCCGAGGTAAAAATACCAGAATCGGGTAAGCCAGTGGAGAATGAAAGCAGTGTGCCTGAGGGGAAAGCGGAGTTAGCGGTCGATAAGAGTGGTGCCCTCAAGGCATGTTTGACAATGCCAATTGTATCCGGCTGTCTAACGGACCAAGAGTGTTCTAACATTACCGAGCCAAACATCTTGCTGGCTGGTTTAATCGAGTCCCATCTGAATGCGATACTGGACAGCGAAGAATGGAGTGAAAGTTATGAGGAATTAATGGAAGGTATGGCAGAAGATTGCCAGGAATGTTGGATTCCTAAAATGACCCATCACTGCGGTGACAGGCTCAGCACCGAATGCCCTCAATGCAAGGATTCGAATCCGGTACGGGAACCTTTATATCCTGCCCACGGAATCGTAGATAAGGAATCGGAAAAAGCTACAAGGGATGAAATAACGATGATGTAAGGTTGCTAATATGTGCTGAGTTTTAGAGACTGTATTCCGTATTGTTTGTCTCCCGTCGTACGGGAGGAAATGTTCACTGCAGGTGAAGTTGCAACAGTTTCACCACCTTAAGAATTGTGTAAGCAAGTTGTTACCACCGAAACATGGAAAAGAATCGGGGATCGGAACTGTGACTTGTTCTGAGTCTATTAATTGACTTAAACGTTACTAATATTAGTTTCACAAAGACACTTTAAATATTATGACTATGGTGAATGCTACAAGAGGAACCATGATTCTACCTGGCCTCAGGCTCTACTAGCAATTGTTATGGAAATGCTACAGCTAGCTCACTGGGGAATTATAAATGGGCACCTGTGGAGTAAAAAACGCTCTGCTGAAGTTACTCCAGTGTCTTTATATCAAGCTCTTGAAAGAGAAGTACCACTTTGTGTGAATTCCTGGGGCTACGGCCATAAAATTAATCTGGGCAGCGTACCTATTTGTGCAAGGCCAGATTCCAGATATTACTGGTGAAGTCTTATCAAAACAATACCCTGTGGATTACAAATATGGGTTGTGTGATGTCAAGGACGCTCTGCTGATAGTTACCTTGCACACCTATTTAAAATGTTACTAATGGGAAAATCCCAGAAAGCTGTAACACCAGGCATGTGCTGGACTGAATGCTGCTGGCAGTTACAGGGAACAATCATTTGAGCCACGTTGGCTAAAAGATTAAAGTTGCTGGGGTGATTCACCCTGAAAAGGGATCTGTGAACTTCAGCAGGTTGTTGAGTGCAAAAGAATGAAGAAAGTTCCGTCTTTGGCTGCCATTTGGGCAGACTGAATATATTCTTGCCAGGGGACCTGTGTCCTGAAGGCCCCTTTCACACTGGGGCGGGAGCCGCGGCCACAGTAAAGCAGCGCTATATTTAGCACTGCTTTACCGTTGTTTTAGCCGCGGGATTCGGCCGCTAGCGGTGCGGTTTTAACCCCCGCTAGCGGGCGAAAAAGGGTTAAAATCCCCCGCAAAGCACCGCCGTAGCAGCGCTTTGCGGCGGTATTGCCGCGGTATTACCGCGGTGTCCCATTAAAATCAATGGGTAGGAGCTGTACAGGAGCGGTGGATACACCGCTCCTATACCGCTCCAAAGATGCTGCTAGCAGGACTTTTTTGACTGTCCTGCTAGCGCACCGTTCCAGTGTGAAAGCCCGCCGGCTTTCACACTGGAGTGAATGGGGCCGGATTTTTTCAGGCGTTGTACAGGCGCTATTTTTATCGCTGTACCGCCTAAAAAACGCCCCAGTGTGAAAGGGGCCGAAGTGTGTTCTCTTGCAATTTGGCCTGACTGCTTGTTATTTGAAATGCATTATGCCCTGTTTCCAGATTTCTCTTTGGAGAAATGTCACATTTGTGCATAAGCACGGGCAGACAGGGGCACTTTAATGTATTATTTTTTTTTATTTCATTATTTATTTTATTTAACCGCTTCCCGACCGGCGCGCGACGATGTACGTCGGCAGAATGGCACGGACAGGCATAAGGGCGTACAGGTATGTCCCATTAAATTTGCCGCCGTGCCATCGCGTGCTCGCCGCCCATCAGGACCTCCGTGAGTCTCATAGCTGGTCCTGTGGACTCGATCGCTGCGGGGATACCCGCGATCGTCTCACGGGGAGGAAGAACGGGGAGATGCTAAAGTAAGCATCTCCCCGTTCTGCCTAGCAACAGTGACACTGATCTCTGCGCCCTGTGATTGGAGATCACAGAGATCAGTGATGTCCACAACACAGCCACGCCCCCCACAGTTAGCAAAACGCCCCTAGGACACACTTAACCCCTACACTGCCACCTAGTGGTTAACCCCTTCACTGCCAGTGTCATTTACACAGGAAACAGTGCATTTGTATAGCACTGATTGCTGTATAAATGACAATGGTCCCAAAAATGTGTCACCAATACTAGTAAAAAAAAATGATTGCCAAAAATGCCATACATTTTCAACATGGGGACAAGGTGCTTTGGGGGGCTACTCTCTCATCCCCCCTCTTTTCCTGCAGCCTGCCAGGTGGCGTGCTCGGATAATGGTCTGGTATGGATTTTGGGGGGGACCCATACGCCATTATTATTTTTTTGCGCAGGGCTCCCCTTAAAATCTATACCAGACCTGAAGGGTCTGGTATGGATCCTGGGGGGGACCCCTATGCCATTTTTTTAATATTTGGCACAGGGTTCCCCTTAATTTCCATATTAGACCTGAAGGGCCTGGTATGGATTTCAGGGGGACCCCCACGCAATTTTTTTTTCTAGTTTGGTTCGGGGTTCCCCTTAATATTCATACCAGACCCAAAGGGCCTGGTAATGGACTGGGGGGGTGGGGCATCCCATGCTCTTTTTGTTCAATGAGTTTTATCAATATTGCCGAGACCCGACAATTCATTACAGCCACGATCAGTTTTGAATGACAATTTTTCCTATTGGTATTGTTCTACACACGGGAAAAATGTGCCACTTTACAGGCATACTATAGACACCCCCCAGGCACAATATTTAAAGGAATATTTATTTTTTATTGTTTCACTTTAAGCATTAAAAAAATCACTGCTCCTGAAAAAACTGAAGTTTTTTAAAAAAAAAGATAATTGCATTGATACATGTCCCCTGGGGCAGGACCCGGGCCCCCAAACACTTTTTATGACAATAACTTGCATATAAGCCTTTCAAATTTTTGATTATTCACGTTCGTGTCCCATAGACTTTAACAGTGTTCAGTGTGTTCTGCCAAATTTTTTGCCTGTGCGGTATGTTCTGGTGCGAACCGAACCGGGGGGGGGGGGGGGGGGGGTTCGGCTCATCCCTAGTGTGTGTGTGTGTATATGTGTGTGTATATATATATATATATATATATATATATATATATATATATATATAATACACACACACACACACATGCAGGTTAAACTGGTTCATTTTGAAATATGGTCCTAACCTTAATCTTCAGCCTTACACTGACCTTAATTCTTAAGCCTACCCTCAAAACTTACACTTAATCTAACTGATAAAATAAACCTTAATATATAACCTCCACCCGCAAGCTTAATCATTTATCTAATCCTACAAATTAACACTTAACCTTTAACCTAACTTAACCTTAAAGCCTAACTCTAGCCAAAGCTGCCTCTGTGAGCCTAATACAAGAAATTGCGGTTGAGGGAATTATAGAGTACAGGCAGTAATAAAGAAACAGAACCTCTAACCTTTCCACACCCTACTAAATAGTTGTAAGTCGCTATAAGCCCTACAGCAGGTCCAAGTAGTGTGGACTTTCTCCGGGACTGAGCAAGTATTCTGCCACAAAAGTCTCCAATGCCATAATGTCATTGAGTATCTGGGTCCATTCAAGGATATGAGGAGGCTCAGTAGATTTCCAATGCCAGAAGATAGCAACACATGTGGCCAGCAGGAAATGATTCTTGATACTAGAGAAGGACCCAGGAAAAAAAATATATATATATTTTTTGGGTTACCTGGCTTGCTCCCAAACCACACCCAGGTAACTGATTGATTGCTGAATGAAATGTACTAAAACAAGCACAATCAATTCAATTGTGGCTGAATGATGCTCCAAACCAACCTCATGGCCAACTTTACTATTTATTAAGCAGGCAGACTGATGGGCATCCTAAAACTTGTGTAGCACCCACTCCAGAAGGGACCGCTGGAAATTTTCCCAGGTTTTCCCCAGTATTACAGAAGCTGCAAGCAGTGATGTAAGTAACTGAGTTAAAATAAAATGAGTTACCTAACGCAGTTACTTTAGAGGGTAACGAGTAATCTAACTGATTACTTTTCCCCTCATGGTAACTCAGTTCTCATTACTTTGGCTTAGTTACCGCAATTACATCTACCGCCACTAGATGGCAGTAGTGTAATTCCAGTGTCCTGCTGAAAAAGTTCCCCCGCTGGATAAGGACCCCCTGTACTGCGCAGGCGCAGGGCTTGCACAGTACGAAGCACTACGGAGCTTCCGAAAATTGCCGAACCTAAACAGCTCTGAGTGAACTCTACACCGCGCAGGTGCAGTTAACATGTAATTGTACGAGGCGATGCCGCACGCTCCTGATGCTCGTGCTACTCTGCAAGGGGCATCTATCGTGTAAGTAAGGGGCGGGTCTAGTATTACTGTAACCAAGGGGCGCATTTATTATTTTTGTTATATATCGAGCGCTGCCCATTAATTTAACATTCGCCCTCTTCTGTATCCATCCGCCCCTTACACGATATAATAATAATAGACCTGCCACTTGCTTACACGCTATAACAGATCTGCCCCTTGGTTAGAGTAATAATAGAGCAGCCCCTTGGTTACACGATATATAACAATAATAATAAATGCGCCCCTTGGTTACAGTAATACTAGACCCGACCCTTAGTTACACGTATAGAATATTTAAAAAAAAAAGTCAGTTACTTTGCTGCGTAATTAATTACTTTTCCAATGTAGTAACTGAGTTACTAACGCAATTACTTTTTGGGAGAAGCAATTTGTAACTTAACTAATTACTTTTTTAAAGTAAGATGACCAACACTGGCTGCAAGTCACACAAGCTCAGTCCCATGTACACCGACAATTTAGGTTTAGTCAGGGGTACGTCTTTTTAGTATTTTTTGCTGAAGAACTTTAAAAAAGGAGAGTGGTTTAGGATCACTGGATACTGCAAAATGATCAGTAACAATGATAGGAGGACAAACTTCTCTCTAATCTTCCAATAGCTACTTTCTACCAGTATATTTAGGACCCTACAGCAGCAATCCATATAACCACTTCTGGCGCATACTGTAGTTCCTCTCCAGAACTTGCACAACTATTAGACCCCAGCAAGGTACTTACTAACAGTGGCACAGGAACTGTCTGCCACCCAGCATCCACAGTGAGAGGGATAACCAGATCTTCTCCAGACCAGGACTTTAGTGCAGTGTCCTCCAGAACATGTAGCCTTCTGGCAACCTTCCCCGAGCCCTCAGCCCAACAGCTGCTGAGGCCCAGACTGCAGATTCTTGTCTTCCTTGCGGGGAAGCAGCCCCAAGAGAACTAGAATCTTCCATGGAGAGAAAAGAACACACTGCTCAGGCTCACTGCATATTGATCACCTCCCCAGCCACCTTCTTTATGCCCCCTTCCAGGGATTGGCTGAGGCATGGTAAATATTCAACTGCTCATTTGAATCTCCCTGCCCTGTGCTCTGGAAATATATTGCAGAGGCAGGTGGGAGCAATCAAACTCTCAGCTCAGAAAACCCTTATCTGACCAACACAATCAATCACTTATCTACTCACTACAGTAGAGCCAAAACTAAATGTAATACTAGCAGCCTTTCTAGAGGAGGGCACTACACTTGCTTCTCCCCAACACAAAAATACATAATGCACACAAAACAATGAAGCATTAGTTAATATTTCAGCCGAAATATGTAAGCTCACTACCCATGCTAAAGGTCCTTATGTCTGGAGAGTCCTACACTAATGTTTAACACTTAACCCCCTAAACCCTACCTTAACCTTAATGCCAACCATTGACCCACACCTTAACCTTATTCTTAACCTAGTCACCAACTAACTAGCTAACCCACACTTACCTCATTGGACACTACAGCTACTGGTTCTGAATGCACAATCTCCTTTTCAAAGAACAGCTGACTTGGTACTTGAGTGTATTTTTTTCATCATTTTGTCACAAAAAAACTGCATACTTGCATCATCCAAGTATGTATGTTTAGGCCTGAGGAGGTTAGAGGAACACTTGCTAAGCTGGTGTATATATATATATATATATATATATATAATATATAACTAGTGAAGAAGGAAGGAAAATCTGGAACATACTGCTGGTGCCCACACCAAAATAAAATTGTGATCATCTAATGCAGGGGTAGGCAACCCCCGGCACTGGTGCCGTCAGCGGCTCTCTAAGAAACTTTTGCCATAATTCGACTCCCTCCCCATCAGCAGAGCAGTGCCGGGAAGTGTCAGTGAGTATGTATGTATGTATGTATTCAAATTTCAAAATTCCCCATGTCGCACCTGCACTGAGGGGGAGGCACTGCGCCCCCACACATTGTATAAGATGGGAAACATTTGTTGGTTGTCTAACTTAGCTGTAGCTGCGATCGGCAGCTTTTGTGATGGGAAAGAGATTGGGTGCAGTTCTGCTAGGGGGGGTCCCTGTTTCCAGGAGGAGGAGGAGGACTGTCATTGACCACTGCTAAACCAATCACAGTCCTGCTAGCCCCGTCCACCACTTGGAGGAAGATTACTCGCTTGGTTGCCACTACCAATCACAGAAAGAAGGGATTTCACTGTGATTGAGAAAACCACAATCAGGTGACAGTTTGTGGAATTACTGTTGAGCTTCTGGGAATTTTGTTGAAATGATTCCTGAACCTTTGCGTCACTTACTACTGAACCCCTGCACTCTGTGTCCCTTCAAGCCACAGCCGGTATTCAGCGCAATGAAAATCACACGCAACTTTTGCTGCGGCACTTCACGCCACACATTTTCTCAGCTGCGGGTGCCCAACTTATGATCCCGCACACAGGCCTTTTCACCACTCTGCATATCACACATATCATAGATGAGAAGAGCGTACAGCGGTGGGGAAAATGAGCAGGAGGGTTTCAGAGGTGGGACAGAAGAGCAGGAGGGTACAGTGGTGGGGCAGATGTGCAGGGAGGTACAGTGGTGGAAGAGATGAGAAGGGGGTTCAGCAGTGGAACAGAAGAGCAGGGGGTACAGTAATGGGGCAGATGAGCAGGGGGGTTCAGTGTTGGGCCAGATGAGAAGGGAGTTTAGTGGTGAGACAGAAAAGCAGGGGGGGTAGAGCAGTGGGGCAGATGTGAAAGGAGGTGTATTGGTGGGACAAATGAGAAGGGGGTTACAGTGGTGGGGCAGGAGAGCAGGGGGTACAGAGGTGAGACTGATGTGCAGGAGATACATTGGTGGGGCAGATGAGAAAGGAGGTACATTGGTGGGACAGATGAGTAGGGGGTTACAGCAGTGGGGCAGAGGAGCAGGGGGGTACAGAAGTGGGGCAAATGTGCAGAGGGGTGCAGAGGAGAAAAGGAGGTACATTGGTGGAACACATGAGCGGGCGGTTACAGTGGTGGGGCAGAAGAGCAGGGAGAACAGAGGTGGAACCGATGTGGAGGAGGTACAGTGGTGGGACAGATGAGTAAGGGGGTTACAGTGGTGGGGCAGATGAGCAGATAAGTTCAGTATTAGGACAGTTGAGAAGATGGATCATCGGTGAGACAGAAGAGCATGGGGGTACGGCGGTGGAGCAGATGTGCAGGGAGGTACAGTGGTGGGGCAGATGAGCAGGGGGGTACAGTGGGGGGGGGCAGAGTTGCAGGGGGTTACAGTGATGGGGCAGATGAGAAAGGGGGTACATTGGTGGGGCAGATGAGCAGGGGGCTGAACTGAGGTGTGAAGGTGCATGAATTAGGGCTAATCAGAGGCATGAAGGTGCTTGAATTGGGGCTGATCAGAGGCGTGAAGGTGCAGGATGTTAATTTCTCACTACTATTCTAGTAGTTTAAAGCATTTACTTTCGTGATTGAGAGTGTGAAGTCGACATGTTTTTGTAATAAAATCGGCACGCTCAATTTCTTTGAAAACATTTTTCGGCACACTGTGCTCAAAAGGTTGCCTACCCCTGGTCTAATGTCCATAGATACTTTTAGAGCAGCACAAAGACGCTTCAGAAAAGCATACTTGTATTATATTGTGTTTTGTGCTATTTACTAAAAGATGAAGCCATGCTTTAAATGACCGTAGAGTTGAATGAATGTGAACTGTATCAGTAAACAGTTGAAGAACGCAACAAGAATTCAAGTTGTCAGAATTCCAAGGTTGTTTGCAGTTTACAGAAAGTCAGCCAACGGTGGTGAAAGCTATACAACTATTATATACTTGGCCAGCAACCCCAGCAGAATGGCTATATAATCGCTTGCTGTTGTGTACAATAGCCACACACTTCAGAACTGTCTAGGTATGTTCATCTCTCAAGGAACCTTCTCAGGTCCACCTCTCATGTAAGGTAACAAGGACCACAGAGGTCATATTCACCTGCCAGACAGAAAGCTTCATTGAAATGCATTTTCATCCTGATTTGAGGGCTGCTTTAGTAGTTTTCTCTGCCAGCTATCAGTGTTACAAATATAAATCTGCGTTGTGTAAATCTGTAAATATACGGCTGCTAACACTAAGGTTTGATATACAAAACCCAAATGAATCTGAAAACAAAAAAAAGGGTGGCGTCATCCATATAATAAAACACATGAATCAAAAAATTCAGTGCAATATCAAAAACCAAATGTCCATTATACAATGCTGTGAAAAAGTATTTGCCCCCTTTCTGATTGTTTATTTTTTGCATTGTGCTCACACTTAAATGACTCGGATCATTAAACAAATTTTATTATTACACAAAGATAACCCAAGTAAATACAAAATGCAGTTTTTAAATGATGGTTTAATTTATTAAGGAAAAAAAGCTGTCCAAACCTGCCTGGCTTTATGTGAAAAAGTAATTGCCCGTAAACCTAATAATTAGTTCTGCCACCCTTGGCAGCAACAACTGCAATCAAGTGTTTGCGATAACTGGCAATGAGTCATTCATATTGCTGTGGAGCAATTTTTGCCCACTCTTCTTTGCAGAATTGTTTTAACCCCCCTGGCGGTATTCCCGAGTCTGGCTCGGGTTGAGATTTTTGTACCAAAAGCGGTAACCCCGAGCCAGACTCGGGCTTGCATTGCAGGATACAGGGGGAAGTTACTTACCTTGTCCCCTGGATCCTGCGATGTCTCCCCGCTGTGTGAGCGAGCCTACTGCTCGCTCGATTCACACAGTGCCGAGTGCCGCTGATCTCCGTTCCCTGCGACGTTACGACGCACGGGAGCGGAGATCGGCACCAAATTAAAAAAAGTTGAAAAACACATTAGTACTGTAATCTTACAGATTACAGTACTGTATAAAAAAATACACATCCCCTTTGTCCCTAGAGGTCTGCCCAGTGCCCTCCATGTCATTTTATATAATAAATATTTTTTTTTCTGCCTGGAAACTGGAGATTGTCCATAGCAACCAAAAAGTGTCCCTTTATGTCAAAAGTGATTTTAGACCAGCTAGAAAACACTAATAATAAATTAGAATCACAATTCATCATCAAACACTAAATTTAATGACAGCAACTATTCTGCAACTGAGCAAATTTTAGTGTTTTTGATTTGATTACATTATTGAATAATTTTTATATATATTTTTATTTTATTATAATTTATGATTTTGTGTTTCAAACTTTATCATACCCGGGATGCCTACTAGACTCTAGTTTGGACAGATTTAAGTGAGTTATGCATAAGAATTGCATGCCTACAATATAAAAATGCCAAATTTCCATGCAAAATAATTGTACCGCTTTCAGCACAAAATTCCAGACATAATCATACCGCCAGGGAGGTTAATTCAGCCACATTTGAGGGTTTTTTTCTGGTAGAGCTCAGAATTCATGGTTCCATCAATTATGGTAAGTCGTCAGGTCCTGAAGCTGCAAAGCAGCCCCAGACCATCAATTATGGTAAGTCGTCAGGTCCTGAAGCTGCAAAGCAGCCCCAGACCATCACACTACCCCCACCACATCTGACTGTTGGTATGATGTTCTTGTTATGAAATGCTGTATTAGTTTTATGCCAGATGTAACGGGACGCACACCTTCCAAAAAGTTACATTTTTGCTTCATCAGTCCACAGAATATTTGCCTAAAAGTCTTGGGAATAATCAAGATGTTTTTTGGTAAATGTGAGATGAGCCTTTGTGTTCTTTTTGTTCAGCAGTGGCTTTGGCCTTGGAACTCTCCCATGGATGCCATTTTTGCCCAGTCTCTTTCTTATTGTTGAATCATGAACACTGATCTTACCTGAGGCAAGTTAGGCTTGTAGTTATTTAGATGTTGTTCTGGGTTCTTTTATGACCTCCTGAATGAGTTGTCGTCATGCACTTGGATTAATTTTTGTAGGCCGGCCACTCCTGAGAAGGTTCACCACTGTTCCAAGTTATCTCTATTTCTGGATAAGGGCTCTCCCCGTGGTTCACTGGAGTTCCAAAACCTTAGAAATGGCTTTGAAACCCTTCCTAGACCGATACATGTTTGTTTCTAATCTGTTTTCGATTGTGGCATGATGTGTGTTTTTTTGTGATTTGTTAGCATGCTTCACTATGTCAGACAGCTTCTATTTATGTGATTTCTTGATTCAACAGGTCTGGCAGTAATCAGGCCTGGGTGTGGCAAGTGAAATTTAACTCAGCTTTCCAAAAAATTGTGGTTAATCACAGTTCATTCATGAGTCAGCATGGGAGGGGGCAATTACTTTTTCACATAGGGCCAGGCAGGTTTGAACAGCTTTTTTCCCTTAATAAATGAAATAATAATATAAAAACTGCGTCATGGATTTATCTTTGGTTATCTTTGTGTAATATTACAATTTGTTTTGATGATCTGAATCATTTAAGTGTGAGAAATCTGCAACAAAAAAAAAAAAAAAATCAGGAAGGGGCAAATACTTTTTCACAGCACTGTAGGTGAATAAATAAATACATATATCAACAAATGCATAAATTGATTAATAGATAAAATCATAGTCATCAGTCTCATAAGCTCTTCGAGTGCAATAGTGAAGAAGTTTATCATCCACCAACTGCTCTTATCTTCCATGTGCCAAAAGATGACACCAGCCACCACCTTCTTTTGAAATGCAAACTCACCAAATATATATGCTGCAGATAACTACAGCATCAATACCATGTGTCACAATGAGGATCCATACACCAACCAGCCCCTTCTTGTGAAATGCAAACTCACCATATATGTATGCTGCAAGTGCTGTAACTGCACTATCAATAGCATTTGTGACAATAGTGATCCTTCCAGGATGTGTGTACTCATCTCACTTCTCCTCTATTCAACGGCACCCAACTCTGGTCCCAAATCTGGCAATAAATACTCACCAGGAGCCAGATAAATATAGCCAGTAGTGCAGTATTGTATTTAAAATTTCTGGATACAGAGTTGCTCTTAGAAACCATGGGGCCCCATATAGCCAACCTGACAGCCCCCCCCCCCCGCCCCCCAGAAATAAACACAGTTTACCAAGGTTTTGCTATGAATGAACACATTGAGTGATCAATACCGATCGCTCAATGTGTGCTCATTCAGGATAGGAAGGGGCTGGTAAATATGGCATATTTCATGGACCCTTACTGCACTCTCCATCCTGAAGGATCCTATTGTGTGCTTGCAGCTGCCAGCAAGGAGGGAAGCCAGCAGCACTGCAGGGGTGGGGGGGGGGCACATGGGCACCTGGGCAGCAGGGGGAAATGTATAATATTGCACAGGGAGGGTGATCGGTGTGGTGGGGGACAGGGGCAATTACTGGAACCAATCCCCTGTATGGCTCTTTCTGCAGCAGCTGAAAGCCGGGAGGAGGGAAAGGAGAAGAAGCCAGCTTTCAGCTGCTGCAGAGAGAACCAAACAGGGGATCAGATTGTTTATTCAATCATCTATAGTGGACATTTAATTTTTGATATTGCACAGTTTTTTTGATTCATTAATGCTTGGTTATATGAGTGGTGCTACACTTTTTATTTTGTTTTTAGCTATCAGTGTTATTTGTCCTTGAAGAAACCCCAGTTCAGTATTTACATCATTTAAACCATGACATTACAACACTGTTGTGAATGAACAGCTCAAGTTTGTGAATGTTTATCCATTCCATCAGTAAGCTTATGATGACCACTAGTTGCACTAATGCAGTATGATTGGAACAGAACTTGCTTCAGATACAGCTGAGAAGGGGGTCCGTACTCCTGCCACTCACTGGATCAGCAACTAATACTCTGTGTGAGTGCCAACCTCTGCTCATTAATACTAATTAAGATTCATCTAGCCAGCAAAGAGTGCAGTACATCATGGACATAACATCAAGACTGCAGGGATAAGTACATCAGGGGCAGTGGGGGTAAGTGTCACTCTTGTAGCAAGGATCAATGTAAATCTGCACAAGTACAGGAGCAACGTGAATACACAAATACCTCCCTCCATGAAAGTCTTAACTATGTCCACAAAGCAAAATATGAAGTCATTTGAAATACAAACTGACTTTTGGATTGAGTAATTCACCAACAGGGTTCAGACTTATCACCTTTGCTGCATTTTGTAGCTGTTCTTTTGGTCGTAAAAAACAGGGTATAACTTCTACTGAGGCACTTTTAACTTTAATTTCTTGACATATCTCACAATATAACAAAAGAAATATAAAAATGAGCCTTGGTACATTTGTGGAGCAAGGCTCCATTTACACTTCTACGACTCCAAAGTTGCTGCAACTTTGGATGGGTGCAACTTGGATACGACTTTGCCTTTGACCAGTAATAATGGATAACTGTTGCACAACTGTTGCATTGGATATCATTCAGTTACAACTTTCATGCAAATTTTGAGGGTTAACATTGAAGTTTATGGCCCTCAAGTTTCATGAAATTCGGACTAAAGTAGTGCATATATGAATGGTTATCATTGGAAAACATGGGGAACGACTTGTCATGTGACTTTGATGTCCAAAGTAGCATGACAAGTCACGCAAGTGTGAATGGAGCCTAAAGGAGGTCATACATTTGAACTGGTTGAGGGTGACCTTCATGAAATTACAATACCCCCATCATTGATGTCACCATCCTTTCTTGCTACCCCAAATAATCCTATGTAACTCACATCTTCTTTATTTCCACAGAGTGAAAAAGATGATAACCAAATACAGATGGCTGGAGATGATGTGGACCTACCTGAGGATCTGCAGAAGATGATGGCTGATGATCAAGTTGAAGAAGAAGAGAAGAATTCCTTCTTAGGTAACATCCAAAACATCCAGAATATGGACATGGACACCTTAAAAGAAAAAGCCACAGCCACATTCACTGAGATCAAACAAGCGGCGGAGGAAAAGTGTCTGCTGATGTAGACTGGAATCTATCAGGAATCAAATATGTTTTGATCATTTTTTATTTTATAAGAGCCACTGAATGGAGAAGCTTGTCATCACCGTATGGTCATACTTTGAAGGTGACTTCAAATTTACTTGCATTTTAAGGATGATGATAAAAAAATCAATGCTATTGGAGCTTGAGGGAAAGAAACTCTTAAGAGTTCTGAAATTTAAAATGAAGGTGATATAAAGTCTGGTTATTTTACGTTATTTGGAAGAAGGAAGTAATGCGTTCTCTTCATTATAATAGTACTATTTAATTTTATAATATAATATTTTATGAACCAGATCTGGACTAGATACCAGAGTCAATATTCAAAAGGCTAATCTGAGCTATTTTCGGGTATGTAGGGTTAGCCAAAGACTGGCAAAAGTCTCTCCAAGAACAATGGCCAGGATGATATTTGGCCCAAGAATACAAATATTTCCATCAAGTGGGAGGTGTCTTCTCCTTGCCCCAGCACCATTATAGGTGCATTGTGTCAGAGGTGGGACCCTGCTCAGTTTGTTGTCACTTTACATGGGGGGTACAAAAGAGGATCTTATTGGCCAGAGAATATGGACATACCTGAAGGGGTAATATCTGCCAACTGCTGACTGCTCAGGTAACTATGGAAAATAATAGACTTAACACTTCAGCGTGTCTATCAGTACCAAGTCATTAGTTGCTGAGTGCCTATGTCATTAAATGAAATCTATCCTGCAAAATACCATGTAAGAAGCCTCAAATGCATTTCTCTAACTTTTGTGCTGAATATAAAATTTTATAGGGCAATGAAGCTGAAATTGTCCTGTGTCCCTGTATGGCATGTAATGGATTCCATTTAAATAAAGCCTACAGCAGCTACTGACGGAAGTCAAGAAAATTCTGCCTTGTTTCTTTTGTCTTGTAAACTGTTGCACAGTGGTGCATCTTTTGCTTTGTGGGGAAATTACTAATAAAATTGTAAGCTCTCTTCTAAATAAAAGGATCACAACATTCAAGTTAATTCATCTCTAGCTCTACATTGTTAAAGGTGAACACCATTGAAAACTGATTTTCCATATTTCTCAGGGATTTCGGTGGTAAGACATTCACACCAGAATTTCCAGTTCTACCCAACTGCTCTGATAACTATAAATTCTCAGTCCCCCTCAATGCTGAATTCGCTGTAATTTTAAATTCACCATCCAGCAGCAATAGAGTGACCCTCTTCTCATGGTCATCTGAAATGAGAAGGGATCATGTAGGTTCAAATTAATTTGGTTGTTTTGAGGCCATTCAAATTGCCTGAGATAGTTTTTAGGGCTTGTTCATGCAGTACTCTCTCACAGTACCTGATTCTTTCAGCCGACCCGGCTATACTGTGTGGTAGACAACCCAGGATGCATCCTCCAACTGAGTCTCCAGGCTTTTCTATGAGGCATCAGCCTTGTTGCTCGGTCCTCTTCCAAAAAAGTCCTCCCCTGGATCCTCTAGTTGAGTGGCTTCTCCCCTCAGGCAAGACAGCACAGGATCATTTCTGGATCAATAGGCCCCAGAGCCTCTGGGCCTACTTTTCAGGCAGATGTGCTGCAAGGACCTGGGACACCCTGCGCTATACCATCATCTCTGTCAGTGGAGGCTGCTGAGAGGTCATGAGGTATAGCAGGGGGCAGACTGAGGTGAGTAAATAGGAAGGAACAGATTTGCCGCCCTTTTGTGTGACTTTCAGGTGCTCTTGACAACGGGCTGAGTGGTGGGAGGTTAAATGCCTTGTCAAACATGTGGTACTCAAATGGTTGCTGTTTTTGCCACACTTGATGTGCTTGAGACAAAGTTTGCAAATTGCAACAGTGCGATCAGCTGCACATGTGCTAAAAAAGACAGACAGCAGAGCTGAGGGAAGTGGGCCGGGAGATAACAGCTCCACAATGTGATGGAATAGGGTGGCTACTCTTCCATGATGGCTGCCTCGTTGGGGTTGTGCCTCACCCTCACTTTCCTCTGCTCTATCTGGCACCCAAGTCACATCAGTGACCTCATCCTCATCATCTCCTCCATCCTCATTACCACTGGAGACAACTTGGCAATACGCTGTGGCTGGAGGAACATGACTGCCAATTTTTGTACCAGTGTTCTCCCCTCTCTGTAGGCTCATGTTCCTGCCTTCCTCAACCTCAAAACCAACATCTGAATCATGTAATGGCTGTGCATCGTCAAGAAGCAAGTGGCTGACACTGTGTTCAAATAACTCAGCTGACTTCTCCATGCCTGATGCTGGGGTTATGGCAGGAATAGCTATGGACAAGGTGGCAGGTTTAACCACTCTGGCAGCTACAGTGGACTGTGTATCAGTCTCTGCTTAGGTGATGGAAGATAAGGAGGATGGTTTAGTAAGACAGTCCACCACCTCCTCTGCATGCTGTGGCTGGATAGCATGGGCAACATCACTAAACAGAGGAAATGATGCCCTGCCTGAGGACTGACCACGTCCTCCTTTGCCTGTGGACACATACACTGCTGGCCCACTAGGTGTGCCATGGAAACGTCTACCTCTCCTTGTTGTCCTCTCAAACATGTTGGGGTGGGGGGGGGTGCTTATTAAAACAATGTAATATAGATGTTGAAATGTGTACATGGATGCACTTTAATCAATGGTAAGTGGTGTTTGATGCACTTCAACTTGAGTACTTACTACACAAACACTGATAGTGCAGTTATACTGCAGTATAATATAGTCTAACGCACAGAAATGTACTGTTAAATGGAAGGTAACGCACTGAAATATACAGCGTTAAGTGTGCATTAACGCACATAAATGTACTGCGTTAAATGGCACATAACGCACTGAAATATACAGCAACGCACTGAACTGTACTGCGTTAAATGGAAAGTAACGCACAGAAATGTACTGTGTTCAATTGAAGGTAACGCACTGAAATATACTGCGTTAAGCGTGTACTAATGCACAGAAAAACTTGCAGTAACGCACTGAACTGTACTGCGTTGAATGGAAGATAACACACTGAAATATATGGCATTAAACTTACAGTAACTCACTGAACTGTACAGCGTTGAATGGAAGATAACACAATGAAATATATGGCATTAAACTTACAGTAACGCACTGAACTGTACAGGGTTAAATGTGCAGTAACACACTGAAATATACTGTGTTAAGCATGCACTAATGCACAGAAATATACTGCGTTAAACGGCATGTAACGCACTGAAATATACGGCATTAAACTTGCAGTAACGCACTAAACTATACATCATTAAATGTATAGTTTAGATTATCAAGTAAGTTTTCCCGTGCTTTGTCAAAGAGAAAAACTACAACTAAATAACTGCTGCAAAGCACTGAGAGGTCATACCATAACCATGTTGGCGTGATAATATACTGTGAATAATATGTGGTAAATTACCTAATATATCCACATGTACACTGGACAATGACTAATAATAAATCAATATGTGCCACACATATACAGTGGAACCTTGGATTAAGAGCATAATCCGTTCCAGAAGAATGCTCGTAATCCAAAGTACTCGCATATCAAAGCGAGTTTCCCCATTGAAGTCAATGGAAACAAAAATAATTTGTTCCGCATTGACTTCAATGGCATGCAATACTGCATGCAGCCAGAGGTGGGGGGTGCCAGAGAGCCTCTGAAATGTCCGGAAAGGCCGGAGGACACCTCGGCTGACCTCGGCAAACCTCCGAAAAGACTCCGTTCCCGAGGTTTGCTGAGGTTAGCCGAGCTGTCCTCGTATTGCAAAACGCTCGTTAATCGCGTTACTCGCAATCCGAGGTTTCCACTGTACCATATATAGATGAATGAATAATGAGTTAATGTTCTATACTTGTAACGAATGAACGAGGTTTGCTGAGGTTAGCCGAGCTGTCCTCGGTCCTTTCCGTGCATTTCCGAACGGCGTCGATCAGCGCCGCTCAGCTCCGGCGCCCCCCCACCTCAGGCCAAATGCGGTACTGCACGCGCTTTGGCCTGAATCATGCTAGTTTTGCGAGACAACACTCGCAAACTGAGTTACGATTTTTAAAAATACAGTGCTCGTATTGCAAAACGCTCGTTAATCGCGTTACTCGCAATCCGAGGTTCCACTGTACCATATATAGATGAATGAATAATGAGTTAATGTTCTATACTTGTAACGAATGAACGAATGAAAAAAGATTAAAATAATTAAAGTCTTCTGAAAAGCGATTCACAGTCCTCTGAAGAGTGATTCGCAATCTTCCAAAAAAGTACTAGATAATAAAGTGCTCCGTGAAGTAAACAAAAAATAAAAGATAAAGTGACTTCCTTTCTTCTGTGCAAACACCATATAAAGTGCAGTATGCTTTTCTTCACTGGTGACACCCTTCTGTGCTGTGCTCTGTAATGATGGATGGCCTCTTACCTCAAGGCTGTGGGATAACAGCATGTGTGTTTTAATCACAGATGGTTCTTGGTAGTGGTCGAAACTCCTATGCTTGTATATTTACAATATTGGAATGGCAGTCTGCTCCTTTTCAATCTAGTGCCACTTATCTTTTTACACATAAATGTGTAACTCCTGCAATACAGGTACGGTAAGTGTAAGATGGCAAGGGGAAGAAGAGAGGGATCCCAGGATAGTGTAGTATGTTTAAAAACAACTTGATTTATTTAATAAAAATGGTGGATACAGGTATTCACATTCACAAGGTAAATTCCAGTCATCAAACCACGAGCGCCAAGCTCGCCTGCATCACTTCAGGTGCCTCTACGTCCACGGTCACATGACTTCATCATTCATTTATATATGGTATATGTGTGGCACATATTGATTTATGATTAGTCATTGTACATGTGGATATATTAGGTAATTTACCACATATTATTCACAGTATATTATCACTCCAACAGCGCAGCACTATGTTTCATTGTTAATTAAATGGAAGATAACGCACTGAAATATACTGCATTAAATTTGCACTAACGCACTGAAAAGTACTAGATTAAACGGAAGATAATGCACTGAAATATACGGCATTGAACTTGCAGTAACACACTGAACTGTACAGCGTTAACTTGCAGTAATGCATAGAAATATACTGTGTTATGCATGCATTAATGCACAGAAATGTACTACGTTAAACAGCAGTAAAGAATAACTGAAATATTTGACGTTAAACTTGCAGTAGCGTTAAATGGTGCATAGCACACTGAAATATACGGTGTTAAACTTGCAGTAATACACTGAACTGTACTGCATTAAAAGGAAGATAACGCACTGAAATATACGGCATTAAACTTGCAGTAATGCACAGAACTGTACTGCGTTAAATGGAAAATAACGCACTGAAATATACTGCGTTAAACCTGCAGCTATTGTATGACACCTCCTAAATGCCGCAAAGTCTTGTATTCCACTTTACTGGAAGAAACAGGCACCGCCGACGCCGGCGGACTGGCTACGTAAAGTGGAAGGGATAAGTAAAATGGAAGAACTAGTTATAGCTACACAACAACAACAGGAAAAATATCAGATAATTTGGAAATTGTGGAAACAATTTGTTTTATCCGCAGAAGGTGTGACCCTTCTGGGAAATGGAAGTTAACCTTAAATATACAATTGGAGCACCCTGGTATTTTTGTTTTTGCTTTTGTTTTTTTTCTGTGCTGTGTTATCTGTTGTCTGAATATGAGAAAATGGAGGCGAGTAATTTTGAGTTCTGTATTTAAGTTCTGTTTTGGTTTGATACTAGGGGGCAGCAAATAGAAAAATTTATATGATGTTTAAGTTATACTACACCCTCTTGGATATCTTTTGCAGACATCTGAATGGATATGTATATAATGTTTATGAGGATGTTTGATGTATATATATATCAGCTGTAATGATATGTTCTGGCCCGTTGTAGGCATTAATAAAATGCAACGCACTGAAATATACTGCGTTAAGCGTGCAGTAATGCACTGAACTATACAGCGTTAAACGGAAGATGACGCACTGAAATATACTGCATTAAGCGTGCACTAACACACAGAAATGTACTGTTACTTGCAGTACACTCACACTGACAGAACTATCCCTACATTCACACTAATGTAAAGATGAGTGGTCGCACTACACTCACACTGTACTATCCCTAGATTCACACCAAACTGATATTCTACACTTATAATAGAATCAGAATAGCACACTAACTTCTAATAGCACTGAACAGAGCCCTGTTGTATCTCTCTCCATGCCGATATCACACTGAAAATGGCCGCTATTGAAAGAATACTTTTATAGTGTGGGGATGGGACCAACAGTAACGAGCCATGATTGGATAGAGTCATCATGACAGTGTCCAATCACGGCTCTGACAGTGCTCTGTGCCCTGATTGGGCAAAGCTTTCATTGCTTCAGCCAATCAGGGCTTTCAATGCATTGTGCGGTGGCGCAGTGCATTGTGGTCGTTCGGCGGGCCGAACAAACGGTCAAACACCTCGATAATTCTGGTGTTTGTTGAACGTGCAAACAGTCAATGTTTGGCTCAAACTCATGCTCGGGCTGAACCGTTCGCCAATCTCTAGTCAGGAATAAATGTCTCCTTGCTTTGGTGATCAGTGTGCCTCCTTTATTGGTGGTTACTAGGACCCCTGTATCAGTGACTACTTTGACCCCACCCCTTATATTGGTGATGACTTTGCCTCCTTTCCTTGGTGGTATTATGCTCCCATTATCAGTGTTTACCATGCCCCCTTACAAATCTATGACAATCAGCATTACGATATACAGTCCAGGCCTAGTTGGATTGCATGGCACCTTTTCTGCACAGCCAGTGGCCAGACTTGCACAAGGCAGATGAAGACCTGTCATACACAGGAAGTGTAGCAAACACAACACAAAGAGAAAATGGAAGCTTCACAATCTCATTATTCCACAGGGGCCCACAGGACAAAAAGCCAAGAATTAATAAAATTCCCAAATATCAACCTTACTAGCCAGAAAAGGAATTAAAATCATAACCTGAATTAACAATTAATCTTAAATACACTGTATTACCAAAAGTATTGGGACACCTGCCTGTACACGCACATGAACTTTAATGGAATCCCAGTCTTAGTCCATAGGGTTCAATACCGAGTTGGCCCACCCTTTGCAGCTATAACAGCTTCAACTCTTTTGGGAAGGCTGTCCACAAGGTTTAGGAGTGTCTATGGGAATGTTTGACCATTCTTCCAGAAGTGCATTTGTGAGGTCAGGCATTGATGTTGGAGGAGAAGGTCTGGCTCGCAGTCTCTGCTCTAATTCATCCCAAAGGTGTTTTATCGGGTTGAGGTCAGGATTCTGTGTAGGCCAGTCAAGTTTCTCCACCCCAAACTCACTCATCCATGTCTTTATGGACCTTGCTTTATGCACTGGTCCAAATCATTTGGTGGAGGGGGGATTATGGTGTGGGGTTGCTTTTCAGGGGTTGGGCTTGGCCCCTTAGTTCAAGTGAGGGAAATTCTTAAGGCGTCAGCATACCAAGACATTTTGGAAAATGTCAGGCTCCAAACTTTGTGGGAACAGTTTGGGGATAGCCCCTTCCTGTTCATACATGACTGCACACCAGTGCACAAAGCAAGGTCCATAAAGACATGGATGAGCGAGTTTAGAGTCGAGGAACTTAACTGGTCTGCCAAGAGTCCTTACCTCAACCGGACAGAACACCTTTGGGATGCGAGCCAGGCCTTCTCGTCCAACAACAGTGCTTGACATCACAAATGTGCTTCTAGAAGAATGGTCAAACATTCCCCAAAGACACACTCCTAAACCTTGGGGACAGCATTCTGAGAAGAGTTGAAGCTGTTATAGCTGCACAGGGTGGGCCAACTCAATTCTGAACCCTACGGACTAAGACTGGGATGCCATTAAAGTTCATGTGCATGTAAGGGCAGGTGTCCCAATACTTTTGACAATATAGTGTATGTCCAGTGAAGGGATTATCCTCAGGTGATATACAGAGATTAAACAAATCCTCCTACATAAGTTGTATCTGTCTATCTGCAGTCTTCTCCTCTCTACATTCATTCAAAGTGCTGAATTTATAAGCTTCTCAGGGAGTTCAGAAAAAAAGGGGCAGAGAGCTGAAGTTACTCAGTGAGGATTGGACAGAAGGGACACGCCCCCCCCCCCCCCTTTCACACAGCACGCAGGAACAGAGCTGAGGCTGTCAATCAGTTCAAGGCCCCTCCCCGACATCATTTTTTCTCTCTGTCAGGAAAAATTGAAAATAGGTGCCCCTAGAGAAGAAGAGAAGAGGAAGAGAGCACCTACTACCCGATACACATGGTGCCCTGCGGCTGTGGGATTTCATACCTCACAATCCCTCCACACATGGAACTTGCCGGTACTTGGACCACCGGGAGCTTCACCACTGTGAGCTCGTGAGATAAGGACTCTGTCATCCATCGAATTTCATTCCGCATAACATCCGCCCAGGGAACCTTAAGGACTATACTATCTGTCCAGCTCAGCTCGTACCTGGATGTCCATCCACTGGACAGGATGTAGGAGAAGGGACACATTATCACCACATATTGGTGTGCTGTGATGAGTAAAGATTAACCCATAAGCGAAGGCGGATTATTCCCCCAAGGTTCTACCATTAATCCAGTCCACAACATGTAAACATGCAGACCAGACTTGGTTCCATAAGGAAAAATCCTCAAAACGCATCAGCCGAATATACTACCTGATAACCCCATGGGATACAGGTAGTGGTATATAGACTTTTAACCGCTTGCCGGCCGCCTCACGCAGATATACTGCAGCAGAATGGCACGAACAGGCAAACTAATGTACCCGTACGTTGCCCTTTAAGACGCGCGCACCCGCGGGAAGCTCTGTGAGTCGGATCATGGGTCCCGCGGACTCGATGTCTATACCCGCGATGATGTAAACAAGCATCTCCCCGTTCTGCCTAGTGACAGTGTCACTGATCATAGCTCCCTGTGATCAGGAGCGGTGATCAGTGACGTGCCACACATAGCCACGCCCCCCATAGTTAGAATCACTCCCCAGGACACTCTTAACCCCTTAACTGCCCCCTAGTGGTTAACCCCTTCACTGACAGTGTCATTTACACAGGAATCAGTGCATTTGTATAGCACTGATTGCTGTATAAATGATAATGGTCAAAAATGTCTGATGTGTCCGCCATAATGTCGCAGTCAAGACAAAAATCTCTGATCTCTGTCATTACTACTAAAAAAAAAAAACTATTAATGAAAATGTCATAAAACTATCCCCTTTTTTGTAGACGCTATAACTTTTGCACAAAAAACAATCAATAAACGCTTATTGCGATTTTTTTTACCAAAAATATGTATAAGAATACGTATCGGCCTAAACTGAGGAAAACATTTTTTTTTTAATGTTTTAAAATGTAAAAAAAAATGCATTTTTTTCAAAATTGTCGCTCTTTTTTTGTTTATAGCGCAAAAAATAAAAACTGCAGAGGTGCTCAAATACCCCCAAAAGAAAGCTCTATTTGTGGGAAAAAAAGGACGTCAATTTTGTTTGGGAGCCACGTTGCACTACCGCGCAATTGTCAGTTAAAGTGACGCAGTGCCGAATCGCAAAAAGTGCTCTGGTCTTTGGCCAGCAAAATGGTCCGGGGCTTAAGTGGTTAAAGAGATATGACATGATGTGATTTTATTCCAGTTACTAAATGTGAGTACGATACTTACTACTGTTGTTCAAATACAATTTTTACCAAGGATAATGTGCTAGGCCCTGCGCCTTCTATCTTTTCTAAGTTCACTTTTAGTCACATATTACCTGTTACACCTTTATTTAGGGTCCCTCCCCCTCATGCCTGAGCTAAGGGCAGATGGATTCCAGGAAGTAAATGCTACATGAATCATCTGCCCTTACTCAAGATCGCCACAGTTGGGGGGGGGGGGGGTTCAAAGAAATTGCTCAACAAACTAAAGCATAGAGACTTGGATGGATGGAGGATGCTATGAAAATTAAAAATGAATTAAATAGCATTTTCAGTTTGTGGTGATCAGAAACAGTTAAAGTGTTACTAAACCCCGGACCCTGCATTCACTATATCTGGTCTCCCACAGTACACAGAACATGGAAATGCAATGATTTTAGTAAAGATTTTCTCATCAGAAGTATATAGCAGTCTTGTGGCTTATATCAGTGTCTGGTTAAAGCTTGTAGCAGGACTTTTTATTCTCCTCTGACTGACCTATGAGGCTGCATGACCCCTGACACTCTGTCTGAACAGTGCTGATTGGCCCTGTGCTGATCACATGCACCCTCCTCAAAAAAACAAATACAAATAAATAATCTCTATCAATACACTCCAAACTGAGCATGTGCAGATTGACCCCCAGGGCTCTGTTCTATAAGCAGATAGATTGGGGATAGTGGAAGAAGGGGATGATCAGGGAATACAGGATCAAACAGCCTTTTTACACAATGCAGAGGACGAATCCCTTAGAATCCATAGTGAGTATAGCAAGCATGCTTTACTGCATATACAGACTGATTTTTACCATTGTGGGTTTAGTAACAATTTAAGTTCCACTTAAAACATACACCTGAGGGCCTTTTTTTTGCCTGCATGAAATGCACAGGTGTCCCATGCACCTCTATGGAGGTAGTCTCATTGATGTCAATTGGGACACAGCGGCTGTGTCTGTGCAGCTACTGCATTCTAATTGACATGCATAAAGAAAAATTATGCAAAAAAATTATTAGTTAAACCCACAAGTGCTTTTTTTTTACCACTACTGTTCCTTTATATTGGCTTTTGAAAATTACAAATGCAGCAATTTAGAATTTGGATGAAAGGTTTAGCGCTGAGAAACACTTTTTTGAAAAATTAAAAGTGCATTTTATATACAACTATATAGATCAGACCAAAATGAGGGACAAATGAGGAGGAAAGAGGGACTTTGTTCCAAATCAGGGACAGTCCCTCGAAATCAGAGACAGTTGGGAGGTATGCAGCTGTGCGACTGCCTTTCCACACCCAGGTAGCTCTAAACAAATTTCCGATCATATTGGGTAGTAGCACCTTACTTCAGCTCTATTTTACAGCCCTCATAGGCAGTTACGTTAGGAGGGGGGGGGGGGGGGGGGGGGGGGGCTTGTGCTCCGAATGGGTCCCCGCAAAAGCCCTGGGTCTCAGGCATGCACAACTTTATTAGTAGCCCCAATCGTCCATCATAGGCACTGCAGGCTCCAGAAGACAGGAATTGCAATGTGGCCGCCGCGCTGTGAAATCACCATCACTGTGAGATCCCCGCTCGGTGCTCGGGCTGGCGGCTCTCCTCTCCTCCTCTGGCTGCCTGCTGTGATGATGGGCGCAACCGCACACCACGGCTGAGCTGCTGCTGCAGGACACATGAAGTCTGTCTCCTGGTCAGGTAGGTCAGTGTGTGTCACTACCGTCAGTGTATGTCATGTAGATCAGTGTGTGTCAGGTAGGTAGGTCAGTGTGTGTCAGGTAGGTAGGTCAGTGTATGTCAGGTGGGTAGGTCAGTGTATGTATGTCAGGTAGGTCTGTGTATGTCAGGTAGGTAGGTCAGTGTATGTATTTCAGGTAGGTCTGTGTATGTCAGGTAGGTAGGTCAGTGTATGTATGTAAGTGTATGTATGTCAGGTAGGTCAGTGTATGTCAGGTAGCTAGGTCAGTGTATGTATGTCAGGTAGGTCAGTGTATGTTAGGTAGGTAGGTCAGTGTATGTATGTCAGATAGGTCAGTGTGTGTCAGGTAGCTAGGTCAGTGTATGTATGTCAGGTAGGTCAGTGTATGTATGTCAGGTAGGTCAGTGTATGTATGTCAGGTAGGTCAGTGTATGTATGTCAGGTAGGTCAGTGTATGTATGTCAGGTAGCTAGGTCAGTGTGTCAGGCAGGTGAGTTTAGTGGTCAGAATTAATGGGCACTGGTAAGCCAGGCAGCAACCAGCAAGTGAGCTTACCCCCCACCACACAACCACACCGCCCAGCCAAAAAACCCTGCGCCACTACTGCCGCTGCTCCCACCAGTGCTGGCCTTCTACTTCGGACTGAAGCCCCTGGTCTTTTTGCCACCTAGCAACTCCCCTGCTCATAGGGCTGTACGCTAAGGTATGGGCATGTGAATGAGGCCTAAAGGCCTATCTCTTGGGGACATTGTGGGCGAGATCTGTGCCCTGTGTTCCCGGGTCTGCACAACTGCTGCGCCTGCTAAAAGGAGTAATTCTCCCTGCCAGATTTTTTATTTATTTTATAAAGTATCTAAAGCCAACATTTGTTTTTTGCTGTTTATGGATAGAGTAAGAAATGTATTTAATTTCATTGTTTTTTTTTTTATGTGTGTGTTTGTCTGACTGGGGAGATTCCCCTTCACTTCTTGACCTCTAGATCTCACAAAAAGTAGGAATACATTTATCCAAAGTGAAGTAAAACCTCTGTAAGGGTCAGTTCACACTACATGCAGTCCAGTGCGGTTTTTTTTCTGCATCAAAAACGCATGGAAAGTAGGTTATATGGTTTCCAATGGCATAGTTCACACCAGTGCAGCCAGGGCTTTCCAGTTCCAGAAACAAAAGTAGGACATGCTGCATTTTTCCTGCACCGGACTGTACTGGAACGCAGTAAAACACATCCGGAGACCCACAAAAACACACGGGAATGCACTGGAATGGATCAAAATGTATCAAAAACGCACTGGACCCTAGTATAGTGGAAAAAACACAGAAAAAAATACAAAAAAAAAGCACCTGGAATGCATCCGGAAACACATCAAAAACGCACTGGAACTGGTCAAAAACGTGGTAAAAACGCACATGCAGAAACTCATCCGGAATGGATCTTGAGTGCGTTTTTGTGCTGTGAACTGGCCCTTAGACAGTCGGAAGATTTTTCTTCTATTCCTGTTCCAGTAAAAGGTCATATTGTTGGATTTTCTCATGCTTTGAATCCCGATGAGAGTGGTCACCAGGACAAGTAGAGAGGATAAATATGCCCAGCGCAGCATAAAACCGCCCATAGATGATGCAATTTTCTATCCTGCAGCCATGGACTGCAGAAAAGAAAATTGCTTGATTCCCCCCAATCAACACTATTGTGTTCTCTAGGCGAGGGAGCAAGGGCAGCCATCTCTGCTAGGAGAACACAGTAATTATTGCTAGCGGCAGGGCTTTTTTTTCAGCGGGAACGCGGGGAACGCAGTTCCAGCACCGAAAGTATGCAATGGCAAGGGTAGTTCCACCTCTTATGAAAGTGTGTGCTGAAGGGTCCAATAAAGCCAGCTGCTGGGGGGGGTCTATTGTTGCTAGGGGGTATTATGTTGCTAGTGGGTCAATTGTTGCTGAGAGGGATCTACGGTTGAGGGAGGGGTCTATTGTTGCTGGCTGCTGGAGAATCTATTGTTGAGGGAGGGGTCTATTGTTGCTGGGGGGGGGGGGTCTTATGTTGCTGGTGGTCAATTGTTGTTGGGAGCGATCTACTGCTAAACAGGGGGTCTATTGTTGCTGGCTGCAAGAGGGTATATTAATGCTGGCTGCTGGGAGATCTATTGTTGCTGGTAGGGTCTGTTGTTGTGAGGCAGGACTTGTTGCAAGTGGTCTATTGTTGCTGGAGGGGATCTGTTATTGTTGAGGGTGTCTATTATTGTGGCGGGATCTATTTTTGCTTAGGGGAGGGGGGCTATTGTTGCTGGCTGCATGGGATCCATTTTACTACTTTTCTTATTGTGATTACCGTATATACTCGAGTATAAGCTGAGTTTTTCAGCACATTTTTTTGTGCTGAAAATGCCCCCCTCGGCTTATTCTCGAGTCAAGCACAGTGAATGACATTTTCCGACCCGACTTTGGGGCCCCGTATCTTGGGGCCACTTGGTAATAGGAACACCAAATTGACATGGATATGTTGTAGTGCTAGTTCCACTGGGTTTGCATACCAAATTTGGGGATCCTGGCACAAAGTGACCCCGAGATACGGGGCCCCAAAGTCGGTCAACTGTGTCCATCTGCAGCAATGTCAATTCGGAAACCCTTTGGGGGCATTTAGGAAACCTTAAAGAGGAGGGCCCACAAAAAAAAAAAAAATTAAAAGTCAGCAGCTACAAATACTGCAGCTGCTGACTTTTAATAATCGGACACTTACCTGTCCCGGGGTCCAGCGATGCGGGGGAACGAGACCCCCCCTCGTTCCACGCTCCGCTTGTGGCGCCGGCATTCTTAATGTGGGAACCCGGCTGTGGCTTCACAGCCGGGCACCCACTGCGCATGCGCGAGCGGCGCCGTGCGTCGTGATTCGACGCTCACTCATCTGGGACACATGACAGGTCCCAGATGACTGTGCGGCACCTACAGGAAGTGACGTTTAGCCCGGGCAATGAAGGTGGCAGACTACGAGGGACCCCCTAGCAACAGGCATTTAGAGGTGAGTAAAAGTTTTTTATTTTTTCCAATTACTTTTTATTTATTTTTTTTATGATTTTTAAGCCACATTTGGTCGCAACCCCACTTTAACTACCAAGTTTGAAGTTCGGGGGACCTATGGCTGCAAATGGGCACAGTGAGGCATGCAAATGGGCACAGTGAGGCTGCAAATGGGCATTGTTGACCCTCTTTTCCACTTACAGTAGCTGCGCATGGCTCACCCTAGGCTTATACACGAGTCAATTCCTTTTCCCCAGTTTTTTGTGGTAAAATTAGGTGCCTCGGCTTATATTCGGGTCGGCTTATACTCGAGTATATACATACCAAATTCCATACAGATTATGTAGCACCACAAATACTTGGTTCTGTTTCCTCTAAAATAGGTGGTAATGGGAGGTGGGAATGGGGTGGAGACAAGAGATGGTGCTTGGAGGACAAGTGGTGACTTGGGAGAGGGAAGTTCCTGCAAAAAAAAAAAAAAGCTCTGGCTAGCGGCCATAACCGCTGGCAATAATCGCATGTAAAGATCTGGCATGTTGGTTGTACCCAAGTCGATTGATGGATCAACTTGGGTACAATCAGCCTGCCCATACATGGCTCGAATCTTGGCCAGTTCCTGCTGAACTGCCTGTGGCCAGCTTTAGAAACGTATCCGAAACTAAACTAAAACAAAGTTGTTGCTTAGATACCTTTTAATTTACTAATTAGGGAGTATATAAGTGAATTTGGACGGATTTATTATTCTATGTTTGCTTACAGTGACTTTTTAGATGTTGTAAAGGACTTTCTAAGTGTCCCAGCAGGTGGTGTGGAAGTCACAGAGACTGTCAGGGAACACAGGGAGGGTGCTGGTCCTCTGACCACAGGCTGTAGCGGGTCACATGACATTTGTATACATCCGATAATCACAGCAGACCTGCTCTACAGGTGTTGCCTAGTAACAATGGTGAAGAGGTAGAACCAGCTTGTTTAATAGGTGTCTGGGGGATTAGCTCCCAGTGATTAACAACTAAACCCCATTAATCCCTTTCAAATTAAGTGATGCGTCTAATGACTACAACTACGTACAGTAGTCGTATGTAACAATTGTAATTCGTCCGCCCTAATGACTGACCATTGACATGGGCCAAACCAGGGTTAAGAATGAGGAAATTTGCAATTAATCCTTACAATGCTCCAAGTCTGAGTGCCTCCAGGCAAAAAACAAAGACACGGGGGCCTATGGACTGTTCATGGAAGTGTCACCTGTGCATATAAAACCTACTGTCCTATCACCTGGAGAGCAAGGGTGTCGTAACAGTAAAATATAACTGTCCTGTATGTTCCTCCACCCTAAACTCGCTCATCCATGTCTTTATGGACCTTGCTTTGTGCACTGGTGCACAGTCATGTTGGAACAGGAAGGGGCCATCCCCAAACTGTTCCCACAAAGTTGGGAGCATGAAATTGTCCAAAATGTCTCGCTATGCTGATGCCTTAAGAGTTACCTTTACTGGAACTAAGGTGCCAAGAACTACCCCTAAAAAACAACCCCACACCATAATCCCCCCTCCACCAAATGAAATGGACCAATGCACAAAGCAAGGTCCATAAAGACATGGATGAGCGAGTTTGGGTTGGATGAACTCGACTGGCCTCCCCTGGGGTGGAGTCCTGACCTCAACCTGATAGAACAGGTTTGGGATGAATTAGAGCGGAGACTGCGAGCCAGGCCTTCTCATCCAACATCAGTGCCTGACCTCACATATGTGCTTCTGGAAGAATGGTCACACATTCCCATAGACACACTCCTAAACCTTGTCGACAGCCTTCCCAGAAGTGTCGAAGCTGTTATAGCTGCAAAGGGTGGGCCAACTCATTATTGAACCCTACAGGCTAATTAGACTGGGATGCCATTAAAGTTCATGTACGTGTAAAGGCAGGTGTCCCAATACTATTGGTAATATAGTGTATCTAATTCATCCCAATGCTTCTATCTATCTCTCTATCAATCAATCTTTTTGTCAAATTGTTTTTCAAATCTACCTAATTCTTTGATTTTTTAGGGTTTTCTGCATCTATTTATCCAATCTATGCCTACCTACACATATAACCTTCAATATCTATTGATGATTATTATTATTATTACAGGATTTATATAGTGCCAACAGTTTACGCAGGACTTTACAACTTGAGGGTAGACAGTACAAATACAATACACTTCAATACAGTAGGAATCAGAGGGCCCTGCTCCTTAGAGCTTACAATCTAAAAGGGAAGGTCAAGAGATACAAGAGGTAATAATTGTGGGCGATGTGCTGATTGAGAAGATAAATGTACAGTTGTTAGGTGGGGGCCAGATAGGCTTCTCTGAAGATATGAGTTTTCAAGGATCATCTGAAAGTGGACAAAGTAGGAGAAAGTCGGACAGATTGGGGTAGAGAATTCCAGAGGATGGGAGAGACTCTGGAGAAGTCCTGACAGCGAGCATGGGATGAGGTGACAAGGGAGTTTGAGAGCAGGAGGTCTTGGGAGGAGCGAAGAGAACGATTAGGTTGGTATTTTGAGACTAGGTTAGAGATGTAGCTGGGGGCCAGGTTGTGGATTTTGAATTTAATTTGTTGGCTGAGTGTCAGCCAATGGAGGCATTGGCAGAGGGGTATAGCAGACGCTGAGCGGTTTGTGAGGTGGATGAGCCTGGCAGCAGCGTTCATGATGGACTCAAGTGGTAATAGCCTATTTAGAGGTAAGCCAATGAGGAGGGAGTTGCAGTAGTTGAGGGGAGAGATGACCAGGGAGTGGATTAGAAGCTTTGTGGTGACATTGGTTAGGAAGGGGCGCATCTTGGAGATGTTGCGGAGGTGGAGGCAGCAAATTTTAGATAGCGATAGGATGTGGGGCCGAAAGGTTAGTTTGTAGCCCAGGATTATACCTTGGCGTGGAGAGACAAGTTGATAGTTTAGCCATTGATATTGACAGAGAAATCAGGGGAAGTGCCACCTGGGGGAGGAAATATCATGAGCTCGGTTTTGGATAGGTTGAGTTTGAGGTAGTGGTGTGACATGCAGGCTGATATGTCTGCTAGTAAGTTGGTGATGCGTGAGAAGACAGATGTAGAGAGGAGCTGGGGGGTGGAGAGATAGCTTTGGCTGTCATCAGCGTAGAGATGATATTGAAAGCCATGGGAGGCAATCAACTGACCCAGGGAAGTGGAGTAGATTGAGAAAAGGAGAGGTCCAAGAACAGAACCTTGGGGGACCCCGACGGAGAAAGGAAGAGGAGAGGAGGAAGTAGAGTTGTAAGTGACACTGAAGGAACGGTGAGATGGGTAGGATGAGAACCAGCAAAGAGTACAGTCACAGAGACCAAAGGAGTGGATTTTATTAAGGAGGAGGGGATGGTCCACTGTGTCAAAGGCAGCAGAGAGGTCCAGGAGAAGTAGTACAGAATAGTGTCCGTTGGTTTAAGCTGTTAGTAGGTCATTTGAGAGTTTAAGGAGAGCAGTTTCCATGGAGTGTTGAGGGCGAAATCCGGACTGAAGGGGATCAAGAAGTTTGTCAGATGGTCAGATGGTCGCTCAGTCGGTTGTAGACCAGTCTTTCAAGAAGTTTGGAGGAAAAGGCGAGTAAGGAGATGGGACGTAGGATGTTAAGATTGGTGGGATCCAGTGAGGGCTTTTTAAGTATGGGGGTGACTAGTGCATGTTTTAGAGAGTTTGGGAAGATGCCACAAGAGAGGGAGAGGTTGAAAATGTGAGTTTTTTTCCATTATATTTCTTTTTTTATAGAATTTCATCATTTACAGACCAAAATACATTCTTGTTGGGAAAGCTAATACTTATCTCCTTATTAAACTAATACATAATTTCCTTATTTCTAAAACCATATATATGGTCAGTCCAAGACAAGTTCTGAAATTTTTCTTTTTTTCTCCTTGCATATATCATCTATACAACATAATTAGCATATACACATCTACAAATATTAACTGCATATACACAAACATACAAAAACGAACCAACACACAAAAATAAAAAAATAGGGCAAATAAATTGAGCGACTAATCCGATCCTTGGCTAATATACTAAGCTGTATATCTAAGTCTATAAAAGAAATTACCACTGCTGGTGGGTTTTTACAGTACCTTCCTTTCTGCCTGCTGGTATGGCCCTCCGTCCCCATTTTCCTTCTAAAACCCTACTTACTATCACAGGCTATCTTTGACCTCCATACAAGGGAACAAAAGGGGCCAATCGTGGGGCTGATATTCATGGTTTCCACAGTTTAACCACATGCCGACCGGGCCATAGCCGAAAGTCCATGGGACGTCCTCCCAGAATAGCGCTCCTGCGCGCCCCCATGGACATTTTTTACCAAATTTTCAGTCTTTTTTGATTTAGAGCGCAAAAAATAAAAAACCCAGCGGTGATTAAAAACCACCAAAAGAAAGCTCTATTTGTGTGAAAAAAAGGACAAACGTTTCATATGGGTACAGTGTTGCATGACTGAGTAATTGTCATTCAAAGTGTGAGAGCATCGAAAGCTGAAAATTGGTCTGGTTAGGAAGGGGGTTTAAGTGCCCAGTGGTCAAGTGGTTAATTAAATTATTAGGTATTCCCCTATTACAATAGATTTGTTGTTCCTTCAGAAGGTTGTCATTTACTTGAAGGCGCCATTCCTCAAGTGAGGGTACACTTGGAGATATCCACTTTCGGGCAATTAGCTTATATGCTATAAACAATAATCTACTAACTGATATCAATATCTCACTGGGCAAAAACTCTTGATCGAAATAGCCCAGTAAGCACATCTTAGGATCCAAATTGATATGTGTGTTAAAAGTCTCATTAATTGTAAACACCACCTCTCGCCAGTAACTAGCCAATTTAGGACATTTCCACATCATATGTATTAAATCAGCGGGGGATTTTTGGCATCTTGGACAATTCGGGGGAATCACGCCTTCCCCACTTAAATAACTTTACCTGTTTTCTATATACCCTGTATATTATAAATAATTGCATCAAACATTGTGCCAGCGATAATGAGACTAAAGGTAAAAATGAATGATAGGGTATGTGGCGCTAACCCTTACATAAATAATCTAAATAAATAATCTAAAAAGCTCAGAGTATCCGAAAGATAAGTGACCTTTGACACAAATAAATATATATGAATAAAATATAAATAAATGCAATTCCTTAATAACAATATACATAAAATAATGAATGACCCTTTGATAAAGTCACGCGTGCTAGTGACGATACGCGTGAGGGAGGAAGGAAGTCAGGTGCCTATCGTTCTGCTTCCGGTTTGCGGCCGCGACCGGAAGTCCATCTATGCTGATGCAAGAAATTTTAAATGTGAGTGGATATTATCTTTGTCTTAATAAACCTATTTTAATTACTACACATTGGAGCGCTTGTTTGTACCCTTAACTCTTACATGCCAATCTGACCTGGGAGTGACCCCCCTTACCCCTGGAGTGCCCATTGGATAGAGTATGAGGATCAGAGTGGGAGTCCATAGGAGCCTATAGGAAAGAGGACCCGGAAAGTAACCAGGCTTGCCACCTTAGAGGCTATCTGCTACACTAGGCCTGTAGGGGCCGCAAATAGAGGTGAGAGGCTGGGGGAAATAGTAGGGTGCACCCCTGAAGTCAGCACGGAGCACTGTCTGCACGGATCATCACGGTGATCAACACAAAGATTCTTGAATATTTGTATTCATCTTCACTTACTTTAGAGCCTTATGCTCCTCAGTATTTCAGATTGTGGACTTTATCGTTTGTTTTCCGCTATATATTTTTTTACAAGCTGGGACTTGTAGTGCACCAGATTTTATTTTCATTTTTTATACTTTTTTCATCGTTATTATTTTCTTGGTACTATTTGTTTTTACCATACCTACAGTGATACAATTTTTTTCATCTGTATGGTCACT
Source organism: Lithobates sylvaticus (assembly GCA_028564925.1). Classification (NCBI taxonomy): domain Eukaryota; kingdom Metazoa; phylum Chordata; class Amphibia; order Anura; family Ranidae; genus Lithobates; species Lithobates sylvaticus. The sequence continues at coordinate 63,217,138 of CM053026.1, forward strand.
TTGTCACTATTTGGGATATTTATGCACACTCGTTCAGTTATTTATTCTCCTTGCAATTCCCTTGCACTTTCAGAACCAATTTATCGGTTCTTTATTCACATATTTTGCACGTTGCACTGTGCACTTTATACTGCTTGATCTATGGAAGATTTCTTGTTCACTATTTTATAAACCATTACCATCATCATTCTTTACCCCAGCACTTATATTTATTTTAGCACGGTTATTATAGCACGGATATTACTTTTATTGAAGATTTTATTTATTGATTGGTCACTTTCATACACGTCTTATTTGCATTCATTATTTTATGTATATTGTTATTAAGGAATTGCATTTATTTATATTTTATTCATATATATTTATTTGTGTCAAAGGTCACTTATCTTTCGGATACTCTGAGCTTTTTAGATTATTTATTTAGATTATTTATGTAAGGGTTAGCGCCACATACCCTATCATTCATTTTTACCTTTACAAGTGTGAAATCACTTATATGTCGGCTGCTTTCCTTTTTCTTTTCATTTGCTTATAGTAGTTTTTGGTTGAGCGCACTGGTTACCCCTATACTCTAAATGAGACTAAAGGTACCCTTCCTAAAATAGTTTGCCAGGTATTATCTGAAATAGCCCCTAGGTCCAACTCCCACCCTCTTCTACCCGGGCTGACACCATTATCTCGGTATGGCCTCTGGAGTTGGCCATATAGCAATGAAATGATGCCTTTTTTCTCCGTCGCCACTGCTAATGAGGTTAAAAGTGGCATTGGTTTTACCACTATCTTTTCTCCCTGAAAATGTGAGTTAAAGAGTGTAGCATTTGCGAGGGAGCAGGATCCAGGGGGCTGGTGGTTAGATGAGTGTTAGATAAAAGTTTAGCAACCTCATTAATACTAGCAGGGTTGAATGAGGGAAGTAATGGTTGTATCTGTGGACATGGGATGTTGCGTGGGGGAGGTTTCTGCATGTTGGAGATCTCCTCATGAATTGTATCAATCTTATTTTTGAAGTGATTGGCGATCTCCATGGCAGTGAGTGAATTAGAGGGTGGAGGCAGTGGAGGACAGAGTAGAGTGTTAAAAATAGATAAGAGTTGATGTGGACTGGATGAGAAGGTGTTAATGAGTGTGATAAAATAGGTCTGTTTGGCAATGTGGAGGCAGGAATAGTATTTTAGGAGGGCAGATTTATATTGTTTGAAGTCTTCATGGAACTTAGTCTTAGGCCACAGACACTCAAGAGCACGGCTACGTTTTCTGAGACTTCTGGTGTCGTCTCTTTGCCAGGGTTGTAGCAGTCTGGGTCTGGGTCTGATTCTGCGTGTAGTGAGGGGAACAAGCTTGTCTAGGGATGAAGGCAGTGAGCTGTTGTAAAAATAATGTAAATATCCGCGCTTAGGAAATGGAACTGCTGCCTCCCTAAATAAACTACACCAAGGTGAAGCCAGAAAATATAAAAAACACTAAGAAGGGATAGTGGCGCTGTTCTGGTAAGATAATAAATACATGGGGGTATGAAGTATAAAAACTAAAAGATAGTGCATAAGAATTATTGAGGTCACATGCCAGAATAAAGTGCAAATGCGTAGATATGATGTGCCAGTGTTGGGTACTCACGAAGGTACCCCAGTATTAAACACAGATAGTAAGAATCACAGATTCGGTGAAAACTGGCAAGAGGTAGTCATATAATAGATGATAGGTGGTAGGATATAAGTGATAAGTGCCAGTGTATAGATAAATACGATCTAATATATATATTTACTGAATAAATACATAAAATTAAATAGTTAATAATCGTAGACTGGGAAGTAATATGAAATACAGTAAAAGAATTATTATATATTCAGTAAAAAAATCTTCTAAAACCAGGTGGTAATAACTCCAAAAAAATTCCAAAACAAAAAAAGGTGAGAATGTGTGGCTCCAAGGTAAATATCAAAAAGGCAAGATATTGAAGTGAATAAGTCCGAGCACAAACTATATAAAAAATTGTGAATTCTGGCAGAAAGGAACAACAAAATTGCATCCTACCTGCGGCGCAAGGGCTGGCCACAAGGGGGCGGAGAAACATCCATGGCAATAGATTCAGACAGGCTGCAACAATATCAACAGCAAAACAAAATGAATGAATGAAACAACCTAATATATCAAGAGTCAAATATGCCAGCATACAGAGTCAAAATAGCAGGATTTAAGGCATTAAAGCCCCTTACCTCTGTATCTCCACATAGCAGGCAGTGATTTTGCTAGGATAAGGCAGCAAACCCATCTGAATCTGACAGGTTTTTAAATCTGCCGCCAGATGATGTCATCACGCTGTCCAGCGTTGCCAGCGTCGTCTCCACGGCGCTTGCGCGCATGCGCGATCGCCGTCCTATCGTCCACACTGCGCAGGCGCAAACCAAGCCTCGATTCCAATCGAGACTGTGCGGCTGCGCAGTACAGGCAGAGAGCGGCGAACTGGAATGCAGATGCGCTTCAGCCACCATCCTCTTACAAACAAACCGGCACAGGACACACAACACACAGAGACAGGCTGCCATACATTACCGCTCCAGCACGCCGACCATCCGACCTGGCTCCTATCCACAGGCACGTCATCGGGGATCATTTAAGGGGAAAGGCCTCCCGCTAGTAGCTGGGACGAATGGCCATACTGCCGCTTGCCAGCCAGTGGCTGGATAGTAAGCTCTTCGTGGCATTGCACTTCATCCCCATGTCCACCCTGCTAATAGCTGGGATGCCAAAACTCGCCAGACACCAAAACTCGTCATGCGTGCGAACGGCAAACAGGAACCAGACCCGGATTCACGACTCCTTCGGGTAAGAACTACCACTTTGGTCCTTAAGGAGGAGGACAAAAAAGGAACACGGTCTCTGATTAGGAGCAAAGATTTATGGGAGTGGGGTCCTATGAGTTATGAGAGGCGGGATTAACCCATACGTAGGCTGCCATGGAGTCTGTCAGGAAAGCCTTTATAAGTCAATCTGTGAACTGAACAGAGCAAAATAGAATCACATTTTTTACTTAAACTCCATCAACAACAATTTAAACGCATTGAAACCACATAATTGAAACATAACTGACTCATATTTTTGTTAAAAGAAAACATTTTTTTTTTTACTTACGATATTACATACATTTATAAGTTTACATCAACAATGAGAGCATTATTACCATTTTCTTAGAAATGTGGGCCTTAGAGAGGGACGCCTATTATGGAATTTCATGAAATATGTTGTATGTGCTGTCACTGCATTGTTTAATGATAAACTTGCATTTAATACCCAGAAAAGTGTAATAAAACAATACAAAAAGCAAAGATCATTAATGTGGCCTCATCATATGCTTTGAGCAACAAGTAAATTCAATAAGCAGCCTTCTGTGAAAAAATCCTTAAATATTTATCTTCTAAAACTTGGAAAAATAGATGATAATTGTCAGTTGGAATATATGTGCTATTTTCATTCTGAGGCTTGTTTTCTGTGCTGTGAGCCTGAAACTCAATACACCTGGTGAGTTTCCTTTGTCAACTTGGACACAGAAATTCACAAAAGATCAATGATTAAAATTCTTCTGTGCATTCTATGACACAAATCTTGAATACCGGTACATCCATAGAATGTTTAGCGAACAACCCATAATAATGTCAGTTCAAGGTTATATCCTCTTCCTATAGATGTGGGAGAAGTTTTGTACAGGCACAAGGAAAGCTGAGGTCAAAATGATATATTTGGACAGCCAAAAAGATGATGGATGCAAGAAAATAAAGAGTGATGTGCTCTTTGTTTGCACAGACCTTTAACATTAGAAGGTCCTCTGATCTTAAATGGTCAGTCCACCCAAAAATATATAATCTATAGGTTGAGTTTGGTAGATAGAATCAACCTCTGCTATAATTCATGATTATTATCCAGTCCTTCTGGGAATTTTGGGGCTTCCCTCGTTGTGTGTTCCATCATCCTTTATTGTGGTCTTCTCTATAAAATAAAATAAAAATATTCAACAAAGAAAGTGCAACCCCCCTCATAAAAGCCACGGAGGAGCCAGGAATTCCAACACAAATATTATAACAATAGAGTCCCCAAGACCATCAGGTGGTTGTACTCTATTGCATCTGCCAAAATTGTAAATATGAGTTTTGGGTTGACCGACTCTTTAAAATTAAAGGGACAGCTTTGATCACAGCTAGTGGTGCAACGGATCGTCACCAATCCATGATCAGAACGGGTCAACCTGTTCGGATCGGCACACCAAGCGATCCGTGGAGTGCTCCGCTGCCTCGGCCTTAGGAAAGGCCGCGGCCTCGGCCTAGCTCTGGAGCGGCGGCCATCTTGGTACACCCGGCGGCGGTGTAAAGACTATTTGGCGACTCATCGCAGTTTGCTACGGAAGTAACGTTCCGTTGCCGCCATCTTGCTACACCCCACACTCGTCCACAGTAAGGATACACTAAGAAGGGGTAAAGCGGACATGTTGTTACACCCACCGGAGTTTTGCCTTTTAGATGTATTTATAACAGTAAAGTGAGTTTCTATAGTGAAATACAGTACTTAGAACTCCGTCTGACTACTTAAATCTTGAATTTTAAAAGCAGCGGCAAGCCTGCTCATCTCACAGGTTTGCTAATCTGACAGAAGTTCAATGCTTTTAAAATTCAACATCTAACCAGTCAATCAGAGTTGTAAGTACTGTATTTCACTATAGAAACTCAATTTACTGTTATAAATACTTCTAAAATGCAAAACTACGCTGGGTGTAACAACATGTCCACTTTCCCCCTTCTTAGTGTATCCTTACTGTGGACGTGTGGGGTGTAGCAAGATGGCGGCGAAGGAACGTCACTTCCGTAGCAAACTGCGATGGGTCACCAGATCACCCCTCAACTGCTCGTGGATCTGATCTGGCCGGCTTCTATTCTGGTAAGGTAAGACTAAACACTAGTCTTCCTATACTGTATACAGTGGGGAGATGTCTGTGGATATTAGAGTGGGGGAGTTGTCTGTGGATATACAGTGCGGGAGATGTCTGTGGATATTACAGTGAGTGGTGGAGATGTCCATTACAGTGGGGGAGATGACACGGATATTACAGTGGGGAGATTGTGGATATTACAGTGGGGAGATTGTGGATAATACAGTGGGGACTATATGGTGGTGTAATTTTCACAGGTTTTTGCAAATTGCATTGCATTTTGCACATTTATCCAAATTGACTTTTAGATTATCCATATATTTTTCTAATTATTTTTTATATTCTTGGTGTTCTTGTCAATTCATGAGTTTACGTTTAAGTTGTTCACTATTGTAATATTACATTTAGCGCAATCCTATTTTTTCTATATTTTATTCACTGTATTGGGGTTTTTTATTTTATTTTTTGCTGACCTGAAAAATGATCCAATCCGTGACTCTGATCCGAGGAACGATCCGAACCATGAGTTTTTTGATCCGTTGCACCCCTAATCACAGCCAAAGCTTTCATTTAGCACAAAAGGTAACTTGGTTGACTATTGGTTGACACCCAGGAACAGTGCTAGTTCGATGGCAGAGCACACCTCTGCAACATTAATAACAATGGCTGTGGATCTTGCACTGCTTCTAGAAGATGGACAATAAAAGCCCCCAGTGAAGGACACATTCCTCATCGTTCATACTTGGCATACTTATGGCAATTTCAACCACTTTCATCTAGCTTTTAATTGGAGAAGTAACCAAACAGGTCAAATTCACTTATTATTAGTATACAGGATTTATATAGCGCTGGCAATTTACTCAGCACATTACAACATAAGGGCAGGCAGTGCAATTACAGTGCCTTGAAAAAGTATTCACACCCCTTGAAATTTTCCACATTTTGTCATGTTACAACCAAAAATGTAAATGTATTTTATTGGGATTTTATGTGATAGACTAACACAAAGTGGCACCTAATTGTGAAGTGGAAGGAAAATTATAAATTATATTCCATATATTTAACAAATAAATATCTGAAAAATGTGGTGTGCATTTGTTTTCTGCCACCTTTACTCTGATACCCCTAACTAAAATCTAGTGGAACCAATTGCCTTCAGAAGTCAGCTAATTAGTAAATAGAGTCCATCTGTGTGTGGTTTAATATCAGTATAAATACAGCTGTTCTGTGAAGTCCACAGAGGTTTGTTAGAGAACCTTAGTAAATAAACAGCATCATGAAGGCCAAGGAACACATCAGACAGGTCAGGGATAAAGTTGTGGAGAAGTTTAAAGCAGGATTAGGTTATAAAAAAAAAAAAATGCTTTGAACGTCTCATTGAGCACTGTTCAATCCATCATCCAAAAATGAAGAGTATGGCACAACTGCAAACCTACCAAGACATGGCCGTCCACCTAAACTGACAGGCCGGGCAAGGAGAACATTAATTAGAGGAGCAGCCAAGAGGCCCATGGTAACTCTGGAGGAGCTGCAGAGATCCACAGCTCAGGTGGTAGAATCTGTCCACAGGACAACTATTAGTCGTGCACTCCACAAATCTGGCTTTTTGAAAGAGTGGCAAGCAGAAAGCCATTGTTGAAAGAAAGCCATCAGAAGTCCTGTTTGCAGTTTGCCAGAAGCCATGTGGGGGACACAGCAAACATGTGGAAGAAGGTGCTCTGGTCAGATGAGACCAAAATTGAACTTGTTGGTCTAATAGCAAAACACTATGCGTGGCAGAAAACTAACACTGCACATCACCCTGAAAACACCATCCCCACCGTGAAACATGGTGGTGGCAGCATCATGTTGTGGGGATGCTTTTCTTCAGCAGGGACAGGAAAGCTGGTCAGAGTTGATGGGAATATGGATGGAGCCAAATACAGGGCAATCTTAGAAGAAAACCTGTTAGAGTCTGCAAAACTTGAGACTGGAGCGGAGGTTCACCTTCCAGCAGGACAACGGCCCTAAACATACAGCCAGAGCTACAATGGAATGGTTTAGATCAAAGCATATTCATGTTTTAGAATGGCCCAGTCAAAGTCCAGACCTAAGTCCAATTGAGAATCTGTGGCAAGACCTAAAAATTGCTGTTCACAGACGCTCTCCATCCAATCTGACAGAGCTTGAGCATTTTGCAAAGAAGAATGGGCCAAAATGTCACTCTGTAGATGTGCAAAGCTGGTAGAGACATCCCCCAAAAGACCTGCAGCTGTAATTGCAGAGAAAGGTGCATAGGAGTATCCCCCCGCGCTGTCTGCTGGGACACACATGGGTCCCAGAGACAGCAAAAGGTGCATTGGTGTGCGCTACTGTTGTATTAGGGTGTGCACCCCAAAGTTCAGTATTTTTATTTTTATTTTACTATTACTTTTTTACAATTGTATTATTTTTTGTACAATACTTATTATTATTTTTTAGGAGTCCCATTGGGGGGGGGACTTTGGTGAAATATCAGGGGTCTAATCAGATCCCCTGATGTCTCACTTTTGAGACAGAGAAAGGGACTGAGTACAGAGATTCCCCAATCCATTTCTCTGCAGCAGGGGAAATCTGCGCAGCACAGGGTGATTAGGGTGTGCCCAGGCATACCTGGCACATCCTGTGCGCACGCCTATGGAAAGGTGGTTCTACAAAGGGGGCTGAATACAAATGTACGCCACACTTTTCACATATTTATTTGTAAAAAATTATAATTTTCCTTCCACTTCACAATTATGTGCCACATTGTGTTGTTCTATCACATAAAATCCCAATAAAATTAATTTTAGGTTTTTGGTTGTAACATGACAAAATGTCAGAATAATTGAAGGGGTCTGAATACTTTTTTAAGGCACTGTACAATACAGTTTAATACAGTAGGAATCAGAGAACCCTGCTCATTAGACCTTACAATCTACGCCATTGTTTCTGTCTGTGGTAGGTTGCCTCAATTCATATGGTTATTTTGCAATCAAAAGCTAGCTGAATGTGTTGGAAACTGGAAGTAAGGGTGCATTTCAACACAAACACACAAAAAAAAGGAAAAACAAAAAAGGAAAAACAAAGAACGCACACAACTGGAGCATTAGAACCAACAAACGTAGATGATCAGCAGTCAGGAACAAGTAGATACGGCATCAGGAGAACACCAGAAGTGCCTGCACTACTGAAACCAACATAGAGGAGACCTGTACTGAAATGATTATGTAAGCTTCCTTAGTTCACTATAAAAAATGAGTTGCAGCAGCATAAAATCAGTTTTGCTCACTGAGATGATTAGGCGAAGTTTGTAAAAAAAAAAAGAAAACTCTTCCCTTTATTTTTTATTGGGCGTATGTGATGGGGCTGTACTTAGGGTAGTTTCGTTTATTTCATTTTTTTACTTGTGTTTTTTTTTTTTTTTATATATATAGTTAGGTGTATTGTCGCTTTCAATTTAATTTCACTTTTTTCACTATCTATTTTTTATTTCTATGAAATTTTTTTTTTTTATATATTTATGTGTGAATTTATTTGATAGTTAGGTGTATTGTCGCTTTCAATTTAATTTCACTTTTTTCACTATCTATTTTTTATTTCTATGAAATAAAAAATATACGATAATGAGGCTATTGAAGGGCCTTTTTGGCACAAGAACATATCTAAAATATTTGGAAGGCGCTTAGGTAACCCTCAGGGGTCATTTCTAGCCTAATGCATCCTTAAATATCACCATAAATAATGCCAATTTCACTTTTCTGGTTGACTCCAATGCTAAAATGACAGCGTTTCACAGAAATGTCCTGATTTTTGTTGAAGATTTGGGGAAAAGCAAACTTTCAATTTCGTTCATCTCTACCCACCATCCATAAATACTAGGTTAGGTTGCCTACCTACTTCACTGATCAAAAATGTGTTCTAAATTAATGGCCCAAAGTAAGTATGCAGGTTAGGAGTTTTGACACTTGTCCCACATTTGTTTTGGTCAGTGAATCATAGTTACTTTGGGGTTGATTTACTAAAACTGGAGAGTGCAAAATCTGGTGCAGCTCTGCATAGAAACCAATCAGCTTCAAGGATTTTTTTCAAAGCTTAATTGAACAAGCTGAAGTTAGAAGCTGATTGGCTATCAGGCACAGCTGCACCAGTTTTAGTAAATCAGCCCCATTGCTACATTGTTACATTGTTAGACACCGGTCCATCCAGTTCAACCTGTGTAGGTGTGTGTTTATGTTAATACCACTTCCCATATCCCTGTATATTGTGTTCGCCAAGATGCCCATCTAAGAGAAGGGAGTTTCACATCCTTAGCACCATGTCAGTAAAGAACCCCTTACGCAATTTAAGGGTAAACCACTTCTCCCCCAACTCCATTAAATGGCCACGTGTCCTGTTAAGCGACTTGAGACTGAATAGTTTCCTCCCTATGCTAAAATCACCATTAGGATATTCATACAGGGGGCCCCCTACTTACAAACATCCGACTTACAAACGACTCCTACTTACAAACGAAGGGAGACAACAGGAAGTGAGAGGAAATCCACCCCTAGGAAGGGAAATTCACTCCTGTAAGAGGTAATATGGGAAAAAGGTGTCTCCACTGATGCTTTATCACCAGTCCATGCTTCCCTAACAACCCAAAATTTTCAAAATCTAATTGTCATTGGGACAGAAGGGGAGGTGAAATCTTCTGAACAGGGGCACAGACAGCAAAACAAATGTTACAGGGGTGATAACCCTTCTCTATGTTATGTAAAAAAACTTAAAAATAGATTTTTTGGCTGGAGCTACACTTAAAAAATGCACCTGTTTCGACTTGCAAACAGATTCAACTTAAGAACAAACCTACAGTCCCGATCTTGTTTGTAACCCGGGGACCCCCTGTATATGACTATCGTATCCCTCTTCAGCATCTCCTCTCCAGGGAGAATAAGTTTAATGTTTGAAGTTGTTCCTAGTAACTGAGGTCCTCCAGCCCTCTTAACCAACCATTGCTGATTAAACAAAAGCCAGAGGTAGCCCCCCAACTAGCATTTTCAGAAAGAAATCAGCAATGGTTGGCTATGTACCTTTCTCATTATAGATTTCGTTTTAAAAGAGAGAGGAGTCTCCACAGTGTTTGATATGCCATTGAACTTAACCAAAGGCATTTAAGTATGTGCATGCTAAAGGATCACACATGGCAACAGACGTGGCAAAGTGCTCGAGGGTGAAAATATGCACATTGGTATACCAAGCATTTTGGGAGTTCTATACAACCGTAGCATACAAAGCACCCACTGTCCTTGTCATGACCATGGCTGGATTTTTACTTTTCCCCCTTGGAAATGGGGGCATTGAAGTTGGCCAGTGAGTTCTAGGACTGCGGTGGGCTGGGGGGGAACTCAAGGGAGCTAGGGGAATTGGGGACCATCCAAGGGAGCTTGGGGCGCTCCAAAGGGCTCATACTGTTTATGGGGCTGCGAGAACTGTTTGGACTTAAGGGGGTCACTGGAGCAGGTTGGGGACCTCTAGGCCAGACAGTGACGGCCGGTGGTAATTATATTTGGGGGGGGGGGGGGTGGCAAACAGTACCACCCAAAAAAAACCCTGTTGGTCGGTCGGTGGGTGGGACTGGTGCATTTACTCTATCTATGCCAATCAGAAGTGGGTGTGAGATCCGTTTTCTGATTGGCTGAAAAGAGAAGACTCCTGATTGGCCTCCAAGAAGGAGGAAGGAAACCGAAGCCAGAGCCGTCACCCGTGGAGAGCAGGAGAAAGGGAGAGCCACTGACACGAGAACCCGGGAGAAGCGCCGCATAGATAGAGTAAATGCACCAGTCCCACCGACCAACCGAATATTCGCTGTTGTAACACCTGGGTGGGCACATGGCACAATGCTCTGCACTACAAGCCCACATATTTTGAAGCCTATTAGAGCGTATGACTCTAATCAGGTGCTTCAAAAAAACACCCCTGCCGCTGTAATTCAGGTGCAGGCATCCTGAAAGAGGCCTGAATAGGGGATGGCAGCAGCGGCTGTGAATAGATTCATGCAATGCATGAATCTATCCATTAGTCATATAGGGGGTGGCGTGGAGAGAGGGGGCAGCGCCTGGTTGCCCCTAATGGACGAGCCGCCGCTACGGCCTGAGGTGGTCTGGAGGGAATTGGAGGAGGCTAGGGGAACTTCTGGGGGGCATTGGAGCAGGGCAATTCTGAAACTGAGGTGGGCTAGGAAGCTCTCATAGGAGTTGGAGGACATTCAAAGGAGCTTGGGGGAATTCAATGTCGCTAGAAGGCAGGCATGCAAAGTATCTTGAGAGTATCTGAGGGAGCTGGGAGGCACTGTAGGTGGCTGGGGTATGTGGGGCAGTACAGGTGGCTGGAGGGCACTGTATGTGGCTGCCCTCTTTGGAAGGGACAGGGCAGTACTAGGACTGAAGTAGGCTGGGGGGCAATGGAGCAGGCTGGGAGGCATTGCAGGGTGCTAGGCTGGGCTGGGAACTGTAGAGGGGCTGTGGAATACTAGGTCTGAATTAGGCTGGGGCATTGGAGGGGTCTGAGGGGCAATGCAGGAGGATGTGGAGAAGGCTGGCGGGGTGGGGGAACTTAAAGGTGCTGGAAACATAGAACCCACTGTCATTCTGCTGAGTATTATAAACCCTGTGAGACAGCTATGTAGCATCCAGGAAACTTACTAACCATGGGCTTGGGGCTGCCTCCAGTGGCAATGGCACCCTACATGGCAAGGTTTTATTTAAAAAAAAAAAAATTCTAGAATGAATTGTGTGTGAAAGGGAAATTAGAAGAATATCTCAGATAACAGAAAGTAAATGGAGGCGGGAGGAGGAGGGGGGGGGGGGTGCAGATTAGAAGGGCGAGTCACATGGGGCGAGCTGAAGGTAACTGGGATTTGCATTCTTGCAGCTAATAGGATCTCTTCAGCTCAGGCTGTCATCCCATCAAGCTAAACGTCTCTGTTGCCCACTCTCAAGCAATCTGAATTCAATTAAGCTAATTGGAAAACAAGTAAAGAAGGATTGCATTAATATAGCTTTGCTTCATGAAACTCTAAAACCATTCACTCCGGAAGAAATCATATAATTCTGGTGAATCATGCTAACTAATGTGTATATATAAACTTTGGCTAATATATATATATACTATATACATTTTTATATATTTATATAGTAAATTGTTAGATGACAACCTGAATCAAGACAAAGAAATTATAAATAAACAGGTAATATTATGTATTATGTAATAACGATGTATCTCAGTACTGTTAAATTAAAGCAAATGTAAACCCTGACTTTATTTTTTTTTATTTTCTTTTTTTATTGTTTTAGTGTATGTGAGGTCTAACAATGAACTTTTAAAGTTTTTTTTAAATAACAAACATTTTATACTTACCTGCTCTGTGCAATGTATCCTCTTCTTCCGGCGGCCCCTGCCAGCACTCTAGGCTCCTCCCCTTCTCATTGTGCCCTCATAGGAAGCCGACTGGAACCTGTGGGCTCGCGCCTGAGCCTGGCTGTGGCCTACACCCCCCACCCCGCTCCCTCCTCACAGCATGTGATTCACAGCAGTAGGAGCCAATAAGGGAGAGAGAGAGAACCACTTTTATACCTTAACCTCTTGCTGCCCAACCCACGCACATATACTGCGGCAGGGTGGCCCCTCTGTGGCAGATCATGTACCTAGTAAGTGATGTGACACTTCCGGGTCTGGGTCCCGTGCCGCTGGCAACCTGTCCTGCCGTGTTTGGACACAGCAGGAGCCAATCAGCAGGTCCGGCGGACTTGGTGCCCACCGGGACCAGGCGATCGTTACTTAGGCACATGTTTAACCCTTTGATCGCCCCTGATGTTAACCCCTTACCAGCCAGTGTCATTAGCACAGTGACAGTGTATATTTTTTAGCACTGATCACTGTATTAATGTCACTAGTCCCCAAAAAGTACCAAATTTGTCAGTTAGGTGTCTGATTTGTCCCCCACTATACCGTTAGTCCCGCTATAAGTTGCTGATCGCCGCCATTTCTAGTAAAAAAAAAAATATGCCACAGTTTGTAGACGCTATAACTTTTGCGCAGACCAATCAATATACACTTATTGGTATTTTTTTTACCAAAAATATATAACAGAATACATATTGGCCTAAATTGATGAATTGTTTTTTTTTTTTTAAATGTATTGGGTGTGTTTTATAGTAGAAAGTAAAAAATATTGTTTTCTTTTTTTTTTCAGAACTGTTGGTTTATAGCACAAAAAATAAAAACCGCACAGGTGATCAAATACCACCAAAAGAAAGATCTATTTGTGGGGAAAAAAACCCGAACATTTTATTTGGGTACAGCATCGCATGACCGCACAATTGTCAGTTAAAGTTACACAGGGCCGTATCGTAAAAAATGGCCTGGTCATGAAAGGAGGGGGGGGGGGGGGTAGAAGTGGTTAAAGCAGGTAAAGCATTAAGGCAAACATATTTTATTATAAAACGTATTGTATAATCAATGCAAAAAAAAATAACCTGTTGATCCTTAAGGTGTTGCCCTGTGCAATCTGCAGTGCTATCAAGCAATGTTTTAAAAATTATGTTAAAGTTACCATGTTATATACTCCATGTTTAAAAAAAAAAAAAGAAAATATTGAATGCTTACCTCTCCTGCTACTCCTGCCAGTGAACTCCTCTCTAGAATTGGTCCCCAAAGTCCACTGGGATGCCAACATTTCAGGGAATATTGAACTTCTGGGTTTCTTGCAATTCTCATTGGTTCCTCCTCCTGACCTCACTTCACTGGAGGAGAAAGTGGTGACGTGAGGTCAGCAAGCAAAACCAGTGAGAGCAATGGGTGCCATGGGGAGCTATACTCCCAGAAGTATTGCTTTCCCATTGGACTCTTTCTAATGATCCAGTCCTAAGAAACTTTCTGTCCTAGGGACAACACCTCTCCTCCATGGATACGGTAAGTGAGCATGGTCCCCCTAGGACCGAAAGTGTGTTAGTAGCAGGATTGACTGATAAAAAAAGAAAACAAATGCAGCCACTGCTAGCAGTCACTACTGTAGTTACATGTGATGGGGTACTCCAAAGACACATTGGTAGGTTAATTGGATCCTGTCTAAATTGGCCCTAGTATGTATGATGGCGAGTTAGGGAACCTTTAGATTGTAAGCTCCTTGAGGGTAGGGACTGATGTAAATGTATAATATATATGTAAAGCGCTGCGTAAATTGACGGCGCTATATACGTATCTGAAATAATAATAATGGGGTGACAAAACAGAAGAGCAATTGAGAGACAGGGACAGAGCATTGTCACCCTTCTTTTCAGAATCACTATCACTTTAATGAAAGATGCAGATTTAAGATTTAAAATTACTTTTGAAATGATATTGATGTGTCAAAGGTTAAATAAGGTTTTAGAAACTGGGTTTCATGCATCCCTGGTGTCCAACCTGCAGCCTGAGGGTGGCATAAGGCCCTCTGACACTTTTTGTGTGGTCCTCGTGGCCCCTGCAGACACTGTCTGTGTTTCCCTATTTTCCTATTATAGTAGTGATTTCTAGCAGCCTTGTGTAATGTATCTCCAATCTTTAACCACTCCTATGGTATGCTCACAGTCTCTGACACTCTCCTGTATTAGTCAACAGCAGGGGCGGGCTGACCATTCGGCCACTCGGGCACTTCCTGAGGGCTCCGGGCCACTAGGGGGCCCCATCAGGGTTGCCAGCCTCAGTAAAACCAGGAACAGTATGTAAAAATCTGATTTTTTTTTTACATCTATCTCTGAAATGTCCCTTACTGACATCCTTTTTGTCTAAAAATCCAGAGATTATAGCTGCCCCACCTCTTAAGGTACCTTCTCAGCCAATAGAAACATGTCTGTGTATATTGTGTGTACATGTATGTGTATACTGTGTGATTGTATACTGTGTGTGTGTGTGTATACTGTGTGGCCCCATAATCTCTGATTGCCTGGGGGCCCCATGAGTTGTCAGTCCGCCCCTGGTCAACAGTCTCTGACAATCTCTTGTATGATGTCCACAAATTCTGACCACCACTTGTATTATGCCCAGAGTCTTTGACTAAATCCTGCTGTGTGTCTACTCTACTGTCTCTAATAATTAATATTCACTGGATATTGTGTGGCCATTTGGTGATTTCAGGAGCCAAACTTGAGGCCCCCCATATCAAGAAGGTGGACCACCTCTGGTTTCACATATAGTTAAAATTGTAGGCTGGCAAGTTTTTCTATTAGTTATACTTTAAACACCTTCTGCCAGTTACCTGTTGATCTGAGAACCCCTGCCTGGGATGCAGGAGAGATATTCCAAGACAGACACCAGTTTCATGCTGTATCTAAATTCAGCCTGGACAACAGGGACCAGACAGATTTTGATCAGTGCGTGGCCATCCCCACTTAAAAGAATTCAATGAAACGGCATGTTGAAAACATTTTCTTGATCGGTGGCTGGGGCAACTGTCAGAATACAATGTCCCAGTATGGGGAACTCCTGCATGCACCTAGTTTGCGTGAATAGAGGATTCCATTTATTTTTTGTTCAGCCTACTGGCCAGCGTAATCACTTAAAGTGGATGTAAACCCCAAATTATTATTTTTTTTTTTTGTTGATGTCATAATGTAGAGAATAATATTTCCTTTCATTTGAGCCCAGTCTTGCCACACAGATTTACTCAAGGCCTGAGCAATCCTCTTTTATTGTTCAGTTAGAGAAATCTTGACAACTTTATCAAAATTGCCCCCTTGCTGTGAGTGACAGGTGATTTACATATCTCATGCACTAGCCTGAGACAGGCACATCCTGTGTAAAAAGTTCACAATTCACATCCCCCTCCCCTCCAGCTCTCCCAGGATTACTGCGTTTTGACTGGATGTTTCTCATCATGGGATGCAGTAAACTGTCAGCAGACTATAGACAGACAAGTGATTTAGGGGACATGTATGTAGTCAGAGCTGGGCAGAGTAGAACATCCAGTGATCTGATGATAACCTGTCTCAGGCTAGTGCATGAGATATGTAAATCACCTGTCACTCACAGCAAGGGGGCGTTTTTGACAAAGTTGTCAAGATTTCTCTAACTGAACAATAAAAGCTTTTTTGACAAAGTTTTCAAGACTTTGTCAAGATTTCTCTAACTGAACAATAAAAGAGGATTTCTCAGGCTGCGAGTAAATCTGTGTGGCAAGACTGGGCTCAAATGAAAGGAAATCTTATTCTCTACATTATGACATCAAAACAAAATTTTGGGTTTACATCCACTTTAAGGACCGGAAGGATTTGACCCCTTAATGACCAGGCCATTTTTTTTGCGATACGGCACTGCGACGCTTTAACTGGCAATTTGCGCGGTCGTGCGATGCTGTTCCCCACCAAAATTGATGTCCTTTTCCCCCCACAAATAGAGCTTTCTTTTAGTGATATTTGGTCACCTCTCTGGTTTTTATTTTTTGCACTATAAACCAAAAAAAGAGTGACGATTTTGAAATCAAAACAATATATATTTTACTTTTTGCTATAATAAATATCTAAAAAAATTTTAAAAAAAAGTCATTTTTCAAAAAAAATCGCAATAAGCGTATATTGATTGGTTTGCGCAAAAGTTATAGCGTCTACAAAATAGGGTATAGATTTATGGCATTTTTATTATTAAAATTTTTTTTTTACTAGTAATGGCGGCGATCAGCATGCTGACCACTGCCTGGACAACGACCAGCGCTCCTGGCACCAGTACACATTGTAGTTTACCTTTCTAACGACTTCCACTGACTGATATACACTATTAGTGGTCCCGTGGTGATCCCTGTGAGGGTCAGTCTGCTTTGGGCGTTGCTCTATGTTCCTTATTGGACAGATGGTGGTAAAAGTTCATCTCAAAAAAAGTATTTTTCTTCTCTTTGAGAGATCAATCGATGCACATTCATTTCATAGAAAATCAGCATTGAATATATTTATACTCCTTTCATAAACGCCTCCACGTTAGGCGATCGAAGGACTTTCTATCTATATTCATTTGTAAAAAATTTCTGTTTAAAATATACTGTATGCGAAGGAATTTTTTTCCTGTATAAAATGTATTGTTTTTAAACTTTTTATCAAATACATATATATTTTTTCAAATAAATGATTTAAATAAATTCTGTTCGCCCTTAAAGTCCTATTGCACTGGGGGGTACTCGTGTCTCTCTTTGGATAGTCCATATAGAATATATATTGGGATGTTGGCAACACTATACGAGATTTAAATGTTTAGCGACATGGTTCAGGAAATTATGTACTACAATCACTTTAAGGCCGGATTCACATCTGTGTGTTGCTCTAGTGTGCAGTAACATGGGAAATGTGGTTCATTTGCGATGCTATTCAGTTTGAATTGCACTCCAACGCACTTTCGAAGTGCACATTTCATGAAACCACAGTGCAAAGATGTGAACTATCTGTGCTTTGTAGTGTGCTGCATAAATAAATATAAAAAAAAGGTGCATGCCCATTAAAACCTCCATTGCAGTACATTTGAAACTTATTCAAAATGTTTGAGCTGCCTTATTGCAACAAGTGTTAATGCACCAATTACCACAGTGTTGACACGCCATAACAATGTAAATCCGTCCTTACGGAAAGCCTTAGAAAATATTATGTTAAAATATGTCAACGCTACTGGGTTTCTCAATGCAGCCATTTAGATATGAGCCTGCTTTGTAAATTTGAAGCTATCAATCATTTAGGGGTGGCCCATCCATTAAAGTGGTTGTAAACCCTTACAAACCACTTGGACCTACAGGTAAGCCTAGATTAAGGCTTACCTGTAGGTCAAAGAAATATCTCCTAAACCTACACGAGTTAGGAGATATTTGCCTGCCAAAAGACAGGCACCGTAGACAGCGGTGCACAGGCACACTGAGAAAGCCGCTCTCAACGGCGATACGCCACGAGTGGCGGCTCCCGTGCGCATGCGCGGGAGTGACATCATCGCGGCACCGTCGAATAACAGCGCCGGAGCCGTGAGACCCACCAAGAAGATGGAGGCTCCGTACACAAGGGGACAGCGGTGACTTCGCTGGCTCCTGTGTCAGGTAAGTGACACATAATGGGCTACTATGCGATGCATAGGAGTCCATTATGCTTTACCTTTGCAGGGAAACAAAGAGGAAGTAAACATCCTCTTTAAGGGCGCACAGGCCCACCCCCTCTGTCCATGCCACCCCCTATATGGTTAATGGATAGATTCATGCATAGCATGAACTATCCATGGCCGCTGCGGCCACCCCCTATTCATGCGTCCGGACCCTTTCAGGGCGGCGGGGGTGTAATTTTTAAGCACCTAATTAGAGCAATAGGCTCTAACAGGCTTCAAAATAGGGTGGGCTCCAAGCGCAGAGCATTGCGCTCGGAGCCCACCCAGGTGTGTTAGAAAAGCAAATAAATATTTGCTTTTCTAACACTGAATCACCTCTCCGCCAATCAGGAAGCGCGGGTCTGATACCGGTTTCCCAATTGGCTGAAAGGTCAGGCGATCCTATTGGATGCCTAGGAGCAGGGGGATATACGGCAGAAGGCGCCATTATCCACATCACAGAAGGAGTAAGAAAGCAGCGGGACTCGCTGCCAACCCGCCTAGATGGGGGGTAAGTACGGGGCTTTGATGTTCCGGCTGTCCTCCCGTGGGGAAGGGGGGTTGCCTGGAATGATGAATCAAATTTTGTTTTACATCATCTGGGTGGCTGGGTGTGTTTGTTGCTTACCTGGGGAAGAGGTGGCACCAGGATGCAGTATGGGAAGAAGGTAGCGTGATGCTCTGGACAATGTTCTGCCGGGAAACCTTGGGTCCTGACATTCATGTTGATGTTTCTTGACATAAACCACTTATCTAAACATTGTTGCTGACTGAGTACACCATTTCATGAAAACAGTATTCCCTGATGCCAGTAGCCTCTTTCTGTAGGATAATATGCCCTGCCACGCTGCAAGAGTGATTCAAGAATGGTTTGTGGAATACAGCACAGAGTTTGAAAAGTTGACCTCCAAATTCTCCAGATCTCAAACGAATCGAGCATCTGTGGGATGTGCTGGAAATATAAGTGCAAACCATGGAGGTCCCACCGTGCAACTTACGGGACCTAAAGGATCTGCTATGGATGGCTCGGTGCTACATACCACATCATACCTTCAAAGGTCTAGTGAAGTACAGGATTCGACGGGTCAGGGATGGTTTGGACGAAAAAGGGGGACCTACTCAGCAGGTGGGTGGTCATAAAGTTATAATATACTAATATAATATACTCATATATAATTAATATAATATACTAATGTAGATACCCTGTATAAGCATAAGATAAAACCTATTCACAATTTTTTTTAATAAACTTGAGGAATGTCACTCATATCACTTGTTATACTTGTTGGGTTAATTCGGCTGGATAACATTGGAGCTATTGATTGATCCTGAGGGTTAGAAAATCTCCTTTAATTATCCTCAACCTGTTCTTGTGCCAAAAGTACCCACTCGTTAGTTTTTATTATTAGTTTTTTTTTTTTTTTTTTCATAAAAACACCCTTTAAACAAAAGAAAAAAACATAAAAGGCTTTTCCTGTGCAGATTTTAGCAGCTCAATGAGCACAATTTAGAGTTTCCACTTTGTGTAATTTTGGTGACAACAAAATTAATTAAGTCAAAATCAATTCAGACTTCTTTAGAGAAAAATTAAATAATTTGCAACTCGTGGGCCCCACAGATGGTTTCACAATGGCTTCAAGGTTGGGCAAACTGTATACTGTAGCTGTTTTTTTTCTGGAAACCTCTGCTGTCTGTATCCAGCATATAGATGTACATATTTAGTCCATGCATGGTGCAGCATTGTGATAAATGGGTACATTTGATGCATGTAGCATAGTCAAAAGCTGCACGTGCTGAGGATGAAAGTCAAGCAGCCCTGTGGCAATTTTCTCTATATATTGTAGAAATATGATCTTTCAATATCTGTACTTTTAAATAAGCAGCTTAACCTCTATCTGTGTTATTTATATATCCATTTATGTGCGTTTTGTTTGGCTCAGTTGGGTATTAAGTCGTTACAATAAGGTGACAACATCTCAGAACAGGCAAAGGATAATGGTGACACGAGGGGGCAGATTAACAGTCACACAAACCAAATAAATTGATTTTATTGAGAAAGGCTCACTGAGCCCGACAATGCCCCCCCAGCTGTAAGCTCCAAGGGTCTACACAATGGCAATAATCAGGAGTGTTAAATCCTACACAAAAGACACCTAAATGTTTTTTTCCCACGTCCTTGGCACCACTGGCCTCTGCTGTTGTATTCTTCTACCTTGATCGATACTGTAAATAGATGGGGGTCATCACATGCTACTGGTTATACAACATAACATGAAGGCACATCTTCTTTTATTTTCTCATCTAAACTAGACATTATTTATCTTTGAGACCAAACCACCAACCAATTGCTACATCATGGTAAGTAATAATAATGTATAATCCAGATGTAAAGCAAAACTCCAGTTTTAAGGGCCAAGTTATTTGAGCTCCTCCTCTACACATTATATATATATATATATTGGTAAATCAAATCGTCCTTTTATTTTCCAAAACAGGAAACTACTTATCCTCAGTATGGCAAAAATAACAAGATAGTCCATCAACACCTGACACACCAAAAATACATTATGGCTCACTGACAGTAACATTTGTCCCTTAACAGGGTTATTTTTTAAAGTCCCAGGGTCCAGAAAGGTTGCAAAAACCTAGCAGGGTCTCAGCTGATCAACAACCTACAGTCATCTCACAACTGTTGCTGGTCCACCCTACACCTCACAGACACCTGCTGACTGTTTCTTGTACCTCCTGCAGACAGATGAACCTTATCGGGAACCAAAGTCCCTGTAATCAGGGTTGGAAGGCTCTTTCCCACCCAACGTCTCTCTGAGTCTCCGAATTTCAGGTCCCAAATGAGGATTTACCAATCCTGAGAGCACTGTAGATCAGCCCTCTCTTCTCCAACGAGTATACTCCAAAACCCCTCACCGTTTATGGGTTAGAACCCCTGAATACTCCAAAATTGCATTCAAGTTTTCCCCATTAAGGGATCCATAACCCAAATGACGGGGACACGTATCTCCCATCCAGGACCCATTCCTGGCATCCTTTTACAATACATATACAGTATATACAGTATACAATATATATATATATATATATATATATATATATATATATATATATATATATATATATATATATATATATACAAATATATATACATTTCTTATAAGAATCTTCTGGCTGCTTCATTCATTGCACAATGCAGTTCCTTCTAATTCTTCTCTGGTGGTGGTGACAGAGAGTTTGTACTCCTGCACTGACCAATGTTTATTTAGTGATGTAAGTTTGCCACTCAGTGGGCCCAGGCCAGCATAATGATGCATTACTCCACTTTCCCAGGGACGGTGTCCATGGCACTCTGCTCTCACAGGAAATGGACTGAATATGGCAAGCCATCATTCAACCCCCAGAAGAAGAGAAGTTTTTAGAAAATTGAAAATTGTATCAACTACTTACCGTAATTTTCCTTTCCTGACGACAATCCATGGCAGCATACATGTACTTTAAATCCATCATTACTTGTATGCTGCCATGTTGATGTCAGGTGGGCTTTTTGCAGGGGACAGAGGCCGATTTCAGAGAAAGCTGTTTTTTTAATTTACAACTTATGGGCTAATCTTTTTTTTACTTATTTTTAAATAACTTGAGCGCTGCTTTGCACCAATATCAGTTGTTTGCTTGCAATCTTCATGGTACTGTATTTCATTAGAAAGAAAAGATGCAACTCACATTTCCCATAGTGAAATAATCTGCAGAGAGAACCTCAAATGCATGGTTGTCAACCTTTCTTAAATGGCATCCAATAGGGCCTCCTCTAAAATCTGTACAAAGCCAGCTGTATGCTCGGGGTAATTTTTTATTTATTTTTTTCATTTTGGATAGACTAGAGAAAGGTTAAAAACTCTGCCTGGTCACTTTTTTTTGTGTACCAGTGGGGAAATTTCATTTTCTTTCCTTTCCAAGAAACTTAACAGAAAGTTAGAGGAAATCTCCCAAACTGAGCGCAATTCCCTTTTTAGACAGCTGTTCCTAGAACAGATGTCCCAATTGAACAAGTTCCCTTTACCTCTTGTTCTGTGTACAGCTCTGAAATTTTAATGCTATGTCCCCTTTTATTGAAGAAGGGGACATAGCATTAAAAACACGTTTGAGGGTCTGTTTCCTAATGTATCCAAAACTAAAAAAAAAAAAAAAGGCTTTGTCTAGGGAGATAATTTAAAGCAAGGGTGCTCAATCTGTGGCCATCAGAGCCATTTGATGTGGCCCACGACCTAAAACCAGGGAAGCGTATGGCCGGAGTCAGCAACCCATTGATCACGATCAGGGCTTGCTGACTCGCCATACCAGAGCATTAGAGTTCATCGAGCCAGCAGCGGAGGAAACAGGCGAGAGCAGGAGCCACATAAGCCGATGCTTCTTTTGTAGTGCCAGATACTGTCCCAGGTGGAGAGATTTTTGCTTCTCCTCCTCTTCCTCCCACCGGAATTCAGTGGCTACAGGAGGAAAATATGAATTATGCTTTTCTAGATAAATTTGAAATTCTGAACTATTTCATTTCATTGTGGCCCTCGAACAATTACCAAATCACTTAAGTGGCCCTCGTTCTTCAAAAGGTTAAGCACACCTGCTTTAAAGAATATCTAGACCCAAGAAAAAAATGCTATGTTTTGCAGCATTCCATTACTTAGATGTAATGACTGCACTAGGCTTTTTTTTAAGCTAAGAATTTTTTCAGCAAGTACAGAACATACCACTTCTTGTGAGCTAAAATGATAGTGGGGAGTCTGGGGACAGGTTCCCGAGGGTAAAGAATGTGTACCACACAAAGTGTGTTGTGGTACCACATTAATTGGTGGAAGGGTGGAACGTGGGTGTTGTCCTTAAAGTGAGTCTATCACCGAAGCTCACCTGTAAATGAAGCATGTACTGTATATACTCACCTTTCCATTGGCCTATGTTTTGGACATCTGCCACTTCTGTGCTCCCCAGCTGCTACAAGTATTCAAATGGTTGTTATGTAGTTACATGGGTTCCTGTAACGAAGTCTGAGCCGACGGAAGGAACCACAGAGGCTGGTGGGGGGAAAAATTCTCCACACACTCCAAAGTGTAAAATACAAAGAGCAGCTGGAGGGTGCGGTGGGTGTGGTGGGTTTTCAATACATGGGCCGCCAGAAAAGTAAGTATACTGTATCATGCTTTTGCAAGTGAGTCACCACTTTAAAGTGTTTGTTACCCCAACACTCACTTTACTGACTGAAATGGTACCAGCGGATTGGAGAAAAGCCAATGTAGCACCAATATTTAAAAGGGCCCAAAATACATCCCTGGGAAATTACAGACCAGTTAGCCTAACATCAATAGTATGCAAGCTCTTGGAGGGGATGATAAGGGACTATATACAAGATTTTAGTAATGAAAACGGTATCAGCAGTAATCAGCATG
The DNA here is from genome assembly GCA_028564925.1 of Lithobates sylvaticus. Taxonomy (NCBI): domain Eukaryota; kingdom Metazoa; phylum Chordata; class Amphibia; order Anura; family Ranidae; genus Lithobates; species Lithobates sylvaticus. The sequence continues at coordinate 63,240,619 of CM053026.1, forward strand.
GATTCATGAAGAATCGTTCTTGCCAAACCAATCTATTAACCTTCTATGAGGAGGTGAGTTGCCATCTAGATAAAGGAAGGCCCGTAGACGTATCTGGATTTTGCAAAAGCATTTGACACAGTTCCCCATAAACGTTTACTGTATAAAATAGGGTCCGTTGGCATGGACCATAGGGTGAGTACATGGATTGAAAAGTGGCTACAAGGGCGAGTTCAGAGGGTGGTGATACATGGGGAATACTTGAAATGGTCAGGGGTGGGTTCCCCTAGGGTTCTGTGCTGGGACAAATCCTGTTTAATTTGTTCATAAACGACTTGGAGGATGGGGTAAACAGTTTGATCTATTTGTGGATGATACTAAGCTAAGCAGGGCAATAACTTCTACGTAGGATGTGGAAACCTAGCAAAAAGATCTGAACAAATTATTGGGGTGGGCAACTACATGGCAAATGAGGTTTAATGTAGAAAAATTTTAAATAATGCATTTGGGTGGCAAAAATATGAATGCAATCTATACACTGGGGGGAGAACCTCTGGGGGAATCTAGGCTGGAAAAGGACCTGGGGGTCCTAGTAGATGATAGGTTCAGCAATGGCAAGCTGCTGCTAACAAAGTGAACAGAATATTGGCATGCATTAAAAAGGCGATTAATTCCAGAGATAAAATGATAATTCTCCCGCTCTACAAGACTCTGGTTCGGCTGCACCTGGAGTATTCTGTCCAGTTTTGGGCACCAGGCCTCAGGATGGATGTACTTAAAATGGAGCGAGTACAGAGAAGGGCAACAAAGCTAATAAGGCATCTGGGGATATTAGTTATGAAGAAAGGTTGCGAGCACTGAACTTATTCTCTCTGGAGAAGAGACGCTTGAGAGGGGATATGATTTCAATTTACAAATACCGTACTGGTGACCCCACAATAGGGATAAAACTTTTTCACGGAAGGGAGTTTAACAAGACACGCGGCCACTCACTAAAATTAGAAGAAAAGAGGTTTATCCTTAAACTACATAGAGGGTTCTTTACTGAAGAGCAGTGATGTAAGTAACTGAGTTAAAATAAACTGAGTTACATAACGCAGTTACTTTAGAGGGTAACGAGTAATCTAACTAATTACTTTTCCTCTCATGGTAACTCAGTTCCCATTACTTTGGCTTAGTTACCCCAATTACATCTACTGCCACTAGATGGCAGTAGTGTAATTCCGGTGTCCTGCCGAAAAAGTTCCCCCACCGCATAAGGACCCCCTGTACTGCGCAGGCGCAGGGCTTGCGCAGTACGAAGGACTACGGAGCTTTCCGAAAATTGCCGAACCTAAACAGCTCTGAGTGAACTCTACACCGCGCAGGTGCAGTTAACATGTAATTGTACGAGGTGATGCCGCACGCTCCTGATGCTCGTGCTACTCTGCAAGGGGCGTCTATCGTGTAAGTAAGGGGCGGGTCTAGTATTACCGTAACCAAGGGGCGCATTTAGTAATATTGTTATATATTGAGCTCTGCCCATTAATTTAACATTCGCCCTCTTCTCTAGCCATCCGCCCCTTACACGATATAATAATAATAGACCCGCCCCTTGCTTACACGCTATAACAGATCTGCCCCTTGGTTAGAGTAATAATAGAGCAGCCCCTTGGTTACACGATATATAACAATAATAATAAATACGCCCCTTGCTTACAGTAATACTAGACCCGCCCCTTAGTTACACCTATAGAATATTTAAAAAAAAAGTCAGTTACTTTGCTGCGTAACTAATTACTTTTCCAATGTAGTAACTGAGTTACTAACGCAATTACTTTTTGGGAGAAGTAATTTGTAACTTAACTAATTACTTTTTTAAAGTAAGATGACCAACACTGCTGAAGAGTGGCAAAGATGTGGAATTCCCTTCCACAGGCGGTGGTCTCATCGGGGGGCATCGATAGTTTCAAAAAACGATTAGATAAGCACCTGAATGACCGCAACATACAGGGATATACAATGTAATACTGACATATAATCACACACATAGGTTGGACTTGATGGACTTGTGTCTTTTTCAACCTCACTTACTATGTAACTATGTAACTTCATATTCCTGATATGTGCCTGCTGTACCATCTACTTGTATGGGAAAGTATCCTGTTCTCTTTGTATTGCTTCCTTTATGTGAAATCCCTGGTGTTCCTGCCAATACCTCTGATTTCCTATTAAAAACTGACTAGGCATGAGAGCACATAGTGGTCAGTTCTCCAGCTATGCTGGGAACTCAGCCTGCTCTCCTCCAATGATCAGATTGGTCCTGACACGTACCCACACAACAGCCATTCACTGGAAAGCTCGGTGTGCTGCGACTTCTCCTCCCCCCAGCTATTATGCACCTGAAAACAGACGGAATGTGATCACTTATATAAAAGGGGAAAAAAATAATTATGTTTTTTTTATATCTATACAAAAATGTTTGCTTTTCATTTCTATTTTAAACTTAATGGGTTGTTTTACAAGGTGATTATTTACAATGCCCCTGCCCTAAAGCTTGCTTGTCCCACCCTTTCCTGTCCTGCCAGGCTGCACGCTCGGATAAGGGTCTGGTATGGATATTGGGGGGGGGACCCCACTCCGTTTTCCTAATTTTTTTTCACTGTTTTCTATTGCCGGCAATGTTTTTTTCTTCCATTCAGCTGTCAGCAGGGAAGCCCGTTAACAGCTGATGACTCGTCTGCTGTTAAGGACGCAGCAGCCAGTTTCCTGACCCAGCTATGCACTATAAAGCACGCAGTGCATTGTGGGGCACCTGGCGGGCGAACATCCCGCCAAGCGCCTCGCAAATTCGGGTGTTCCCCGGTTGGGAGAACTGGCGATGTTCAGGCCGAACTTTTGCTCAGTTCGAAATGTTCGCCCAACTCTATTCTTGTCATTCAGCTTTCCTTAGCAAATGCCCACAACAGAATTCTCACTTTGCATTATATCAGCATTGGCTTTCCTTTGCAGCTCCTTACATTTGATCAAAAATCATGCTGCAAAGGAAGCCCATGCTGGAAGATCACATCGGGAAAAGGAAGCATAGAGCTATATAACATCCAGCATCGGTCACTGAGTGCAGGTCCCACACTGATTGAGGTCTGGATGGGAAAATATCTCTGCTAAGGGTCACCAGCACCACCTTATTTGATTTTTATTGATCTGGGGATGGAAGGGGGGGGGGGGAATTGCCCCTTTGTCCTCTAGCCCAGTCGTCCCTGGAAGTTAACTCCATGCGATGATAACCTTTCTTTGTTGTACATGGATAGGATGGTCATGAAATAGCTTAGTTGCCCCGATTCCATGAATTATACTGGATTTGCCGACTAGCTCATTTGGTAATATAGTTGCTCTCCTGCTCACCTTAGATCCCACTGCCCACAAAAAAAAGTGGTATTACCTAGGCTTGTGCAATTTGTTTCGTAACTAATCGAAATTCCGCGGAATTTTTCTTCTTTCGGACATTCAGATGCATCCGAATAAAAAAAAATAACAAATTTCAACTAATACGAAAGAAATTATAGCGGATATAACGAATGAATTTGACATGATTCGGTAATTCGTTAAAGATCTAATGAAACAAAAGATCAACTCAAAGTAAATCTTACAGTCCAATCAGCTGATTAACCACTTCAGCCCCGGACCAATTGGCAGCCAAAGGACCAGGCCCCTTTTTGCGATTCGGGACTGTGTCGCTTTAACTGACAATTGGCTCCAAAACAAAATTGGTGTCCTTTTTTTCCCACAAATAGAGCTTTCTTTTGGTGGTATTTGATCGCCCCTGCGGTTTTTATTTTTTGCGCTATAAACAAAAATAGAGCGACAATTTTGAAAACAATGCAATATTTTTTGCTTTTTGCTATAATAAATATCCCCAAAAAATATATAAAAAAACATATTTTTTCCTCAGTTTAAGCCGATACCCTTTTTTCTACATATTTTTGGTAAAAAAAATCGCAATTACCGATTATTGATTGGTTTGCGCAAAAGTTATAGCGTTTACAAAATAGGGGATAGTTTTATAGCATTTTTATTAATATTTTTTTTTTACTAGTAAAGGCGGCGATCAGCGATTTTTATTGTGACTGCGACATTATGGCGGACACATCGGACATTTTTGACACATTTTTGGGACCATTGTCATTTATACAGCAATCAATGCTATTTAAATGCATTAATTCCTGTATAAATGACAGTTGTAGTGAAAGAGTTAACCACTAGGGGGAGGGGAGGGTTTATGGGCTGTGACGTGTGTGTTTTTTTTTACATTAGGGGGCAGGGCTGACGTCTGACGTCATTGATCGGCTTTCCCGATGACCGGGAACAGCCAATCAATGACAGGCAGAGTAGGAAGCGCGGGGAGAGGTTTGTTTACACATACCTCTCCCCGTTCTTCAGCTCCGTGACCCGATCGCGGTACACCAGCGGCGATCGGGTCCGCTGGTCCCGCGGCCGGGGTCACGGAGCTCCCGACCGGGTCACGAGCACGCCGCTGGCGGCGCGTGCGCGACCCACGGGCAGGCATTTAAAGGATCACGTACAGGTACGTGGTTTTGCCTGCCCGTGCCATTTTGCCGCAGTATATCTGCGTTAGGCGGTCGGGAAGCGGTTAATTTTGTGCTGGAGGTTGGATTACTGGCAAAGTGCATTCCTGAGTGAGAAGGATGTTGTATTGTATTTGAGCAGAGAAGAAGAGATATTGTCATAGTGTGTGTTAAAAGATTCAATAAACAAACAACTTTCCAAACTACGAATCATTATCATGAATCAATATACATACATAAATATCGAATTTCAGCTAATACAAAAGAAATTATAGTGGATATGAATGAATTCTACATGATTTGAGATTCAGTATAATGAATATCGACACTCTACAGAAATAACGAATTATCCGAAAACGTATTAACGTAACATAACGAATATAACAGAACGAAATTATGTATTTTTTACGAATGACAACGAACCGAAAGTAAACACAATTTTCTGTTGTGCACAAGTCTAGTATTAACCGAGCGCCTCATGTAGGAGTACGGTGGCAGATCGGCTGTTTGGTGCTGGATCACGTATCTAGTATGTGATCCAGCACTTCCGGGTAGGGGGCACGTTGGCTGTGCTGTGATTAGTCACAGCTCAAGCTGATCAGCGGGTACCGGCCAATGATATACCGCCGCCACACGCTGATCAGAGAAGACGATGACAGGACAGAGCTCTATGAATGTAAACAATACAGAGCTCCGTCCTGTCAGCGGGGATGTGCAAGTATTTGTTTCCCTGTAACTCAGGGGGGAAAAACGGCACATCCCTTTGTAAAACAGCTCACAGTGAATGCACCAAGCACTGTTAGGCACACATTTAACCCCTTGATCGCCCCCAAATGTTTAACCCCTTCTCATACCTCCCAACTTTTTGAGATGGGAATGAGGGACACCTATCAGCAAAAGTATGCAGGCATAGGACACACCCCCTGCCACGCCCGCTTAAAGGAGAATTGTGCAAAAAAAAACAAGATTGGTTAAACACACAAGTGCTTTTTTTACTACTACTATTCCTTTATATTGGCTTTTGGAATTTACAAATGCAGCAATTTAGAAATCAGATGAAAGGTTTAGTGCTGGAAAACACTTTTTGATTGCATTTTATATACAACTATATAGATCAGACCAAAATGATGGACAAATGAGGAGGAATGAGGGACAGAGGGACATTGCTCCAAATCAGGGACAGTCCCTCGAAATCAGGGACAGTTGGGAGCTATGCCCCTTCCCAGCCAGTGTCATTAGTACAGTAACAGTGTATCCTTTTAGCACTGATCACTGTATTAGTGTCACTGGTTACCACAAAGTGTCAAAAGTGTCAGATTGCCCATCATACTATCACAGTCCTTACCTTACAGTCATTACTAGTATAAAAATAAATAAATAAAGATGCCAGTATATATACCATAGTTTGTACACGCTATTCATTTTTTACCAAAAATATGTAGCAGAATACATATTGGCCTAAATTTATGAATAAATTCGATTTTTTTCACTTTTTTTTATTGGAAGTGTTATAGCAGAAAGTAATATATATATATATATATATATATATATATATATATATATATATATATATATATATGTATATTTTTTTACATTTTCATTTATAGAGCAAAACAATAAAAAATCCCAGCGGTGATCAAATACCACCAAAAGAAAGCTCTATTTGTGGGAAAAAAATTATTATAAATTTCATTGGTGTACAGCGTTGCATGACCGCACAATTGTCAGTTAAAGTAATGCAGTGCCAAAAAGCAAAAAATGGCCTGGTCATAAAAGGGGTTAAGTCTTCCAAAGGTAGTACCACCCAGGGGCGGACTGACCATTCGGCCACTCGGGCACTTCCCGAGGGCCCGGGCCACTAGGGGGCCCCATCAGGGTTGCCAGCCTCAGTAAAACCAGGGACAGTATGTAAAAATCTGTGTTTTTTTTACACCTGTTTCTGAAATGTCCCTTACTGACATCCTTTTGGTCTAAAAATCCTGAGATTATAGCTGCCCCACCTCTCCAGTACCTTCTCAGCCAATAGAAAAATGTCTGTGTATACTGTGTGTACATGTATGTGTATACTGTGTGATTGTATACTGTGTGTGTGTATACTGTGTGGCCCCATAATCTCTGATTGCCTTGGGGCCCCATAATCTCCTATTGCCCGGGGGCCCCATGAGTTGTCAGTCCGCCACTGGTACCACCTGTCTTAAAGTCACTATACACGTTACAATCTATGCACAATCAACTTTAGCTTTCCGAAATTTGGGCAGTGAAGGGCCAAAAAAAGGCACGGCATCCCAATTGGAAGACAATTTGAAGAGAGAAAAAGAGGGACTTTTAAGGTGCCAAAAAATCTGATTATTACAAAATATAAAACATATAAAAAAATGATTTTATAACACATTTAAAGGAAGAGTAGTAAAATGTATCACATAGACATGCGTTTCATACATCAATGCAGCTTTACGAAAATGTATGCAGGCGGACACAGACACAGTCCGCTCTTCTCAATGGGTGGTTGGTTGTAAATGTCCGTTTACACCCAACTGCCATCTGATCTGCCAAACGGATGGGGAATGGATCCCCATATGTCTGTTTTAGCGAATAGGAACAAATCAAATGTTGCCGAGTGTCAAAGGACACATGTCTTCTTGACACCCACCACTCCATAGAGCAGACTGGAGGGTCTGATCGGTCTACCCATGTGAAAGGGGCCTTATGCCGCGTACACACGGTTGGAGTTTCCGGTGGCAAATGTGCGATGGGAGCTTGTTGTCGGAAATTCCGACCGTGTGTAGGCTCCATCGGACATTTTTCATCGGAATTTCCGACACACAAAATTTGAGATCTGAACAACAAAACCCATTGTCGGAAATTCCGATCGTGCGTACACAATTTCCAACGCAAAAAGTTCCATGCTTGGAATCAAGCAGAAGAGCAGCACTGGCTATTGAACTTAATTTTTCTCGGCTCGTTGTACGTGTTGTACCTCATCGCGTTCTTGGTGATTGGAATTTCCGACAAGATTTATGTGACCGTGTGTATGCAAGACAAGTTTGAGCCAACATCCGTCGGAAAAAATCCATGGATTTTGATGTCGGAATGTCCGATCGTGTGTATGCGGCATTAGAATGTCTCCACTCTGGATGTAGGAGCAACAGAGACAACCTTGGATGCCAGCTTTGTCAGTTTGGGGAGAAGATAGTGTTAGATGAATTTGACTAACAAATTAAAAGAGAGCTCCAACAAGCACTTTTTAAGCAGGAACAGTTATTTTACAAAGGTTTTACATATATTAAGAAAAGCTGACCATTGTAAGCACCCCTGTCAGTGATAAATGGTTTGTCTCAACCCTCCAAAGGCCACTTAGGCTGCACAAATTGGCAGAGCCGGTACTACCACTAGGCAAACTAGGCAGCTGACCTAGTTTGCCTAGTGGCGCACTGCTGCCTAGGGTGACCAGCCACTGGTGTTCCTACTCTCTTCTCTCTGCAGCAAGCAACTAAGTCTCAGCATCAGCAGGCAGCCGCAGCTCCGTTCGCACATAGTGTCAGAGGCGCAGCGGCGACAGAGGACTGTGTTTGTATCATGACTCCCGAATGAATGGAAGAAAGCAAACATTCATTGATGGGCGCTGGTAGGCTGCATTTGATGGGCGCTGGTAGGCCTCATTTGATGGGCGCTTCATCAAGAAGGTGGGGTATACATGGGCAGGGCAAAGGGGGTGGAGCCAAGGGGGGCAAAATTAGGTTTCGCCTAGGGTGTCATAAATTCTTGCACCAGCCCTGCAGATAGGCCAGGTAGGGGAAGTTACAGAATAACATATTTACTGGCTGGATTGCAAGGTAAAGTAAAGGAAAAGAGGCCTAAAAAGGACAGCTAAAGCAGGCACCACATCTAAGAATTAATGAGCATGCAATATTTTTGGTTAAATGTGGCTTTTTTGAATCATAAAAAAAAATAAAAAATCATTGTAATATTTTAAAAAGCATTGGTTGAATATTTATAAAATAACTCTGATTTCTGCATTTTTGATTGTTCTGCTTTAGTGACCCAGGAGCAGACCATTGAACAGCTGTGAGCACAAGCTTTTTACCAATCATATTGTATGAAAGAAAAAGAAAGAATAGAGAATTCTGGGTATTGTTTGCATTTAGACCCGGTTTCCAGGGGTATGGACCCTGTCTCAATTTATTGTTTAGGTCCTGTCATTTGCACATACATATACATAGGTTCAGATTTGTTTAGTTTTTTTTTAGTTTTCCATTGATCATGACATATGCATAAAGACCAAAACAATCTGATTAGCAGACCTGGAGCTTTCCAACATAAACCCTTCTACCTTGTGCTGTCCATAAAATGCTCAATTTCTGGGTTGAGAGCTCTTATAGCTATATATATATAGATCTATCTATCTATCTATCTATCTATCTATCTATCTATCTATCTATCTATCTATCCATCTTGCCTATTCCTACTTGTCCATCCTTCTGCCTATGCATTTGTCTTTCCATCTATCCATCCATCTATCCTTTTTACACCTATCTATCTATCTATCTATCTATCTATCTATCTATCTATCTATCTATCTATCTATCTATCTATCTATCCATCCAACCTTGCCTATTCCTATTTGTCCAGCCTTCTACCTGTCTCTCCATATAACCATCCATCTGTCCTTACACACATATTTTATATACTATATGTCAGAAAGCATACCCTTAACACTAAATTATATAAAATAATTTTCTGATTTTTAATACTTTTTATTTCATCTATCTATCTATCTATCTATCTATCTATCTATCTATCTATCTATCTATCTATCTATCTATCTATCTATCTATCTATCCTTGCCTATTTTTACCTGTCCATCCTTCTGCCTGTGCGTTTGTCTACTATTGCAACTATCTATTCAATCTATGCCATACCCACCCATCTATCTGTCAGCCCTTCTTTCCATCTTTCCACCTATCTGCCATCTACCTGATGGTCAGCCGGTGTCCTGTTGAGAAATGTCCCCCATTGGATACTGTCCGCCCTATACTGCGCTTGCGCAGTACGGAGGACAAAGGAGACGCCGAAAGTCTCCGAAGATGAACAGCTGATTGTTTGCTTTACACGGTGCCTGCGCACTTAATAGTACATTCTGCCCTGAGTCCAGGTTCAAGCTCCACCATCCAAGTGGACATAGAGTCAGAATATAAATATGCCGAGCAAAGCGAGGCTGTGCCCGAAGCGCGGCGAGTGGAGCGTGGCTAGCAAAGTGAGTCCGCCAGGGACCCTGTTGCAAAGTGGTGTTTTACAACATCGGGAGCGTGTGACAGAATGTACTTATAAGTGCGCAGGCGCTGTTCATCTTCGGATACTTTTGGCGTCTCATTTGTCCTCCGTACTGCGCAAGCGCTGCGCCTGCGCAGTATAGGGCAGACACTATCCGATGGGGGGGACCTTTCTGGTCAGAACATCGGCCTTCAAAGATCCATCCGATCCATCTATCCATCCATCCAGTCTTTGACTGCATACCCTTCAATGTCTTTATAACAGCTACCAAACTTATGATCCTTACATAAAACCAAAAGCCATCCAATCCTGTAATTCCATTTCTTTGGCACTGATACCTTCATTCTTCATGTTCATTATAAAACAAATGAATAAATTGAAGTAGCCTTGTTTGAGGTTAGTGTACAGAATAGGTTTAAGGGTGTTGTGAAAGCGACTTCATTCATTAATTCAGTTAGTAAAGCTTGGTATGGGATCCAAAGCCATTGCTGCTTCTACAGGTGACCTTCAGTTTTTTGTTAACTAGATAGATTTAAAATAATTAAAACGAACAATTCCCAGCTGTCTATTGTCTCATTACCATTATCACTTTAACAATATCTATATCTGGATATGTGTCTCATTCTAATCAGAATGCCATTCCATTCCCACACATCCCTCTGCCAGCCCCAGCGAAGAACTTGCAGCAAACTGTTGGGGATTCGGGAATAACAAGCTAATTTTATTGGGGAAGTTTCCTGGGTGAATATTGTTATGTTTTTTTTTTTATTTGAAAACGCCTGAGATCTCCTTCCATCACTTTGTGTACACCAGGGGTGCTTTCTAGGGTCCTTATAGAGCAGAGGCACCTCTGGGGGCACACAGATTAACATGTGAAGGGGCATGTAGTTTACCAGGGTGACCACTTTAGATCCAATCTCAGACCTAATATAGAGCAAGAATGAATCAGTCTAAAAACTGGAATGCCATATTCTGATAACATAATAAGATGGGCTGAAAAGTAGAAAACATGTTCAGTGTTCCAAAACTGTATAACGCTGAATGTATCATCTCTATTTCCAAGCAGCACATAGATAGATAGATAGATAGATAGATAGATAGATAGATAGATAGATAGATAGATAGATAGATAGATGAAATAAAAAGTATTAAAAATCAGAAAATAATTGTATATACTTTAGTGTTAAGGGTATGCTTTCTGATATATATATACAAGCATACCCCACGTTTAAGTACACAATTGGCTTTAAGTGCAAAATCCAGCTAGCTTCCAGGTTTTATTACCAAAGCTTAATTGAACAAGCTGAAGTTAGAAGCTCATTGGTTTCTATGCAGAAGTGAGCCTGATTTTGCACTGTAGTATATAAAATATATTATTTAACAATAAGTATTATAGCAGCTTAGCCCACAATAAATAGTAATAATTGTCTATATAGTAAAGGTATGCTTTATATGATAGATAGATAGATAGATAGATAGATAGATAGATAGATAGATAGATAGATAGATAGATATCGAGATAGATAGATATAGAGAGAGGAAGATGGACATACTGTATATGTTTGTATGATATAGATGTATATAAAGAGACATATAAATATATATATATATATATATATATATATATATATATATATTTATATAATATATATATATATATATATATATATATATATATATTTAGAGAGAAAGAGATTATATATATAGATATTTTATATATATATATAGAGAGATAGATAGATAGATAGATAGATAGATAGATAGATAGATAGATAGATATCTCTATATATATATATATATATATTATATTTATTGGGATATATATAGATATATATATACATATATAGATCTCTCTCTCTCTCTCTCTCTCTCTCTCTCTCTCTCTCTATATATATATATATATATATATATATATAGAGAGAGAGAGAGAGAGAGAGATCTCTCAAAAATTATATATATATATATATATATATAATGTATTGTTGGGCTAAAGTGCTAGTAACAATATATATATATATATATATATATATATATATATATATATATATATATATATATATATATATATATATATATATATATATATATATATATATATATATATATATTGTTTATAGCAGTTTAGCCCAACAATACATTATATATATATATATATATATATATATATATATATATATATATATATATATATATATAATATATTGAGAGAGAGAGAGAGAGAGAGAGAGATCTCTATATATAGATACAATAAAATATATTATTTATAGCAGTTTAGCCCAACAATACAGCATCATAATAATAATCATAATAATTATATACATATATATTATATAAAAAATATTATCAAACAATACATAGTAATATAGAAGTTTCGGAAAACAATACATAGAAGTTTAGCCCGATGCCCAGCCAACAGTGGAATCATTTAAAGTGTATGTACTAAATTAACTGCCAGCCTTATTAGCAGACTGTGTGAAAACAAGCTGTTTTATAGGCTCAATCTGATTATGTTAATAAATCCCATTTATAATTGATAAACCATTTTGATAATTGCCCAGAGACATCTGTCAGCCCGTGGGCTCTGCTCAATTAGCGCAAATGCCCAGCTAGCTAACCCTGCAAAGCGGCCACCTATTAAATGAACACGGACCCTGTCAGGACAGGAGCTGTCTGGTGGGGTTATACAGATTGAGTGGCAGAAGGAACTAGGCACTCTCATTCTGCTGGCCTGGGAAGGGGGGGGGGGGGGGGGGGGTTGGCACAGGGGGGGGGGGGGGGGGGGGTGAGGTTAGGGCGGGGCTTCAAAGAGCATCATCTCATGCAGGTACTGGCCCCAAAAAGACAAAAGCCTCATTTCATGGTGATGTGACAGCTTTGGATGGCACAGCAGGGGCAGCTGACTCAGCCACAAAGAACAAAATTACTTTAAAAGTCTTGTGCAATCTTGGGCTGTGAGACACTCCTTCCTGAGAGGTTGTCAGAGTCTGATCCTGGGCTCTTCAAGGACAGACACTCACCAAGAACCCAGGCAGAAGGAGCTGACAAACACACACAGCCGGCTTAGAGGATTCAGCCTTTCTTAGGGATTTGCAGCCTCTTCAGCCAGGGAGCCCATCTGAAAATTCCCAAGCATTGTCTCCCTTTTTTTTTTAGCACCAGGCAGAATTCTGTCTCTTTAAAAAAAAAAAAAAAAGAACTCATTGTAGGTGGCCTCGCCTGTCACTGCCTTGGAACTGGCCCTAAACCCAGAAGTGGACTTGTAGAGGGCTCTGATTTGGAAAAGGAGCAAGACAAGTCATATTTTTTTTTTTTTGTTACCCCCCTGGAGATAAAAGGACAAGGGAAGAGCAATGCATCTTCACAGCCCTTCCCTGATGGCTGATGGGAGCTTCTCTCTGTCTGGACACTTGGTCAGGAGTCCAGTGGGGAACACCTCCAGATTTCACAGCATTGAGGCCATTCTGGGATTTTCCAAAGAGGACGGGATCCTGAGCTCCTTCCAGGCAGAGGGCAGTCCCAGGAATGGCAAGGAGGCTGAGAAAAGGGCTTCCAGACATTGCTTGATCAAAATGGCTGAGGAGATACAACCCCAGCAGAACCAGCTGGAGGACAGACAGGAGGATGTCTATGGGGGTAAGTCTCTGCCAACTTCATAGTATAGACAGTATGATATAATATCATCTTATTGTACTAAAAGGGTTTCATCATATTGTACAATTTTATCATACTTCCAATGGTGCTATTATCATGTTACATAATACTTTATTTATACACCACAATGCTACATCGTCACAATGTATTATCAGACTGTTACAAAAGGGGCAACAAGGCAAAGAATGTGATTCCTTCTCATTATTAATATTTGTTTTATGTTAGTATCACTTTTGTAACTTTTGTATTTACTCCCACCCTGCTCATAGTTTCAATAACGTGCTGAAAGTTTGATCATATCATGATAAAGTTCATCTTTAATACTCAGGCTCATGAAGCTTTACACAAAGATAAGAATCTTTAAATTAAACCACGTGATTTTTTTTTTTCAAACCTCATTGGACTATTACTGTCATTTTTTTTAAAATAAATTTAATATTGTGTATATATATATATATATATATATATATATATATATATATATATATATAGATAGATAGTATAGATAGATAGATATAGAGAAAGACAGAGAGAGAGAAAGATAAATATATCTAGGTATATATATATATATATATATATATATATATATATATATATATATATATATATATATATATATATATATATATATATGTATTTTTTATATATATATATATATATATATATATTTATATATATTTATTTATTTATATGTAAACTGTTGGTGCTGTATTTTATATATATATATATATATATATATATATATATATATATATATATATATATATATATATGTAAACTGTTGGCACTATATAAATCCTGTATATATATATATATATATAAATATATATATATATATATATATATATATATATATATATATATATATATATATATATATATATATATATATATATATATATATTATCCTTCTATGTTACTTTTGTGAACTGAGCCTAAAGTTGATGCGACTTTACACAGATTAAAAAAAAAATATTTTATTGCAGCACACATTATTCTATCACTTTTTGTTATGTTATACTTAGTATACTAGGAACCCAGGATTAGGCATAGAAATTAGAAGATACTCATCCTAATTAAAACATATCATAGTATGCTACATCGTATTCATGTTATTGATTGATAATACATTGTAGCTTTCCTTTTAGTGTCAATTGCACTGCTTTGAATTATTCTCTACTTTTTTTTTTTGTCTATTGTTCTTCATTTATTTATCTATTGTTCTCTCTATTTATAACATAAATATTATAAATATAATTATTGAGTGTTCAGTTTTTAGGAGCTCTCCAAAAAGTTTCCTGAAGTGATTGTTTATAATCGGAATTACACCCGATTGTTTTCTAATTTATTATACTGTGGGTGTTGGTGCTGCATATATGTGTGTGTATATATATATATATTAATACACATATATGCAGCACCAACACCCACAGTATAATAAATTATATAACAAAATATATATACTCTGATATCAGGATATGAGATAACTAAATTATTTTGTATACCTTAGTGTTAAGGGTATGCTTTCTGATATATGTGTATATATATATATATATATATATATATATATATATATATATATATATATATATATATATATATATATATATATAATCAGGATATGAGATAACTCAAGATAGTAAGGATTGAATCCCTAGATTATAGCCAAAGTTATTTCATTTTATATCATATAAGTGATCCTATTTGATATCATCTATGTATGGTGTGTTATGTTTACTCACTATGTTTTGGTGTTTTTTTTTTATATTGATTTGAGCAACAGTATTACTTTGTTATTTATACAATATGGGAAGTCTTGTTCTGCAAATATTGTAACAACCTGATACATTAATACATAATTGATGAAAAATATTTAGCATTTGTTGGATGAATTGCGCTGTACTATGCTATGTACATTGCAATATATTAACTCTATGTAGGTATGTTGTCTTCTTTGGTATTATATTGTCTTTTATTAGTTTTTTGTTGTTTTTTTTAATCGTTTCAAGAACTAGAACGAGTTGTAGTAACTATTGAAACTAACCCAAGCAGTGCAGTGCGTCCCCTGGGGAGTGGGCTGGTGGTTCATTGTACTCCCCTACAGTATATGTTGGCGCTACAAGCAATCACTGACATGAATATCATTTGATTCCTAGATGCTTACTGCAGTAAGAGCTCAAGCGAGTGCCTGAGCCCCGGGCTGTCCGCCGGTAACGGTGACAAGTCTGATGATGACCAGCCGAAGAAGAAGCACCGGAGGAACCGGACCACCTTCACCACCTACCAGCTACATGAGCTGGAGAGGGCCTTCGAGAAGTCCCATTACCCCGATGTGTACAGCCGGGAGGAGCTGGCCATGAAGGTCAATCTGCCAGAAGTCAGGGTGCAGGTAAGGAGGGCTACAGCTATCCTCATCCCCAGTATTCCCCTTTACTGTTAGCAGACCTGCTTTAAGGGGCTCCAACAGGGCAGGTTTTCCGAACTTCCAGGTAGCTGCATAGCTGTATTGAGTAATCAGTGGGATGATTGTGTTAACAGATCTGGAAAACATGACCAGCTGGGGATTCCTGAGGGAAGTACTGTGGGGCTGATTTACTAATACTGGAGAGTGCAAAATCTAGTGCAGCTCTGCACAGAAACCAATCAGCTTCCCAAGCTTTTTATTTGTCAAAGCTTAATTAAACAAGCTGAAGTTAGAAGCTAATTGGCTACCATGCAGAGCTGCACCAGATTGTGCACTCTCCAGTTTTAGTAAATCAACCCCTGAGCTATAAGAATTAGAGTGATACATTAAAAATAAATGAACAAGATGTGAGAAAATATATTAGTAAGCTATTGCATGACCTAATACATCTTTGGATAAACACTATCTATCTATCTATCTATCTATCTATCTATCTATCTATCTATCTATCTTTCGTTCTTTCTTTATTTCTGTTTCGTCATATTTATTTAGAATAGCGTATTTTATTTGATCCTTCCACATGTGTAAACATTCTAATTTATTTTTTTCTTCCTTTCTTTCTTTCGCTCGTTCTTTTTTTCTTTCTTACTTTCTTTCTTTCTCCCTCTTTCTTTCATCATATTTATTTAGAATAGCTTATTTTTTTTGATCCTTCCACATTCTAATTTCTTTCTTACTTTCTTTCTTTCTCCCTCTTTCTTTTGTCACATTTATTTAGAATAGCTTATTTTATTTGATCCTTCCACATGTGTAAACATTCTAATTTCTTTCTTCTTTCTTTATTTCTTTCTTTTTATTTTTCTTTCTTTCTTTCTTTCCTTTTTTCTTTCTTTCTTTCTTTCTTTCTTTCTTTCTTTCTTTCTTTCTTTCTTTCTTTCTTTCTTTCTTTCTTTCTTTCTTTCTCCCTCTTTCTTTCGTCATATTTATTTAGAAGAGCTCATTTAATTTGATCCTTCCACATGTGTAAACATTCTAATTTCTTTTTTTCTTCCTTTCTTTCTTTCGTTCGTTCTTTTTTTCTTTCTTTCTTTCTCCCTCTTTCTTTCTTTCTTTCTTTCTTTCTTTCTTTCTTTCTTTTTTTTTCTTTCTTTCTTTTCCCTCTTTCTTTCATCATATTTATTTAGAATAGCTTATTTTTTTTGATCCTTCCACATGTGGAAACATTCTAATTTCTTTCTTTCTTTCTTTCTTTCTTTCTTTCTTTCTCCCTCTTTCTTTCGTCATATTTATTTAGAAGAGCTCATTTTATTTGATCCTTCCACATGTGTAAACATTCTAATTTCTTTTTTTCTTCCTTTCTTTCTTTCGTTCGTTCTTTTTTTTCTTTCTTTCTTTCTTTTTTTCTTTCTTTCTCACTCTTTCTTTCTTTCTTTCTTTCTTTCTTTCTTTCTCCCTCTTTCTTTCATCATATTTATTTAGAATAACTTATTTTTTTTGATCCTTCCACATGAGGAAACATTCTAATTTCTTTCTTTCTTTCTTTCTTTCTTTCTTTCTTTCTTTCTCCCTCTTTCTTTTGTCACATTTATTTAGAATAGCTTATTTTATTTGATCCTTCCACATGTGTAAACATTCTAATTTCTTTCTTTCTTCTTTCTTTCTTTCTTTCTTTCTTTCTTTCTTTCTTTCTTTCTCCCTCTTTCTTTCGTCATATTTATTTAGAAGAGCTCATTTTATTTGATCCTTCCACATGTGTAAACATTCTAATGTCTTTCTTTCTTTCTTTCTTTTCTTTCTTTCTTTCTTTCTTTCTTTCTTTCTTTCCTCCCTCCCTTCCTATATTTTTAGAGGAGCCTATTTAATTTGATCCTTCCACCTGTGATTGGGTAAAGGGGAAAGTTTCCATTTCTATTAACACATTTTTTCCAATAAAGCTGATATTCATCCTACAGCAAAATAAAGTGACATAATAAGGTTCATACCCAAAAACTGTGAAGAAGAAAAAAAAAAAAAAAACTCTGCATGTAAACTTCTAAAACAAATGTCATGCATGACAGATGGTCTGTTGAGTGATTTGTGCTAGAACTATAGATGTAGATTGCAACAAAGTTGCAAAGACAATTTATGGGTCTTTTCTTCGTTGCAACACGTTACCCGGAGCATCAGCGATTGGCGTCCTCAGCCTCCTATTTGGAAGGACTTGCTGGGACTTGTAGTTCTACAGTGGCTCTGCAAAAGGAAGTAATTACAGTACTGAGAAAATAAACCACAATCAGGGAATTTAGATAACAAAAAACTAAATAAATTAATAAGGGGTCTTAAGTACCTCAATTCTTTGAGGAGAGGTGATTGAAGGGGGGATGTGATCCCTTCATATAAATTCATATATGACTCACAGTTAACTTCAGGAAAAAGTTGTTCTGATGTTAGTATTTTTCTGACATTTATTTTAGGCTAACAACAATAATTCTTATTTTATTTATTACATAAAACTATCTATCAGTAGAGCATTAAAATGATTATTATTATTATTATTATTATTATTATTATTAATTATTAATAATAATACCATTCTTGTTATTATGATGACAGTAATAATAATAATAATATAAACAACAACATCCTTTTGCTGCTGATGACCATAATAATATTAATAATATGGATAATGAAATCTATGTATTTTACACCAATTATCTGTTGTTTAAACTAGACACATTAATTTTAACTCGATCATTTTTTCTAGTTAGCTAGTTAGCTTTTTACTCAAATTATATTTTACGCCACTACATTTTTATTTCTAGGCGATACAAATATTGTATAAAAAGAATGTATAACTTCTAAAAAAGTGATTTATTTCGTACCAGAATTGTGGATGTGAACATTATCAGTAAAGACAAACCTTCAACAAAATAAACTTTTCGGTTATTTTATAATAAGAAACAAAAACAGAGAATGACAAAAATCATACCTGTAAAACATTTTCCACATAGTAGTCAGTGTAATATTTATCAGATGCTGTAGGAATTATAGTACAGGATTGGGGGGGGGGGGGGGGCACCCCCAGACATAGAACCACAAATAAACAATGTAGTAAATGGAGAGACATGGACACAATACACAAGATTCTAGAGGACAAATGAGACCTGTATGAGTGTTGCTGAAGGTCCCATCTCAACAAACGCAAAGCAAAATGCTAAAATGAATAGTGATAATAGTTTATACATAATCTTAATATAAAGAGAATTTCTCATTGACATTGGGCATCTGAAGTGTAATTGGGAAATGTGCAGTTATGGACAAATTATCAGGAATGCAAAATGGCAGATACTGTAGAAGTGTAGTAATTAGATTAAACAGGGAGGTTGGTTTGCTAAATGGGAGAGTAAATAAGGTGAAGGTTTGTTCACTTCAATAAATTAATCATATGCAAGGAAAAAAAAAAAAATATATTTTTTAATTTTAATTTGCAGATAATTGGATATTTAAAGTAATCACAGCCGTACCTCAATTTCTAAGCTCACTTCAGTTTTCTTATATATATATATATATATATATATATATATATATATATATATATATATATATATATATATATATATATATATATATATATTATTATTATTATATTATATATTTTTTTTGTTTTTTCAACATTGGTTGGCACTTTTGTTCAAGATCTTATTGGCAATTCTGTGGAGTAGCAGAGTTACAAATCCCAGCATGCTACAACTATCTATTTTGGGGGGTTTGGAGGGATAACCTCTTAAGACCTGATGTTTCAAAGTGTGCTAAATGAAAATCTTTCTGTTGCCAGTAGCAACTGTCATTTTTAAAAATTTGGTTTTATAATAAATGAAGGAATCTTATTGGTTTCTATGGGTAACAAAGAATATAAAATGTTACACAATTTTCATACCTCTGGCAGGCATACAGGAGTTTTGGAAATTGTATAATTGCCCCATCCTTTATTCAGGGACAACCCTGGATTTGAAGACTTGGTCCTTGAATTATTTAGTCCCTGTTGAACTGAGCTGCAAGATCAGGCTGTTAAGGGGCTGGACAACCAGTTTACTGCAAATGGGACAAATGTATCATCATATAGGGTTAACAGGCAATCATGTGTTATTAAAAAAATTTTTTTTTTTTCCTTAGACATGATTGGGTAGTCTAAATGATCACAGATTTGCCTTATTCACTAACTAGCAAATCAACCACACTGACTTCACTTATTAGTCAGTTTCTAAAGTTGGCCACACACAATAAAGCTGTGGTACACACGATCAGATTATCGGATGAATTCCGTCCATTTTTTGCATGCTGCTAGTCTGATATTGAAAGTGAAGAGGTTACTTAACATCAGAAAATTCTCGTACGACAGAATTCAACTTCTGAAGTGATGTAATGTGTTGAATTGTTTTGTATGTGTTCTTTCGTTTCTGAGCATGCGTAGTCTTGCTCTTACGATTTTTGTTTTTCTGGACAAAAACTTAATTGAACGAAAATTGGACGTTGTGTTCACGTACAACAAAATTTTTAGAGCATGCACATCCAGTTTTTGTCATCCAAAAATTCAGAATCGGCTGTGGAAAGCACCATACTAACGATCAGAAAATCGGCAGATCCTTTATCGGACAAAATTTTACTTCCGGTTTTCTGATTGTGTGTACGGCCCTAAAGTTGTAAATTGGTTAGCTCATCCAGTTTTGTCAATCAACACACAAGTGTGGATAATCCATTTTAATTACATGTAAATTGGTTGTCTTGTTGGGTCCAACTGCTTCATGGTTGTTACAAATCTTGAAGACTGACCAACTAAACTCTTTCCAGTTTAATGCCAATTGAGTTGGATGGTGCCAATTTGTACCATCCAACTCAATTTTAAAAGGATTTTTGGACTCTGGGAAACTATGCCAATCTGTGTATTCAAATCTTTCAATCAATTTTCAACATGCAGTTTATTTTAATTTAATTAATTATCATAACAATCTTACCATAGAAAATATGATAATTTTGTCATAAACTTTAAATTGTTATTTTGCATACTTCGATAGAAAAAATTAAAATAAATAGTTATCCATTTGAAATCTAGTCTTATAAAATCAATCTAAAAACTGTTAAAACATGGGCATAAAGTAAAACTTTTTATAGATCAGAACTCTAATTGCTCTGCCCTCCGCGTCTTCTACCACTATACTTTGTATCCATAAATAAGAAAAGCTGGTGTTACTGGGCACAGCAAGATAAAATCATTACTTTGCTTTGCAACTGATGTCATATAGACCATGAAGTCCCATAGCTTCATCAGGGATGTATGAAAATGAAAGCTATTTTGAAATGCAGGAAACTTTATAAGCTGTTGATAGATCATACTGGAACTTGTATTTTTAAAAAATATAGTACAGTTATTATGTCATAAGAAAATATGAATGATATAGGAATAATCTTTATTTTCACAGGTGTGGTTTCAGAATAGGAGAGCTAAATGGAGGCGACAAGAGAAACTTGAAGTGACTTCCATGAAGCTTCAAGACTCCCCAATCCTGTCTTTTAACCGATCACCGCAACCGCCTGCCATGAGCGCCATCAGTAGCAATCTTCAGCTTGATTCCTGGCTTTCTCCACCCATGTCCAACTCTACTGCCCTGCAATCTCTGCCAGGCTTTGTCACCAATCCACAGAGCCTCCCTGGCAGTTACACTCCACCACCATTCATGAACACCAATCCTGTTGGCCATGCTCTTCAACCGTTGGGATCCATGGGTCCACCACCTCCTTACCAGTGTGGCACCAACTTTGTAGACAAGTACCCTATGGAAGAGATAGACCCAAGGAACACCAGTATAGCAGCCCTCAGGATGAAAGCAAAGGAACACATTCAGTCTATGGGCAAGCCTTGGCAAGCCATCTAAAGAGTAAAGTTTGGACCAAACTCTTTAAGGTGACCTCTAAGAGTCAAAAGACAATGAACTTCTGAGACTTGAACTTTATGTGCCAAGCACAGCTGAAATCAGAGCATCTTGAACTATCCCAAAACTAACAGTGGCCTATCACAGCTTATTCAACAAATAATCTGACTTCAATCTGAAAAAACCTACACGCTAATTTATACAGAGGTGGGTAACTTGTACAAAGGCACTCCTTGTACCCCTAGGAAAGAGGTGCATGATTTTTTATGCGGCCTCACATGACAGTGTGCAATTTTACCAGGCCCGATAATTTGCCATGATTCTTGGACACTTATAAATATGTGATTCCATATTGGAAATACTAGAGTGAACATGATATATAATGCTCTTGGGACATAATAATTGAATTCCCTTTGCATGGAGAAACATTACAGATAGAGTACTCTCTACTGTCATGTAATGGTAAATGTAAAAAAATATCCTTTTCTAGCCACACACATTACAATCTTTCCTATCTTACATTCCAGTTCTCTTAGTCTTTAATTCTAAATTTAGGAAATACAAAGTTGCCATTTGCAATAGACATAGATCTTTTTACAAGCAAACTCATAGCATATAGTAAAATCAGATTGTAGAGTGTATGTGGCCAAACCACAGAATGTTACCAACTTGTTGAAAGAATTTTGCAATGCTATAGATTTGTTGGGGTGCTGAATTGTAAGGTGAACATAAACCCTAGCAATTAATTTATTTTATTGGCCAACTTTTGGTCTTTTAACTATACCACTGAAAGGGGTTTGTTATATCCATTTGATAAGTACCAAAAAAAGAAAAAAAAGAATATATATATATATATATATATATATATATATACTGATCATGATTCCTGCCATACACCCAGAGAGCTAATAACTTTCTGTGCTGTCTGCCTGTGATGCTCTGAAACCCAGTTCACCTTCAACAGTACACCTACAACAGTTCAACTACAGAATACCTCCACTTAGAGATGAGGAGAGGGGGAGATGTTCTGTGGTTTAAATCATGAGTGGGCAGCCTAGGGAGACAATGCTGCTCCTCTAAATGCAGCACTAGGGTGAACTTAGCCACCCTAGGGCAAGCAGTGTCCTACTGGCAAGATCACCAGGGAAATAAAGGAAAACAGCCCCCCAAAAAGCTGGCAAGCTGCTATATATCTAATTTTAGTTTTTGGGTTTAGATATATCTTAAAATCTACGCTTATAAATAGCGAACCTAAAATAGCTTCCTTTGGGTTGGGTAGCTCTAGAAAGCTCTAATTTTGCAATAAAGGCTTCAACCAGGAAGGTGGTGCTTAACCCCAACCTTTGTTCTTGCCATGCTTCCGCCACAGCCCCTCATTGTGTTGGCTGGCCTTACAGACCAACTGTTATGTGATACAAGAGGGGAATGTCCAAGCACTCTAGCTGGAGTCATTATTTGCATATTAACCAAAAGTTTTTAAGCTCTCTGGTCCCTCTTAAAATTTTTAAGAAAGTACTTAGAAGTACCTACCCATCTACTTTCTGTTCAATAGAAAGTTGACCTGACTATAGACGGTGACAAGCCCCCTTGCTGAAGTTAGTATTGCCATATTAGAGCACCACAACTTTTTGAGCCATCTGGCCCTTCTTCAACATTTTAGGAAAGTACCTAGAGGAACACTATTCTACTATCCAATAGAAGGCTTTCCACAGTTACCCTGACTATAGATTAGGACAAGCACCCTAGCTGAAATCATTATTTCTACATTAAAGCACCACAAGTTTTTGAGCCACCTAGCCCCTCCAAAAGTTAGCTAAGAAGGCGCCTAGGGGCAGGGCTGGGACAAATGGTGGGCAAAAGGGGCGGCTGCCCTGGGCTCAGCATGTATTGTAGGGATGGGGGTGCCGCAAGTTCCCTCTACTTTAAGGCTGAACGGAGGCTGACAGCGGCATTACTACTGCTGTCAGCCCAGCGCTGAAAGCAGCAAGGAGAGGAGGAGAGAGCCGAGAGGAGGTGTAGGCTGTGCTCTCTTTCCCCCTCCTCCTTATAAGCTTGCACATAATGCAGGGGGAGGGGCGCAATTTGGCATCTTTGCCCTGGGGTCTGGATGATCTTGTCCCGGCACTGCCTAGAGGTACTCGTCCTATCCAATAGAAAGTTCACTACAGTTGCCCTGACTATAGATACACTATTGCAACTATCATGACCTAGAAAGGATTGTTTAAGTAAAAAGTTTGGCTTTTGTTTATGTCTATCATATCTTTTGAAACTGGCTATCAGAAAGTAAGAATCAACTGTTTGTTCTTATCATGCTGGTAAATCTTTTGAACTGATTCATTGTTACTTGTCAGTTTCAGAGCCTTGTTTGTAATTATTTATTATTCATAAAACAGTTGTGTTGCATCGGTAAAAAAAAAAAAATAATGGAAAAAAGTTAAAAATATCCAACCCAACAATTTTTTATCAGACTTTATTGTTTATTTCTGTTTCCATAGCATACATGTGACTGTTCCCATTCCTACTATGTGGAAAAGCAACATAGCTGCCTAGTAAGATAGGATTTTAGGGCAGCAAACTGTCCCTTGTTCCATTTTTACATGTTCTTCTTCAGGGATCTATTAAGACTATGCCATCTCACCACATATAGAATACACTTATTTATATATTTAAAGGTGTGCAGCCACAAAGGTCTATGGTGGCACAATCAAAATCGTTTTGGGGGTTGCATCAAATTAAAAACTCGACTCTGATCATTGAGAAGTTGTACAAAGCTGTAACGTTCGTGGTATGATTGGCCACTTTTGGACACCAGATTCTTCAACTTATTTTCGTTTGTAAGTTTTGGATTGACTCGCTGAGCCCGTGTTTACATAAACATCCAATTAAAGACATCAGTGCTAATTAGCCGAAGGGAAATTAGCTCATTCTAAGCTCTTTAGGATAAAGTATCTCAGTGACTTACGTATTAAAGGACAGCGCAAGAATTGGATAAATGACAGATGTTCACTACGACGAAAGAGGAGGACCTGCCCCATTTCTAGTAAGCCTAGGGCAGTCTGCGTAGTGCGGCGTGTACGGCACCTGTAGAGTTCAAGCATGTGTTTGGTGACGTGGAAAATTACTTCCGAGGACAGCCTACCTTGAGCATGTCGACGGACATCACCCACAAGGATTTCTTTTGGGCCTTGAAACATGGAGCGTGTCACTCTTATTTAACTGCCAGGATGAGCGACGTAGACTAAAATGTGATGGATTATATTATTTTTTGCCAATTTGCAGATGGCAGAGTGATCCATTTGATATTAATATGACTGTAATACAGTAAATAATATAAAATATCTGTGAGTTCTTTTATTGAGTGAATTTATGTCAAGTGTTGTGCTACTTATAAAGTGCCAGATGACGTACAAGTACAAATTCCAGCATGTTTATTCTCAAAATTAAATATGAACACTTTGATACCCAACAGTATTTTACAAGAGGTTGCACTCAAACTTGTAATCTGTTTTCATCCAGCAAACTGAGAGATGTACAGAAGATCCTTGCCACATCTTACCTTAAAGTGGTTGTAAACGTCAGACATGCACTATATTAGCAAAAGTATTGGGACACCTGCCTTTACACGCACATGAACTTTAATGGCATCCCAGTTTTAGTGCGTAGGGTTCAATATTGAGTTGGCCCACCCTTTGCACCTATTATGCCCTGTAGACAAAATAGATAGATTTTTAGGGTGTGCCCCCCAAATATCTATTTTGTCTATTGTATGGATTTTGACCAAATCCTTTTGGGTGAAGCACCCCACTCAGTAAGTACCTCAATTAGTGACCACCTGTGTCATGGGTGGAGACCTCATGTTCTCCCATATAGAGGAGTATAGCTCCCTTGGATCAGAGAAGCAGGATCTCCCGATCTATGGATAGTGTGGGACCCACTAATCATGGGGTACTTTGTCGCAGTAAGTGGGCTTAAGCACCATATAGTAATATGGTGTGACCAAATCCCCATATTTTTTGATAATATTTTTTGAAAATGTCTGTCTAGGTGTTTTAACCACTTCAGCCCCGGACCAATTGGCAGCCAAAGGACCAGGCCCTTTTTTGCAATTCGGCACTGCGTCGCTTTAACTAACAATTGCGCGGTCATGCGACGTGGCTCCAAAAAATAATTGGCGTCCTTTTTTTCCCACAAATAGAGCTTTCTTTTGGTGGTATTTGATCGCCCCTGCGGTTTTTATTTTTTGCGCTATAAACAAAAAATAGAGCGACAATTTTGAAAAAAATGCAATATTTTTTACTTTTTGCTATAATAAATATCCCCAAAAAATATATAAAAAAACATTTTTTTTCCTCAGTTTAGGTCGATACGTATTCTTCTACATATTTTTGGTAAAAAAAATCGCAATTAGCGATTATTGATTAGTTTGCGCAAAAGTTATAGCGTTTACAAAATAGGGGATAGTTTTATAGCATTTTTATTAATATTTTTTTTTTTTATTAGTAATGGCGGCGATCAGCGATTTTTATTGTGACTGCGACATTTTGGCGGACACATCGGACATTTTTGACACATTTTTGGGACATTTGTCATTTATACAGCAATCACTGCTATTTAAATAGCACTGATTCCCATGTAAATGACAGTTGTAGTTAGGGGGTTAACCACTAGGGGGCGGGGAGGAGTCAGTGTGACGTGTTGTGTTTTTTTTTACAGTAGGGGGGCGTGGCTGTACGTCTGACGTCATTGATCGGCGTTCCCGATGACAGGGAACCGCCGATCACTGACAGTCAGTGTAGGAAGCGCGGGGAGAGGTTTGTTTACATAGACCTCTCCCCGTTCTTCAGCTCCGTAACCCGATCGCGGGATACCAGCGGCGATCGGGTCCGCTGGTCCCGCGGCCGGGGTCACGGAGCTCCCGACCGGGTCGCGAGCGCGCCGCTACCGGCGCGCGCGACCCACGGGCAGGCACATGCACGATCACGTACAGGTACGTGATTCTGCCTGCCCGTGCCATTCTGCTGACGTAAATATGCAGTGGCCGGTCGGGAAGCGGTTAAATAGCCTTGCTGGAGGTAAATGTCAGTTTTGCATGTGTGCGCTGTAATATGTTTGTTCTATTATGCCCTGTACACACGGTCGGATTTTCCGACGGAAAATGTTCGATGGGAGCTTTTTGAAGGAAATTCGGACCGTGTGTAGGCTCCATCGGACATTTTCCATTGGAATTTCTGACAAGCAAAATTTGAGATCTGGATCTCAAATTTTCCGACAACAAAAACCGTTGTCGGAAATTCCGATCACGTATATGCAATTCCGACACACAAAGTTCCACGCATGCTCGGAATCAAGCAGAAGAGCCGCACTAAGAGTCGGCTATTGAACTTAATTTTTCTCGGCTCGTCATAAGTGTTGTACGTCACCGCGTTCTTGGCGATCGGAATTTCTGACAAGATTTGTGCGACCGTATGTATGCAAGTTTGAGACAAGACAAGTTTGAGCCAACATCCATTGGAAAAAATCCATGGATTTTGTTGTCGGAATGTCCGATCGTGTGTACAGGGCATAACAGCTTCAACTCTTCTGGGAAGGCTGTCCACAAGGTTTAGGAGTGTGTCTATGGGAATGTTTGACCATTCTTCCAGAAGTGCATTTGTGAGGTCAGGCACTGATGTTGGACGAGAAGGCCTGACTCGCAGTCTCTGCTCTAATTCATCCCAAAGGTGTTCTATTGGGTTCAGATCAGGACTCTGTGCAGGCCAGTCAAGTTCCTCCACCCCAAACTTGCTCATCCATGTCTTTATGGACCTTGCTTTTTGCACTGGTCCAAATCATTTGATGGAGGGGGATTATGGTGTGGGGTTGTTTTTCAGAGCTTGGCCCCTTAGTTCCAGTGAAGGGAACTCTTAAGGCGTCAGCATACCAAGACATTTTGGACAATTTCCTGTTTCCAACTTTTTGAGAACAGTTTGGGGATGGCCCCTTCCTGTTCCAACATGAATGTCCACCAGTGCACAAAGCAAGGTCCATAAAGACATAAATGAGCGAGTTTGGGTGGAGGAACTTGACTGGACTGCACAGAGTCCTGACCTCAACCCGATAGAACACCTTTGGGTTCTCTCCAACATTAGTGCCTAACCATACAAATGCACTTCTGGATTAATGGTCAAACATTCCCATAGACACACTCGTAAACCTTATGGACAGCCTTCAACGACGAGTTGAAGCTGTTATAGCTGCAAAGGGTAGGCCAACTCAATATTAAACCCTACGGACTAAGACTAGGATGCCATTAAAGTTCATGTGGATGTAAAAGCGGGCATCCCAATAGTTACATAGTTACATAGTTGGTCAGGTTGAAAAAAGACACAAGTCCATCTAGTTCAACCATAAACTTTTTGTAATATATGTAAGTAAAGAAGGATGAAGCGCTACCTCCCCATAAACCTAAAGCCACAGTGATAGTGCTCCCAATTGGTAATACTCCCAAAGCAAATATAGAAACCAATATAAAGAAAGATATGAAAATAATGGTGATAATCCCCTATTGACAAAAGGTGATAAGTACAGTGTAAATAATATTATAGTGACAAAATAAAACAATATAGTGTAAACACACACTCAAAATCAGAACCAATTATAATGAACGTAGTTACTCTCCAATACTTCGTCTATGGTATCAAAATATCTTTATAAAATATTAATTGTAAAACATCAAGTCCATTCAATTAGTGAACATGCCGATACACTCTGTTATCATAAATTAAGTGTCACTCTTCCGTGAAGATAGTGTGCTTCACACATGAAGAAAAACTAGTGCCCTCCACTGGTCAAACTATGCGCTCACCTCCCGAGGAGACCCTACAAGGGTGGTTAGCGACTTCTTAGTTGGTCCTGGGACTCCTATTCACTTTGTGTAGTAGACCTCATACATGTAGCATAAAGATAAGGGAAAGCTGACATTTAAACTGTATAAAAGGTGATCTTTATTTAAAATAAAACAATCGCACTCACATTTGTAGGTGCAATAACTCTGGTGCACACAGGTAGCTCGCTAAACACAATTGGGGTGCATGGTCCCTCTCAGGTCACTGAGACATCTGCAGGTACTCAGCTCTGTAATCACCAGTAGCTTATAGTGTACTTTCTGGTGATGCGCAATGACGTCACCGGCTCCGCCCCAACGCATTTCGTCACTGATTACGTGACTTTCTCAAGAGATGAAATATGTCTTTCTCAGACATGAAATATGAACAAAGCATATCCCACTATAGTGTGTACTTTTCTAAATTAAGAGCACTAAAGGCCCATACAAACAATCAGAAAACGATAAGGAAAATACTGCTTTCAAAGCGACCGTACAATAATCTGATCATTAGTACACAGCTTTTGAGAGCTAATCACAACGATTAATGCAAAATTATTCGACAAGCACAATAAATGTTCTCGTACGATACCAGATGATTCTTTGAATCGGTACAGTTGTCATCTGAAAATACAACACAAATACAATACAAAACATCACATCACTTCCAAATTTTTATTCTTTCGTACAAGAATTTTCGTAACTTTAGCAACCTCTTTTATTTTTGATATGAGACTGGCATGCAAAAAAAGACAGACGATCATTCGTCCGATAATCTCATTGTGTGTACCAGGCATAGGTGTCATTTCTGTCTGCTGCTTCATTCCTCTGCTATATGCATGAGTCACTTCTGACAAGTTTTCCTGACACCAATAGAAAAAAGGCATCAGGGGAGGGATCTTCAGCACGCAGCCTGTGAATGACAGCCTCAGCTCTGTTCCTGCGTGCTGTGTGAAGGGGGTGTGTGAAGGGGGTGTGTCCTTTCCCTCCAATCAGCTCTCAGAGCTCTCCTCAGTGAGATCTGCATTGTGTAATTTCAGCACTCTGCCCCCTGTTTTCTGACAGCTCCGACAAGCTTTATAAATTCTGAAATTTGAACGTATGTATAGAAAGACTACAGCTAAGCAGATACAACCTATGTAGGAGGATTTGCTTATTCTGTGTATCACCTGAGGCCAGTCACTTCACTGGGTATATGTAAGGGTTTACAACAACTTTAACCATGATGGACTGCTGCCAAAACACAGAGCTGGTGCACCCTGAAGATCTTATGTAACTAGCAACTTTCGAAATCTGCTTTATACCTCAATGTTCATGATTTTAGGAAAGCTTCAGTAGGCCCTAGGGGAGCAGACAGGCACCATATAGATAACATGTGGCTTATAGCTTATGGTTAATGCTGGAAATTTCCTTTAAAGCGGAAGTAAACCCTTTGATTTAAATAGTTAAAAAAAAAAGGCATGCCGGAAATGCTACCTGTCACATTGACTGTGCTTTCAACCAAACTGTCAAACCATCCAATGGCTGGTGTCATAACTGATCACATGTGCAGCATCATGGCAGTTGAAGATTGAACAGAGGCCAAGATGGCAGCTTCCTTGGCTGAAAACGATAGGAGGGTTTACTTCCACTTTAAGGAAAACTCAAAAGCACATATTTACATTCTTTTTTTTAAATTCAGTCTCAATTTTTTTAGTATTAGTTTAAGATGAATAGGGGATACAGAATATAGAAAAAAGAAGGCACATTACAAGGGTAATGTATGTCAATACTAAGACCATAGACATAGAGTTTCAAGTCATAAAAGGACTCATTTAAAGTTGTTACATCACAAATATGTCAGATGGGTATATGTTCTGGAGTAAGGGAGAAGATATATTGGTTATTTGTACAAAGTAGCCAATGTTTAGGACTGCCTTTCTCAACCTTTTAACTCCAGAGGAACCCCTAAAATATTTTCAGGTCTTGGGGAACCCTTATCAACCCTTATCGATTAATTGACCAATGCCCCTCACGTCAGTGGTCAATACAAAGAATGTATATAATCTGCAGTGGTGGTCAAAATACCACAGCTAAAATGATAAGTGGTGATATGTGGTGTCATGCTACTGCAGGGGTGCCAAACCAGTGGCCCGCAGAGCCCTCTGATGTGGCCCGCAACCTCCTGCTCTGGGATAGAATAGAATATAATACTGTTATTAATAGTAAGTTTATTACTACAATCACAGTGTATATATGGGCATATCTGTTCTGCAGTGGTTACTGGGCTGCTTTCAAACTAATCCGCAGGTGCAGAGCAGTGCACCTGAGGGTTACCTGCACTGAGCCATAGGCCCCTTTCACATGAATGAATGACTTGTATAGCGCTACCTATGCAAACTGAATCGCCTCAGGGCACTTTTTGCCACTGGTGTCCATTTGTGGTATAGTGCGGTCCTTGCCCTGTGGGGTCCGGACATGCTTACAAACACATACACATATTTGCCCAATTTTATCGACAGGATCTAATTAACCTACCAACATGTCTTTGGAGTGTGGGAGGAAACCGGAGTAATCCCACGCAGGCACAGGGAGAACATGCAAACTCCAGGCAGGTAGTGTCATGGTTGGGATTTGAACCAGTGACCCTATTACTGCTAGGGGAAAGTGCTAACCACTACACCACTGTACATGGTCAGTCCGAACCAATTGGACCCTCCATTCACCTCTAAAGAGTAGCAGATGTAAATGGACTTGTGTCTGTTTACAAACGTCTACCTTCAATCCGATCTGCAAAAAATAAGTAGAGTGGGCTCTATAGAGTAGAGTGGGCTGCCATCCACCAGCTCCACTCATTGTGGTCCCGGACCGGTTACCAAGTTGCTTAGGTGGCCCTCGCTCTTCAAAAGGTTGGGCACCCCTGTGCCAAGTGGCATTGGTCTTGGAACTATGTAGAGACCATCAAATGAAAGATTAGTCCCCCACAGCTCAAGGAACCCTCAAGTAGCAACCACTGGAAGAATCCTGTTTGAGAATGGCTGGTTTAGGAGTTTGTGTGCCGATGTGTATATAAAATCATATGCACAAAATAAAGGCAAGGATGAGGACATGGGGGAGATAAAGCACAGAATTAAAGGGGAGAGAACAGGAAAATGGTGGTTTTAGGTTAGAGAGGGTACTGTGAGGTGGCGAAGAAGGAGGAATGTAGAGGGAGTGGAGCAGAGGGTGGCAGGGGGGTTCT
Organism: Lithobates sylvaticus; assembly: GCA_028564925.1. NCBI lineage: Eukaryota > Metazoa > Chordata > Amphibia > Anura > Ranidae > Lithobates > Lithobates sylvaticus. The sequence goes on from CM053026.1 coordinate 63,272,477, forward strand.
TTATCTCCATCGCCATACTTAGTCCAGTAAAGCATAGATTTAAATAGATGATAATCAGTCATAGAATTACTGTAAGTACCTTAGGTTAGTCCAAGTGGCCCAGATCCGAGTGAGTCCTGTTTATCGTTTTCCAGAGCTAAGTGGGGATCCATGGGGGAAGGTAGTCTAATTCTGTGACTCACTTTGAAAGGGTGGGTGGTTGAGGTGAGTACCAGTAGTGAGGGATGATGGTGTGTGCAACAGTAAGGAAATGTTGGAGGACATTCCACTTAGTATAGTACAGTTAGAACAATATGAGGAAGGTTAGGGACAGTGGAACCCATAGTCTTTGTGTAGAGTTCCAGGCTCATGTTCCAGAATTGCTTGATGGAGGGCAAGCCCACCAAATGTGGAACATAATACCGGGCTGGCTGTGCCATCTCCAACACCGGTCTGAAGCTGAGTGATAGATAGTAAGCACTGTTGGGTACCTGCGAGTGAGGATTTGAATTCAGTTCCCTAAGCTTTGTTTGCCAAAGATGTTCATTGCATCAAAGTAAAGTTTTTCTTCCCAAAATTCAAAAAAGAGAAAAACCTCAAGTTCAATTGACCATTGATCCATAAATTGGGGGAGAAAGGGGTGAAGGCGAGGGAGAGGAAGCTGATATTGAAGAGATAGTTTGTGTCAGGTGCAAGTTTTTTGTAGAAGGGTTGGTGGGGAGGAAAGTTCCTGTTTATCTGGGGGTGAGAACAGGAGTGAAGTAAGCTGTTGGTATGCTAGCCATTGTAGGGTTTGATGCGTTAGTACTTGGTAGATGGGTCTTTAGGGACAGGAAGGATCCCCATGTATTGTGTGATAGTTGACATTGTTTCCAAAGAAAAGTCATAGGGCCTACGATTTGGGAATACCATAGTTTAGGGATTAGTCTGTGCCAATGGGTGGGGAGATGGCATGTGAGGGTAGGAAGAGAGGATAGTCAATTCTGATGGTTCTGTTCAACCAAAGGGAAAGCTTGCAGATTACAGGGAGTGAAGGCTTGTTCTATTTGGACCCACTGCTTGGAAGAGTGATTGTGGAAGCAGTTTACCAGTGTGTTGAAGACAGATACAGGATGGGGCTCCTGCACCTCCTCTAGATTTAAAGAGGGACAGTACTGACCTCTGGAGACAAGGGCATGGTGAATCACTAGATAAATGTAATAAAAGCTTTCTGAAAGGACCACTATAAAGCATCACCACCTCTAGAGCAAGTGCAGGAACACTATCAGGATGGTTTGGAAAATATAGAGAAATGGTGGTAGACTCTCCATCTGAAGATATTTATTCTTCCAAACCATGAATGGGCTTCTAAGTCCAAGAGTTTTTTTTAGAAGAGTGGAGTATAGTTCAGGATAAAAAGCTGGGACAGGTATGATAGGATACAAATCCCCAGGTATATCCACAAAATGGGGACATTTTTAAAGTCAAAAATTTGTCGAAGAAGGGTGTATTGTCTCGGCGGAAGAGAGATGTTTAGTAGTAAAGAAAGTAAAAGGTTGTCAGCAAACAATGAAAGTTTGATATGGTGCTGACCTGCTTGTGTGCCTGAGACTGAGGAATTAGACTGCAGAGCGTTGGATAAATGTTCCATGGTTAGGACATATAGAAGCAGGGACAGAGGGCATACTAGATGGGTGCCATCACAATTCATTTACAGTCTTAGCAAGCAGCAAAAGCAATTTTAAAAAATCCACTGCAACCTCTTTAGCTGCACGCATTGTGGAGAAATTCATCTTCACAATTTTACACCTCTCTCTGTTCCATGTGCTTCCTCTGGCAGCCTGAACTTGGCAGCCTGCCAGCCTACTAATATAAACAAACAAGTACCTTAAAAAATGACTGCACCAATGTTCTAACATATAATAGCTGCTGACACTACAATCTGACAGAATATTGTGCAAGTAATAAATTCAAAAAAGTGCAGTGCTAAATATGAACCATAATAAATGTGCAAAACAGGCTTATAAAAGTAAATGCAATGTGCAAATGAGCAAATAAACCAATATATACTCAAATGTGTATAAGAGGTAATATTACCATTAGTGATTAATAAAGTGCAAAGTGCCAAAAATAAAATCCGAAAAACAGTTGAAGAAATATATATAGAAAAGTTCACACATGAATACTATGAGTGTGAAGCTGCCATTATGTATCAAGACAGTCCAGATAAAAAGTTAGAATTAGAATCAAATGTATACAGATGGAAATTATCCACTGTCCACTTAAGGAGTCACCAATATGTATGCAATGCATCTGGAACCCAGAGGGGAGAGTAAACACAGAATGCGTGTGTCAGAAACCATGAAATCAGGCTGAGACAGAAGTACAGTTAAATCACACTTGTTTAATAATAAAAGTAAAAAGAACAAACGTAGTCAAAACATAGCCAAAGTTCAGTAACCGGAACGGATAGTCAGCCAAGCCAGAAGTCAGGGATCAATGTAGTGAAAGAGAAAGCAGGATCTGGAGCCAGAAGGGGTGACAGCAAAGCAAGTCTTGAACAGGATCGCAGGAGATAGTTTCTGTGATGGTGACCAAGGCGAAGGCAGAGATCCTCTGGACTGTACAGCTTAAGTAGGCAGGACTGACAAGCAGGATATCATCAACAGCTGAGTAACTGTGGAGAGATAGGAGCTGGCAATTAGCTGACAGCTGAGCGGCCAGCTCAGAGAAGGAAGGGCTGAGCCCAGCCGTGACAGCGTGGACCCTATTGCCAGCAGCAAAAGAGTCAAACAAACATAAGGATGGAAACGGTAGAATGATGAGAGAGAGCAATCACTGAATATTTGTCACCAAGATATTCCCCTACGTCCAGCCCCTTTAGTTAGATTTTGGACTCCACAGTTCATAAAAAACAGAAGGCCCCCACACAGTGAAAAAACATTTCTCACAAAATGTATTAAATGGTAGAAAACTTACATCAAACCTGACATCATAGGCATATCAATTGAAATAAAGCGTGATCACATAGGAAGTCCGAACAGCGAAATGACATGGAGCAGGCTCAATACGACCGATGCGTTTCATCCACACAGACATTATCTGGGGCATGAGCCCCGGCCTAAAGCAGAATGACTGCCGGGCGGTGGTTCAGTTATCCTGACTGGGCGTCATATGACGTCCTTCAGGATAACAGCCGCCCGTGGGGGCGCACATTGCGGCGATCGGTGGTGCGGTGTGTGAGTCTGACACACTGCTACACCGATCTCGGTAAAGAGCCTCCGTCGGAGGTAATCACGGCTGATCACGATGTAAACAGGAAAATACATTTTTGACAGACACGAGTAGAGGAGAGCAGATTGGCGGCTCTCCTGACAGGGGGGTCTGTGATGATTGTTTATCAGCACAGCCCCCCCTCGGATGCCCACACTGGACCACCAGGGAAGCCGCCAGTACCACCAGGGAAGCCCCCAGCATGTGGATGGCCAAGTATTTACCCCATGGCCATCCACATATAAAAAAAATGCCCAATACATGCCAATCAGTGCCCACAAATGGACACTGACTGGCACCATTACAGAAATAAAAAAAAGTGATGCCCAGCAATGCCACCCACCAGTGTAATCAGTGCCACCCATTAGTGTCCCTCAGTGCCACCTATTAGTGCCCATCCGTGCTCATCAGTGCCCTCCTATCAGTGACCATCAGTGCCTATCCGTGCCACCTATCAGTGCCACCCATAAGTACCCATCAGTGCCACCAATAAGTATCCATCAGTGCCGCCTATGAGTGCCCATCAGTGCCGCCTATGAGTGCCCATCAGTGCCGCATACCAGTGCCACCTATCAGTGCCGCCTATCAGTGCTGCCTATCAGAACCCATCATCAGTGCACATCAGTGCCACCTCATTGGTGCCCATCGGTGCCACTTTATCAGTGCCCGTCAGTGCAGCCATATCAGTCCTCGTCATTGAAGAAGAAAATATACTTATTTACAAAAAAAAATAGGAGAAACAAAGAATTTTTTTTTATTTGTTGTGCAAAAAATAAAAATAGCAGAGGTGATCAAATACCACCAACAGAAAGCTTTATTTGTGGGCACAAAATGATAAAAAAAAATGTTTGGGTACAGTGTTGTATGACCGCGTAATTGTCATTCAAATTGCGACAGCGCTGAAAGCTGAAAATTGGCTTGGGCAGGAAGGTGTGTAAGTGCCCGTTATTGAAGTGGTTAATCAATTACCTGGCCTTGGGCTTTGGATTTACAGTAAGTTGTTCTGCGCATGTGTACCCAGATGTGTTATCGCAAGATCGTGGTTCCAGGTTACACAGTTATAGCCATAGCGAGGTGTGGACCGCATGGTGGGTGCCATGTTGTCAGTGTCATTTGACATGCTGGTACTCATATGGAGGTGCGGAACTGATTAATAAGATTCTGTTTCTATATATATGCGCAATGGCTGGGGGTTGACTCATGCTCCAGATGATGTCTGTGTGGACGAAACGCATCGGGTTTATTAAGCCCTACGGACGACATGAGTAACGATGACACATAGGAACAACACAAAACTCACCAACACGAAATAGACCTGAAAGTGTGCCTTGGTCTACCGTATGGTACACCAAAATAAGGGGGCATACACTAGATAAGGAATGATAAGAAGTAGTTATGGAATAATGCGAAATGAGTATTCAGTCTGGGGTAAGAATACTTGGAAGAGGCTTTTTAGAAGGGGAGGGTGGGTGGGTATCTCGCACAGGAAACCGACAAAGACCGGCGGCCTTTGGGCTGCTTAAATACCCTCCGGGCTCCTCCCATAACTTCAGGCCGGTACCCGGCCTTCCAATTTATGGTCTAGAGCCCTACGGACGACATGAGTAACGATGACACATAGGAACAACACAAAACTCACCAACACGAAATAGACCTGAAAGTGTGCCTTGGTCTACCGTATGGTACACCAAAATAAGGGGGCAAAAACCTTCAGGTAGGGGATAATTATTGATTAAAGGTAAATGTCACTGAGTAAGTCGGGCAAAGGCCAGAGCCACCTCCAACTGTGGGTTAGATATGTAGCGAGAGAAGCAGGCCGACTTCCACCGACCTAGTTCCTTGATCACATGGTCCGGAACCCCCTGTCTTGAGGCCGTCGTGGCCGCCCCGATCCGGAATGAATGCCCGGAGTACTGGCTGGGGCCCAATTGAAGATTGCAGAGAAGGACCCGGACATGTTCCACGAACTGCGACGAGTTGAGGGGTTTTACTGGAAAGGGTAAAAGCGGACTGGACCCTGGGCGGTCGGATAGCAGTGCCGTCAAGCGGTTTAACACGGCAACTGGGCACCAGTTGTTGTGGGTCCTGTACAGGTAAATATCTACTCCGGAACCTCGCTGCTGAGTTTTAGACGTCGCCAAGTGAAGAACGTAGTGATCCTGGTGGCGGCAGAGATTACTTCTACGCAAGACTGGTCCGGCTGGGTGGCTGCGAGTGAACTCGCTGGGCCGTAGAAACCCGTAAAACGCCATGTGTATCGCAGCCTGCAGGACGGTGCTGAGGAGGAGACCGAAAGGGGACCTATCCAGGATGTCAGACATCCCCTTAAAGATCTCCCCAGTGATAGGCAGCCGCTTCGGGCTGACTGGCGGCTGATGTTTCTGAACTCCACGCAGTAGAGCCCTTACTGTGTGGCAGGAGAACCCCGAAGGCCTCGCGGGGTCTTGAAGTGACAAGTAGTGCTGCACCCCGGCCACGTACTGGCGTATCGTGCTGTGTGACAGTGCTAGGTGAGAATGGCAATAAGCGATAAACGCCAGAACCTGCTTGACGCTGGAAGATTCACGAGGACGATGGGGCAGGAACTTATTAAACGCCCTCCAGGCCGTACTGTAGGCCCGACGGGTGCTGCGGGCGAGCGAAGCGTTGATGATGTTTAGTAGCTGAGTGTAAATGTGGGGCTAGTCCAAGGTCAGTTGTGACCACTCCGGGATAGTGGCTGAGAGATGGTACCAGTCTGCTGAGGAAGGACATGACGGGCCTGGATTTAGACCTGCCCTTGCTGATGATCTCGGCTGTGGCTTGATTGCCTGTCGTAAAAGCCACAGTCTGTCCACCTATGGTGACCCCATAGGTGAGCGGCTGCTACGATGGGGAACAGCTCAAAGAGGGCTGACGTGGTAGTGAAGCCCGGTGTGGCTAGTGCCTGAGGAGGCCAAGGGGCGGCGAACCACAAATGGCCAAAAATGGCGGCGCATCCTGTGGATGCCGCCGCATCGGTCACCACCTGGGGTGACAGCGTGGACACTACTGGGATGAACAGGGACACACCGTTCCAATTACTAAGAAAGTGTTCCCACATGGCCAGATCTGCCCTGGCTGCTGAATCCAGATACTAAAGGGAGACTGACTGAACGGGCCTATCATAAAGTCCCGATCCAACTCCGTCTGAAGAAGGACGTCAATAGCTGGCTCATCTGTTGCTGCTGAGCGCAGGTTCGGACATTCGTGGGTGGAGTGGGGCAGGGTGATGAGCCCGGTATGAAACCCATCGGTGAAACCTCGGATGAGGTAGCTGGCGAGTGACGGAGTGGGGTGTGAGGTCAAGTAAACATCGAGCCAAAGGATATTGACCCGGCTTAGTCACGGTTTCTTCTGCTTGACCTCACACAGGACCCTGGGGTGCGCCCTCTGGCATAGGGTGCAAACGTGCAAGAGCCGGCACTGGCTGAAATCGCAGGAGCCGTAGTTGAAGTTGTTGCAAATGGCGGCTCCCCCAACCATCCGCACCGGACGTCCCAACTAGTCCACCTTCTGCCCTTGCGCCGGGGCCTGCTGAGCCTGGCTCGTGCTGGTAGAGGCCGTGCTAGCTATCGGGTGGACAGAGGCTATGTTGGCACACCAGACCGTGGTGTGGGACGCTGACTGACAGACAGCACATAGCGGGGAGCGTAGCCCCGCAAAGTGGCGGCAGAACAACTCGGTGTCCACTACGCTCCAGTCCGTTGTCAAATGGAACTGTAAGAATCTGGCCGCGGCTTTGGCCGAGAAGGACCGATGATAATCGTAGAACGCTGAGCCACCGTATTTGTGGCCCAGGTCTACGATCAAATGGAGGTAGAGGTCCAGTTCCTCCCGCCTGCCGGGGGAGGCTGAGCACAGCACGTCCCTGAACATGCCGAAAGCGAGCGTGAACTCGGGCACCGTGAGCTTTCTGTTGAGCCTCGGATCCTTTGCTTTCAAAACCACCGAGACGTCCCCCCAGGTGTAGGCCTTGTTCTCGGCCAAGTCATGGACCGAGACCATGAGTGAGGCCAGGTTAACGTCTCTGCCCTCTAAAATGTCCTTCCTTAAGCTGGGTGGCACCAGGTGGGAAGGGTGAACGGTAGTCGTGGCAAGCTCACTACCTGTGGCCGGTGCACTGATGGCTGGGACCACCGCAGGGTCCGGAACCGTGGCAGCCGGACTGGCCTCTAGACGTGACACCCTGTCTTGGACCTCAATGATCGAGGAAGACGAGGAAGACACGAGGGTGTGTAGCTGAGCGACGGCGGCTGAAATAGATTCCAGAGACGCATGCTGGCTGCTGGAGCCTGCTGCGGCCGGTGGTGGGAAGAGGAGCCTGAATAGCTCCGCCTTCCTGGCCGCGGACGAGAAGGGTATCCCTCTGCGCCTCAGCTCGGCGGACAGCCTGGGAATTGTCCATGCCCTAAGAGACTGGACACTGCCAGCCTCGGAGGCTGACGCCGGAGATAGCGGGGTGGTGAGGTCATCGCTGCCGACTGATGACATGGCGGCTGCCAAGACCCGTTACTTAGTTGACTGGTCACGTGTCTGCAGGCTGGGCCTATAAAAGGTGACAAGAAATGAGTTTGGACGTGTCACCTACGGTATACGTACCTGCCATGAGAAAGCAGGAGCCCCCCCCCCCCCCCCCCCCCCCTGGTTTTTTTTTTTTTTTTTTTTTTACCTGCTGGAACCCTGATCAAGCTGGTGCAGGTGGACCTACTGAATCCGACTGACCTGAGAGAGTGTGAGAGAAAGTACCTATTTAAGAGCCTGAACTGCTGCCGTCCAGAGCGACGGAACCCAACGTAGATGATAACAACAGGCGATAGTGACTTAAGTCGACTGCCAAGACAGCTGAGGAATCAAATGACAGATAACAACACGAATGACTGACACGACATGTTGCCTTAACTGAAATGAACTTCCCGTGACAGGGCCCGGCCCGGTTGTACCGTATGGGGGTGACTGTGAGCCGGACTCTGGAGCACGTACAGAAATGAGGCCAACTGCCTGGGTACACTGGGGCCGAACTGTGACATCCAGCTGCCACCGGGTCCGACTCCAAGTGCTATAGTATGCATTTGGAACGCAAGCACTCGTGTGCCAGCGACCTCGATCGTCATGCCACTGTCTAGTGACTGAACCCCTTTCTCTCTTTTTTTTTTTTTTTTTTTTTTCGAAATGCGGCCGGCCTAGGGCACGCCGGCGCGAATTCGTACAGGGAGGGACCAATTAACGCCGGGGCGTGGTAAGGTGACATAGAAATGATATACCATGACAAGGACAAGAATCAAAGTCTTTCTTTTTTTTTTGTTTTTTTTTGCGATTCCGTCCCTGGCGCATGTATTGAAATGAGGCCGGCCTAGGGCACGCCGACACGAATTAGTGCGGGGAAGTGACTGCATTCATGCCGGGCGTGGTAAGGTGACAGAAATGACATACCATAACAGGGGCAAGAATCAAGAATGTACGCAACCTGTGATGCGATTCCGCCCTTGGCGCATGTATCGAAATGAGGCCGGGTAGTCGTGCGTCTGGATCGCCCCGATCGGAGCATCTATGGATGCGACCGGACCTACCCAGAGGTATGGTGACCGAAATGAAACCATGACAAAGACTAGATTACAACAAACCGAGCAATTTGTAACCGAATCTAATCTCTGGAGCATGTATCGAAATGAGGCCGAGCGGCTAGGCGAATCAGTGCGAATCGATGCATGCCGGATGCGACCGGATTCAGACCGATATGTGGCCAATGACCGATATCATGCCAAAGACTGGACTCGAGCCCGCATCCGTACGAGCGGTGGGCCAATCTCTGAAACATGTATGGTAATACGGCCGTAACCTGGGTACCCCGAGACAAATCCGTGCCTAAGTGCGACATGACTTGAATCTGAGTGCGGCCAGGATCGAAATGATGGCATGAACGCCCTGTTTAACTGATGCGAAATGACTTAGCATGACCGAATGGCCTGATACGTTAGCCATGTTTGAAATGACGAAATGATTGCCATGCTAATACGTGAAATGTTTCGACACGGTCGAAGTGATTCGTACAATTAACATGCCAACAGCGATTCGGAATGCAAATAGCGATTCGGCACGCTTGCTGGCATAACTGATTTGAATAAGATGACAGGACATGAACGATGCGTGTGAGTGCGAACGGCACCCGTGCGTGAGCCATGTTTGAACGATTCAAAGACTGCGTAATACGACCGCGTAAGGGGAACCCTTGAGTGCCGGATGCGGCATCGGTCGGAGTGTCATGGCGGGCGGCCCTGAATGTGCGTGCCGCTAGGTGGCTCCCGATCGTGTACAACCAAAAACGTGCGAGTAAGTGTTTAGGTTTTCGAGACAAGCGGTGCGTGGTTCGTGAGCTACGCAGACCACAGTTTAGTGACATGATAAGCAGTGCATGAGAACGTAAAACATGGGAGCCAAAGCCCTACCTGCGATAGCCGAACCAGACTCTTTGTACGGAACTGCGACTCGGCGACACGAGTGCGACACGAAGGGACAACACGACTTACGCACCAACAGCGCTTGTCTCGAACGAGTCGGTCCTAGATGTCTGACGTATCAGATATCTCGCATAGGAAACCGACAAAGACCGGCGGCCTTTGGGCTGCTTAAATACCCTCCGGGCTCCTCCCATAACTCAGGCCGGTACCCGGCCTTCCAATTTAGCACTGCACTTTTTTGAATTTACTATAAACAGCTAGAAAGTGTCTGACATCGGACTTCAGGGTCTCTGTTCTAATTTTTCAGGATTATTTCACAGTACATGCAACTGAAGAAGCCACTGAGAACTTGTTTTAAAGTTATTGTACTGTTAAGAATCTGTAAACACTTCAAGGTTCATAGTCTGTGCATAGGTTCACTTTAAGGCAGGGGTCTCAAACTGGCGGCCCTCCAGCTGTTGTGAAACTACAAGTCCCATGAGGCATTGCAAGGCTGACAGTTATAAGTATGACTCCCACAGGAAGAGGCAAGATGGGACCTGTAGTTTTTCGCAACAGCTGGAGGGCGTCAGTTTGAGACCCCTGCTTTAAGGTGTCCATATTTAAAAAAAATAGTTGGACAAATGTCACAAGCATTTGCCCAGCCATCACGAATTCTGACCATATTTTGCTTAATATGTTGATTTCTTCTGATTAGCCCATCTAGTGGTCATTATGTGTCATTTTCACGATTGAGGTATTTCAGGGGGAAAAAAAGCATTGTGGGCACTAGGTGGAGCTGACAATCATTGGAAATCAAAAAATAAGCAAAATACGGCCAGAATTCATGATGCATGTTGGAAGACATGTGACATTCGGCAAGCATATTTTAAAAAAATAGACGCCTTTGTGTTTTCTAAGGGAAGTCAAGATAACCTGGTGCTAATAATCTTATAGAAATGTTGGTTGTGCTGGTGATGTCATTAAAGGCACATATGGAGTAATAAGGGTATAAAAAAGGGTACAAAAAAATGGAGATATTGGACAGAGAACTGTTGGTGCCTTATGAGGTCATATTCAAAAAAAGCTCTGGTAAAGTGGCACCATAACATACAGGACAAGCAAGCATGCTGGAGCAGCATCTGTCTTTGCCGCTTACTGCTATAGCCAGCTATAGATGAGGGCGGTGGTAAGTTTTTTGTTATCACGTTGGTGTTTGTATTGGTCCAGCAGTGCACCAACACCTTTGCAGCAATTGTGCCATCTGCTGGGTGTTTGGTGTGCTCCTGTACCCATACCTCCCAACTGTCCCTGATTTCGAGTGACTGTCCCTGATTTGGAACAATGTCCCTCTGTCCCTCATTCCTCCTCATTTGTCCCTCGTTTCGGTCTGATCTATATAGTTGTATATAAAATGCACTTTTTATCTTTCAAAAAGTGTTTTCCAGTGCTAAACCTTTAAACCTTTTCTCCTTTAAGGGGGTCTGGCAGGGGGCGTGTCTTATGCCTACATACATTTGCTAGTAGGTGTCCCTCATTCCCATCTCAAAAATGTTGGGAGGTATGCTGCACCTTTAAGAAGGGGTGGGCTCTCCTTCAGCCACCTGTCCTCATTTAGGCCCCTTTCACACTGGGGCGGGAGCAGCGGCGACGGTAAAGCAGCGCTATATTTAGCGCTGCTTTACCGTCGTTTTAGCCGCGGTATTCGTCGAAAAACGGTTAAAATCCCCTGCAAAGCGCCGCCGTAGCAGCGCTTTGCGGCGGTATTGCCGCGGTATAACCGTGGTGTCCCATTGAAATCAATGGGTAGGAGCGGTATAGAAGCGGTGAATACACCGCTCCTATACCGCTCCAAAGATGCTGCTAGCAGGACTTTTTTGACCGTCCTGCTAGCGCACCGCTCCAGTGTGAAAGCCCGCCGGCTTTCACACTGGATTGAATGGGGCAGGATTTTTTCAGGAGCTATACAAGGGGCTATTTTTAGCGCTGTACCGCCTGAAAAACGCCCCAGTGTGAAAGGGGTCTTATACATCAGAATGCATGTGCCTCCACTGTGGAGACACTCATATTTTAGTGTTAGGACCACAGATACCAGGGTGCCGTGACGAGGCTCTGTGGCTTACGCATGCATTTGCAAATGCATGCGGACTAAACCCCTGTTTTTAACGCATACTGTTAGACAGGTTAATTTGGTTGTCTGCAAGCTGGTTGGTAAGTAAGCTTGGGCTTTTTCCTGGGCATTCCCCAGGCTTTGTTGTTATCTGTCTTTGCCTTAGCTTGGTCCTAGCTGGATAAGACATAAAGGGGATTATTTACGAAAGGCAAATCCACTTTGCACTACAAGTGCAAACTACAAGTGCAAAGTGCACTTGGAAGTGCAGTCGCTGTAAATCTGAGGGGTATATCTGAAATGAGGAGAAGCTCTGATGATTTTATTATCCAAAAAAATAGCTTTTTTGAAAAAAATTGGGGCTATTTATTACAGCAAAAAGTACAAAATATTGTGTTTTTTTCAAAATTGTCGCTCTTTATTTGTTTATAGCGCAAAAAATAAAAACCGCGGAGATGATCAAATACCACCAAAAGAAAGCTCTATTTGTGGGGAAAAAAAGGACATCATCTTTTATTTGGATACATTGCACGACCGTGCAATTGTCAGTTAAAGCGACGGAGTGCCGTATCGCAAAAAAATGGCCTGGCCATTGAGCAGCCAAATCTTCTGGGGCTGAAGTGGTTAAGAACTGTCAAAAGGCGGAGCAGGCATTCTGCAGTTAGCCTTCGTCACAGGTGGAGTGTTTTTTTTCCAGGTCTGGTGGTGCGGCAGGCATTATGATTGACAAAGATCTACATGGGGGGGACATTGTTTTTTTTTTTTTTTTAAATAAAGGAATTGTCAAAAACTGCCTCCTGTCTTTATTTATTGCTTACACTTTTCTTTTTGGGAATGAGTAGGGTTACAATGTACCCCATACTCATTGACATAGGTAGGGGGCTGGGATCTGGGGCCCCCCTTTGTTAAAGGGGGCTTCCAGATCCCGATAAGCCCCCTGCCCACAGACCCCCACAGCCCAGGGTTGTCGGGAAGAGGCCCTTGTCCCCATCAACATGGGGAAAGGGTGCTTTGGGGTGGGGGGGGGCAGAGCCACCTCAAAGCAACCCCCCATGTTGAGGGCATGTGGCCTGGTATGGTTCAGGAGGTGGGAGCACTCGCTCTTCCCCCCCCTTCCCTGAACTGCATGCTCAGATAAGGGTCTGGTATGGATTTTGGGGGGGACCCCACACCATTTTTTTTGTAATTTTGGCGTGGGGTTCCCCTTAAAATCCACAGCAGACCCTGAATGTCATTTTTTTTTTTTAGAAATGTCAGTTTTGCTGCAGCAGGTTATAGATGTGGTACACATGTGCCACTTTACAGGCAGACTAAGCGGACTTCCCAGGCACTATATTTAAAATAATTTTTCATTTTTATTGTTTCACTTTAAAGAGGGACGGTACCTGAAATTTTTTTTTTTTTTAAAAGCCAGCAGCTACAAATACTGCAGCTGCTGACTTTTAATAAATAGACACTTGCCTGTCACAGGTTCCAGCGATGTCGGCAGCAGAGGCCGATCAATCGTTCGGCTCTCTGCTGCTGCCGGCGCCATTCTCGGTGAGGGAACCAAGAAGTAAAGCTTGCGGCTTCACTTCCCGGTTCCCTACTGCGCATGCGCGAGTCGTGCAGCGCAATGAGAATCGTCAGCGCTGTCTGCTGGGACTCGTGTGTGTCCCGGCAGACAGTGCCCCGGGACAGGAAGTGGCGTAAACTCCCGTGGGAGTTTATGCCCAGAAGTGGGTGTAAATACCTGTCTTAGATGGGTATCTGCACCCCCCCTCCCCCCTGAAAGGTGCCAAATGTGACACCGGAGGGGGGGAGGGTTCCGATGAGCGGAAGTTCCACTTTAGGGTGGAATCCCGCTTTAAGCATCATCAAAATCACTGCTCTATTAAAAAATATATATTTTTTTTGCATTGATACATGTCCCCCAGGGCAGTACCTGGGCCCCCATACACTTTTTTATGGCCAATTACTTGCATATAAGCCTTCAAAATAGGCACTTTTAATTTTCAAGTTCTGGTCCCATAGACTTTAATAGGGTTTGCGATTCGGGTCCAAACTTTTGCGATGTTTAAGAGTTCCGGTGCAAACCGAACCGGGGGGGGGGGGGGGATGTTCGGCCCAACTCTAATGAACATGTACATGTGTTATACAGTGGTGTGAAAAAGTGTTTGCCCCCTTCCTCATTTCCTGTTCCTTTGCATGTTTGTCACACTTAAGTGTTTCGGAACATCAAACCAATTTAAACAATAGTCAAGGATAACACAAGTAAACACAAAATGCAATTTGTAAATGAAGGTGTTTATTATTAAAGGTGAAAAAAAATCCAAACCATCATGGCCCTGTGTGAAAAAGTGATTGCCCCCTAAACCTAATAACTGGTTGGGCCACCCTTAGCAGCAACAACTGCAACCAAGCGTTTGCGATAACGTGCAATGAGGCTTTTACAGCGTCCTGGAGGAATTTTGGCCCACTCATCTTTGCAGAATTGTCCTAATTCAGTTACATTAGAGGGTTTTCGAGCATGAACGACCTTTTTAAGGTCATACCACAACATCTCAATAGGATTCAGGTCAGGACTTTGGCTAGGCCACTCCAAAGTCTTCATTTTGTTTTTCTTCAGCCATTCGGTGGTGGACTTGCTGGTGTGTTTAGGATCATTGTCCTGCTGCAGAACCCAAGTTCGTTTCAGCTTGAGTACACGAACAGATGGTCGGACATTCTCCTTCAGGATCTCTTGGTAGACAGCAGAATTCATAGTTCCTTTTATCACGGCAAGTCTTCCAGGTCCTGAGGCAGCAAAACAGCCCCAGACCATCACACTACCACCACCATATTTTTACTGTTGGTATAATGTTCTTTTTCTGAAATGCAGTGTTCCTTCTACGCCAGATATACTTGGACACACACCTTCCAAAGAGTTCCACTTTTGTCTCATCAGTCCACAGAATGTTGTCCCAAAAGTCTTGGGGATCATCAAGATGTGTTGTGGAGAAATTGAGACGAGCTTTGATGTTCTTTTTGCTCAGCAGTGGTTTTCTCCTGGGAACTCTGCCATGCAGGCCATTTTTGCCCAGTCTTTTCCTGATGGTGGAGGCATGAACGCTGACCTTAACTGAGGCAAGTGAGGCCTGCAGTTCCTTGGACGTTGTTGTGGGGTCTTTTGTGACCTCTTGGATGAGTCGTCGCTGCGCTCTTGGGGTAATTTTGGGCGGCCGGCCCACTCCTGGGAAGGTTCACCACTGTTCCATGTCTTCGCCATTTGTGGATAATGGCTCTCACTGTGGTTCGCTGGATTCCCAAAGCTTTGGAAATGGCTTTATAACCCTTTCCAGACTGATAGATCTCAATTACTTTCTTTCTCAATTGTTCCTGAATTTCTTTGGGTCTCGGCATGATGTGTAGCTTTTAAGGATCTTCTGGTGGACCTTACTGTGTCAAGCAGCTCCTATTTAAGTGATGCCTTGATTGTGAACAGGTGTGGCAATAATCAGGCCTGGGTGTGGCTAGAGAAATTTAACTCAGGTGTGGACAACCACAGTTATAGTATGTTTTAACAAGGGGGGCAATCACTTTTTCACACAGGGCCATGATGGTTTGGATTTTTTTTCACCTTTAATAATAAACACCTTCATTTACAAATTGCATTTTATGTTTACTTGTGTTGTCCTTGACTATTGTTTAAATTGGTTTGATGTTCCGAAACACTTAAGTGTGACAAACATGCAAAGGAACAGGAAATAAGGAAGGGGGCAAACACTTTTTCACACCACTGTACATGGTACAGTTTACCAATGTATTCGAATTCTCCACCTACAGTTTGTAAGTAATACTGCAACCATTTTTTTCATATAATTATGGATTGAATGATGCAAAGTAAGGCCATAGCGGAGAAAAGAAAATTAGCCAAAAATGGAGTTGGTTCCAATTACCAATCAGGGCTTATCTTTCATTTTCTGGAAAAATTAACAAGAATTCTAAACAGTCAGGATAGTCAGTAACTCCACTGTTGTCATTGTTTTCTTTCCCCGAGTTTTTTTTTTTTTTTTTTTAAATCAGTGGATCTGGGATCAATTAAGCTTTACGCTCTATTCACACTTGTGCGACTTGTCATGCAACTTTGGAGCTCTAAGTCGCATGACAAGTGGTCCCTTATGTTTTCCAATGACAACCATTCATATATGTGTGACTTAAAGTTCCAGCGACTACAAAGTAGTTCATGCAATAATTTGGTCTGACGTTCATGCAACACGAGGGGCAACGACTTCAATGTTAATCCTCAAAAGTTGCATGAACATCGTACCTGAATGTTATACAATGCACCAGTTCTCCAATATCACTGGTCAAAGCCAAATTCGTATCCGAGTCGCACCCATCCAAAAGTCGGCGCAACTTTGGAGTCGTACAAACGTGAATGGAGCCTTAAAGAGAATGCTTAGTGGTTTGCTCATAGTTCCTTTATTTATTTCAGGACTAAAAAAACCTGAACAAAGCTCAGCAGCTAAAAGAACAATTTACATACAGAACTGAATGACTCATCCCTATGAGATGATTACGGTTCTGGTGTCTTTTTAGTAAACCCCTAGTGCTCTTGGAATCCCTTGTTTGGAATTCTAGTTTATTTGTAATGCAAAGAATGTATTTAGATAGAAGAGTAAATAGAAGATAGAAGAGTAAATAAAAAACGTAAAAAAAACTAACAAAAAATATTACAATACAGTACATTGATCCAAAAACCAATACAGTTTTCCTTTAGGACAAAAATAGGGTCCATTTCTATAACACTAGGGGGCATACTGTATATATTTTCAGAAAGGTGTGTACGTTTTTGAAGAAAGCAACACACACATTTGCTTTCACACCTTCCAGACCAGCCCACGCACAAATTCTGCGTAAGGGCGGCCCTCCTGAGCATAATCACGTACCTGTACGTGATTTCTAGTTTCAGGTCTGGGGCGCGCATGCGCGTTGCCGGCGAACCGTTCCCGCTGTGATTGGACACAGTGGGAGCCAATTAGCGGGTCCGGTGGACCTCATGTTCGCTGGCACCCCGCAATCATTCCCGAGAGAGGCAGAATGGCGGTCCACCTATGTAAACAAGGCAGATCGCTGTTCTGTGAGAGGGGAAGATGGAGCTCTTGTGTTTCTGCTAAGCAGGAACACAGATCTCTGTCTTTCCAGAGTCAAAGCACCTCCCCCACAGTTAGAAAGCACTCCCAGGGAACGGAACACATTTATTCCTATGATCACCCTAGCTGTTAACCACTTCCCAGTGTCATTAGTATAGTGACAGTGCACATATTTTAGCACTGATCCCTGTATAATGTCACTGGTCCCCAAAAAGTGTCAAAAGTGCCTATTAGGTGTCCAATTTGTCTACCGCAATATCGCAATAAATCGCTGATCGCTGCCATTACTTGTAAAAAAAGAAATGTAAAGGAAAAAATTATGAAAAATATCCCATAGTTTGTAGATGCTATATTTTTTGCACAAACCAATCAATATACGCTTATTAGGATTTTTTTTTTACCAAAAACATGTAGCAGTACACACATTGGCCTAAATTGATGAAGAAATTCAATTTTTTTAAATTTTTTTTTTGGATACGTTTTATAGCAGAAAAAATATATATTGTTTTTTTTTCCAAATTGTCTGGCTTTTTTTGTTTATAGGAGCAATAAAAAACCGCAGAGGTGATCAAATATCACTAAAAGAAAGCTCTATTTATGGGCAAAAAAAGGACAACAATTTTATTTGTGTACAGCGTTGCATAACCATGCGATTGTCAGTTAAAGTAACGCAGTGTTGTATCGCAAAAAATGGCCTAGTCATGAAGGGGGTAAAACCTTCGGGGGCTGAAGAGGTTAAACTGAGTGTAAAGCAACCCATTCAGTTTAAAATAAAAATGAAAGGCAAACATTTGTGTATAGATAAAAAAAACACATTATACAGTACATACCTTTATTCCCCCTTTTTTAAAGTGATCACATTCTCAATGTTATCAGCTGCATAAGATCTGGGGGAGGAGAAACAGCAGCACACCGATCTTCCCAGTAAAAGGCTGTTGGGGGGGGGGGGGGTCAGGACAAAATTAATCATTGGATCAGAGCAGGCTGAGTTCCCAGCACAGCTAGAGAACTGACCAAGATGTGTTCTCCTGCTTAGTGTGGTCAGTTTTTTTAATAGGAAAGCAGAGGGACTGGGGGCACCAGGGATTTCACTTGAAGGAGGCAATACAGGGGGAACAGGATACTTTCTCATACAAGTACATGGTACAGCAGGCACATATCAGGAATATGAAATGTTGGGTTTACATATTCTTTAACCGCTCTTCTTCCCACAAGATCTATTTGTGGGAAAAAAAGGACGTCAATTTTGTTTGGGTACAACGTCCCATGACCGCGCAATTGTCAGCTAAGGCGACGCAGTGCCAAATCGTAAAAAAAAATGCACTGGTCAGGAAGGGGGTAAATCCTTCCTTTGCTGAACTGGTTAAGCAGACCATTAGTTATTTGATCATTTTCTACAAGCTGTATTAAAATGCCTCTTGACATGCTAAATCATATGGAAACCCCACATAGGTTGGAGTTTAGAATCACAAATTTGTGAAGACTAATGCCCCGTACACACGGTCGGAAAATCTGACCACAAAATCCATCGGATTTTTTCCGACGGATTTAGTCCGACACTGGTGTTGCATACACACGGTCGGACAAAGTTGTCGGAAAATCCGATCATTCTGAACGTGGTGACGTTTGTTGCCTACGACGGGACTACGTAGAGGCTAGTAGCCAATAGCTTTGGTCTTGTAATGTGATCTGAGCATGCGTGGCACTTTGTTCGTCGGAATTCGCTACACACGATCGGAAAAAGTCCGATAGGACTTTGTTGTCGGAAAATTTGAGAGCAGGAGATAAAACTTTGTCTGTCGTAAAATCCGATGGAAAATGTCCGATGGAGCCTACACACGGTTGGAATTTCCGACAACATTGTCCGATAGGACATTTTCCGTCGGAAAATCCGACTGTGTGTATGGGGCTTAAGACCTTTCATCCAAATTTACTAAAAAAAAACTAAGAAGTAAGATGTCCTTGTAATGATAATACATGTAATTATGTATTCATGATCATGGAATTGCATTTATTTGTGTTTTAATGTTCAGCTTTAACAGGGGTCAAGTCCTGGGGAAAAAAGTGTGGGAACTCCCACCCAAGATCCACTCGCCCACCAACAAAAAAAAAATTAAGGTGGGGCCGGCAGGGAGGAGCGCATCACGAGAGGTCTGACTAAATACAATCTCTTAGTTGCAGGGACCTGATCTACCTGTCAGCTAGCTGTGATTGACAGGTAGATCAAAGCGGAAGCTGTCATGGGGCCCCCTACTGGCAATGACTGAATGGTCAGGTGTGCGGCACTTACTATTGCGAGCTGTGTTGGCAGCTGCTGGTGTAGCATCTGCCACACAGCTTGCATACTTCAAAGTCTTGCAGGACACGGCTGCTAACGGGAACTGAGTTCCTGTTGTGGAAAAAGTACAGGAACTCCGTTCCCATGCGTTCCCGCGGGACTTGAGCCCTGACTGCTTTAACTGCTTTGGTGAGAAATGGTTTGGTGTTTTGATGAATGATGACTTATATAAAGGTCAAATTACACACACAGCTGAATCGGCCAAAGAGGTGACTTACATTCTCTGTTCTGTTTAAAAGGGGTCCAATGAAGTATCTAGATATTAATAGTCAGCTTTACTCAAATAGTTAAAATCTTTATTTATAAATAGTTTAAAAAAAATGTGTCTGTGACTGCTTAAAAAGTTTTAACTGGAGTTAGATCGTTATTTATTTATTTTAATGCTTTTTATTAAAGTTTTGAGGCCTGATCTTCGAGGCCTGAACACGCTGCTTAAGTTGTGTCACTAGTGGGGCTAAATTTAGGGTCATATAGTCACGAACATTAGCAGTAATCTGGACTCCTAGGTAAGTAAGGGACGTGACCCAGCATAGCGGAAGACTAGGATCCGCTGCCTCCCTGGCTCCTTCATCCAACAGCAAGATGGACGATTTGCCCCAATTTACCTTGAGGCCCGAAAAGGAACTAAAATCATTTAAAATAGTCAAAGCTGTTTTGAGAGATGGTCCCGGGTCCTTAAGGAATAAAATCAGATCATCCACATATAATGCCAGACATTTGTGAATAGCGCCCACTTGGATGGCTCCAGCCGCCCGTGATGACCTCAGGGCTATTTCCAAGGGCTCCATTGTAAGGGCAAAAAGGAAGGGGGATAAGAGACAACCTCGCCTATTGCCCCTGCCTATATTAAGAAAGGAAGATACTACTCAAGGACTACTATAAAGCAATGTGATCCATTTTCTAAAGTGAGGCCCAAACCCCAAGACCCTATGCATAAACTGCCAATCAACAGAGTCAAAGGCTTTTTCTATATCAATCAACACTAGGACTCTGGGTGATGGCCCAGTATTGGGGATTCGTAAATGAGTGAATACTCTGCGCAAATTAGTGTCCGTGGATTTCCCGGGTACAAATCCAGTCTGGTCAATATCAACTAAAGAGGAAAAAAACTTTGCTAATCAAGATGCTAAAACTTTAGTAAGGACTTGAAGGTCCATGTTCAATAGGGCAATTGGACAATAGGAGGAGCATTCCTTGGAATCTTTACCAGGCTTTAGAAGAAGGATCACATTTGCCTCAAGCAGGTCGGGAGAGTCTGTTGGTCCAAACAATGGGCAAACAATGGCAAAAATGACTGCCTCAATCTCCAGAGGCATAATTTGAGTATCTAGGGTTTCCCTATCGGCTTCAGAAAGAGTTGGGAGAGACAGAGTCCCCAACAGCGAGTCCAAAGCAAGTCATAAGGTGGGATAGATGCATAGATTGAGGAAAAATATTGCATAAATTGATCCACCACAAACATGGCCAGAAGCTACCATTTTTGTCACCCTGAGCAAGCAGAGACTCTGTCTTGTGTCTAGATTCGGTATGGGCTAGATCCGCATAGTGTACGGAGATAAGACACGTAGTCTCCAGTAGAGATATATAGGAAACATCCACGGAAGATTCAGCGTGTTCCTCTGCAAACTCACGCTCTTTTTCCTGTAAAGCAACAATCTCAGCATTATGGTCCTTGTGGGCCATTTTAATAGCAGAAATACATTCTCTCCGGACAACTGCCTTGAAGTCGTCCCACACCACAGGAGGCTCAGCTGAGTCTGCATTGATGGACTAATACGAGGTGATGGATGTTTGGAGATGGGAGAATATCTGATCGACCTGCAGCCAACCGGGATATAGTTTGCAAGCACCCCTTCCAGAGCCAGTGGGGAAAGCCAGTGTAATGGACAACGAGTTATGGTCAGACAAACCCCCAGATAAGTAATCTGCATCCTGTAATAATGATAAAAGAGAAGGATTGCCAAAGGCTAAGTTGATCCTGGCTGATGAGCAGTGTGTTCTAGAGAAGTGGGAGTTGGATGTTTCCAGCACCACAACTCAGAAAGCCCAACTGTGGAGGCCCAGGAGAGAAGTTTGGTGGAGCCGAGCCTATTAGGGTTGGAAGAGTCCAAGGCAGCATCAAGAATAGAATTAAAATCCCCCATTAATACCAGAGGAAGGTGGGCATAAGGTGCCAACTTGGCTAGTAAATCAAATAACAATTGGGGCTGAAATGGTGGGGGCAAATATATATACACTATAAGCAACGTACTATGAAAAATATCCAACACCACAGCCACATACCGACCTCCTTGATCAGAGAACACCTGGTGGATAGTACACGTAATGGCTTTACTGATGAGGATAGAGATCCCACTGGCAAAGGTAGAGTGGGGAGCATGCAGGGCCCTCTGTGCCCAAGGTCTATGGACCTTGCTGCCGTCCAAAATGTGTTTCCTGCAGGAGGACTATCTGTGCTTAAGTGGCTTGAGGTATTGGAACACAGCAGCTCTCTTATATTTATCATTCAATCCTCTCACATTCCATGAAACAATTCTAACAGTGTTAGCCATTTAAAACCTCAGAGAATAAAAGTCCAGTAGGTAATGAACAGTCTAATGCCGCGTACACACGGTCAGAATTACCGACAACAAATGTTCGATGTGAGCTTGTTGTCGGAAATTCCGACCGTGTGTAGGCTCCATCGGACATTTGTTGTTGGAATTTCCGACAACAAAAATTTGAGAGCTGGTTCTCAAATTTTCCAACAACAAAATCCGTTGTACACGATTCCAACGCACAAAATTCCACGCATGCTTGGAATCAAGCAGAAGAGCCGCACTGGCTATTGAACTTCATTTTTCTCAGCTCGATGTACGTGTTGTACGTCAACGCATTCTTGACGTTCGTGAATTTCCGACAACATTTGTGTGACCGTGTGTATGCAAGACAAGTTTGAGCCAACATCCATCTGAAATAAATCCAGGATTTTGTTGTCGGATTGTCTGATCGTGTGTACGCGGCATAAAATAACCCAAAACCGTCACAAAAATCATAGAAGTGCATAAAGCGAGGGAAAAAAGTATTTGATCCCCTGCTGATTTTGTATGTTTGCCCACTGACAAAGAAATAATCAGTCTATAATTTTAATTTTGGTAGGTTTATTTTACCTGAGAGATAGAATACCAACAAAAATAACCAGAAAAAAACTATTTAAAAAAAGTTATAAATTAATTTGCATTTCAATGAGTGAAATAAGTATTTGACCCCTTCGCAGAACATGACTTAGTACTTGGTGGCAAAATCCTTGTTGGCAATCACAGAGGTCAAACATTTCTTTTAATAAAATAAAGTTCAAGACATTACATTTCCCTCACAAGAGGTTTTCAGCTTTTCTCTGGCAAAAATATTCTTCAACCTCCTGGTTTACACTTCAAGCGCTGCTGCTCTGGCCTCCATCCTCAGGTCCTTGTCTGTCTCCTCCAGACAGTCTTCTCACAAAAACTCAATGCATGCTCCTAGCAGCCCCCTGCTGCACTGGCTCCCACCTGTCTTTTGGGTAGAGCCCTCCTGCCAGGGGCGGGCTGGGCCGGGGGCAGGGATGCAATTGCCCCCTGGGCCGCTCTGATTCCCTGTAAAAAGGCTGATGTGCTGTCAGCTGGGAACTGTGCAGTTCCGCAGTTGGCCGAGTGTTACTGCTCGGTTGACTTAGGAGGGAGGCTGACAGGGCTGGATAACAGCCCAGAAGCGTGTGGGAATGTTTGTGCTGTGAGCGGACATCTGTCCTCCTATCACAGTGCTTCCCCAGCTTCTGAGCTGACAGTCTGTGCCCATTGTGAGCACAGCCGAATGGAAGAGGGTGGATCCGCTCTGCCTCCTCCAGCCCCCTCTCTCACTGTGCCCGCCCACACTCTGAGCAGCCTGCGTGCTGTGTCTAAATAGGAGGTGTGGGCGGGAACATTTGAACCGAGCAGACAGTGTTTTGTATGGGGCTGTGATGATCATGACTGAGCCTCGTGCTGGGTCCTTCCTTCCAAGTAAGTGAGCTGTGATCAACCTCTCCCCCCTCCCTCCCAAATTCCTCTCCCCCTCTCTCTCTGCAGATAAGGAGGTTTCTTTCAGCAGCCTGTGCAGTACCTGGTCCTATGTAGTATGATGTGTACACCTCACACTGGTCTGCTGCAGTGTTGGTGATCTCACTGTCTTCCTGCATGTCCCCCCAGTCAAATGCAGCCACACTGTGCCCATCAAATGCAGCCACACTGTGCCCATCAAATGCAGCCACACTGTGCCCATCAAACGCAGCCACACTCTGCCCATCAAATGCAGCCACACTGTGCCCATCAAATGCAGCCACACTGTGCCCATCAAATGCAGCCACACTGTGCCCATCAAACGCAGCCACACTCTGCCCATCAAATGCAGCCACACTGTGCCCATCAAATGCAGCCACACTGTGCCCATCAAATGCAGCCACACTGTGCCCATCAAACGCAGCCACACTCTGCCCATCAAATGCAGCCACACTGTGCCCATCAAATGCAGCCACACTGTGCCCATCAAATGCAGTCACACTGTGCCCATCAAATACAGCTTCACTATGCCCATCAAATGCAGCCACACCGTGCCCATAAAATGAAGCCATAGTGACCCCCAGCAGCATTTAACCTGCCTGCTCGCTGTCTGACTGGCACTGACCGCATCTTGGTGGCGGTGAGCTGTGGGACGGGCAGCGGGTCAGGCAGCGGCTCCCATGTCCTCCATGCTTTTCCTCCTGCTAGATGCCCAATAGGAGCACCTGACCTTCCATCCAATCAGGTGATGGGTATTAGACTTTGCCTTTCTAATACACCTGGGTGGGCTTCAAGTGCAATGCTCTGCGCTCCGAGTCCACCCTATTTAGAAGCATATTACGCCACTGTAATCCAGGCATCCGGCGTCTTAAAAGGGCCGGATGGCTAAATAGGGGGTGGCCGCGGCGGCCAGGGATAGATTCATGTTGTGCATGAATATATTCCTTTAGCATATAGGGAAATGAGCGGGGTCTCTCTCTCTCTCTCGCTGTGCAGGAAAATGTGGAGTGGTGTCTCTGTGTAGCATAGCTTTACTCACAGAGTGACCCGGCCGGCCAAGATGCGTTTGTTCCACTGCTTGCCTCTATCGTCTGCAGTGGTTGCTAGGATTGCCTGGCTTCTAGCAACCAGTGATGTCACAGTCCCCAGGAGGAAAGTGAGGCTGAGGCCCAGCATTCAGAGTGGAGGAGGATCTTCTGCCTCCTCTACGCCTATTAGTGTTTTATCCACCCACCTCCTCCCTCCATCTTCTCCTGTGTGGCAGCATGCGCCTTGGAGCCTGCCTGAGGGAAGGGAACTGTCACTGACTGTGCCAGAAGCACCTCTACAGAGTCAAACTGCCTGAGGTGAGGTCGGGAGCAGTGAATGAATTAGAACATATGTGTAATGTGGAGCATGTGTGTCATGGGAGAATGAACTGGCAGCAGAGGAGGAGATCACATCCTTAAATCTCAGCCAGGGATCATGCTGGGACTTGTAGTCCTTTACTAGTTGGCGGGGGGGGGGGGGGGTCAAATCCTTAAATCTCAGGCAGTAATGCTTGGACTTGTAGTCCCTCACTAGTTGGGGCGGGGGTCAGGTCCTCAGCTCTGAGGGATTCATACAGGGACTTGTTTGCACTTTAGTTCCTGGAGGCCATGGTGGTACAGGTCCTCCACGGGTCCTGGAGGGCCACATTGTCCTCCCTGCCCCTCCCCCCACCTTTGTGATCATGGAAAACCTTAGACTGTTTTCCTGATCCATCACTTTGCCACCACCGGTTCTATGGGCCACTTGACTGGACTTGCCCCCCAGGCCTAAGGCTGCCAGCCCTCCCCTGCCTCCTGCCTCCTGGGCACAGACCTCCTCTGCCAACCAGGCTGAATCCCTGAACTATAGTCACATCTCTGATAAAAGCCCTGCACACACCTGCACAATCAGCTGATTGTCTGCAAAACCTGGACCCAGGACTGGAGACTCCATTTCTCCCAAGTCTCTACTAAGTCTCCAGACTCCAAGTCCCAAACCAGGTTTTACCAGCCTCTGAGGATATTGGAAATCCTGTTTCCTCTGTATGAGACTGTCACAAAACATAATTAAAAACTGTACATAGAAAAAAAAGATGTATGCATGTTTAGTGCAGTGGTGAGATCATCTGTTCTTCTACAGCAGGGACCTTCAAACTTTCTAAACAAAGGGCCAGGTTACTGCCCTTCAGAATTTAGGGGAGCTTGACTGTTTCCAGTGGAAGTAGAAAATGGCCTGGATTAAGTGGGAGTAAACAATGCCTCAGGCTTGGTTCTCAGTGGGTGTAAAAAATTATTGATTTTGCCCTGTTGTTGGTGTCAGTGGAAGGAATAGTGCCCCATTGTTGGTATTAGTAGGAGGAATAGTGCCCCATCATTGGGAGCAGTGGTAGGAATTGTGCCCCATCATTGGTATAATCGGGAGAAATAGTGTTCCGTCATTTAGAATCAGTGGGAAGAAAAGTGACCCATCAGTGGGAGGAATTATGCCCCATTGTTGGTGTCAGTGGATGGAATGGTGCCTCATTCTTGGTGTCAGAAGGAGCATTATTGCCCTGTATCAGTGAGAGAAATAGTGTCCCAGGGAGCCGATAAAAGCAAGCAAAGGGCTACAGTTTGGAGACTACTGTTCTACAGCATTGGTCAGTTCTCAGTGATGCTGAGTAGGGATGGTCCCGATGTTTGAGTTGAACGTGAGTTGGACTCGAACATTGGGTGTTCGTTCCCATGCTTTGGAGTCAAGAGCCTCTTCCCGACAACCCTGGCCATTGGTTGTCGGGGTCTGCGGGCGGAGGGCTTATCGGAATATGTGAGCCCCCTTGTTAAAGATCCCGGGCCCCCCATGTGAAGGGGTATCTGGTACATTGTACCCCTACCCATTCACCAAAGTGTCAAAATTGTGCTTTTTACTTTTTGGCACATTTTTGGTGAGTGGGTAGGGGTACAATGTACCCGATACCCATTCACATGGGGGGGCAGGATCTGGCAGTCCCCTTGTTAAAGGGGGCTTCCAGATTCCAACAAGTCCCCCCCGCCTGTAAACCCCGACAACTAATAGCCAGGGTTGTCGGGAAGAGGGACCCCAAAGCACCTTCCCCATATTGAGGGCATGTGGCCTGGTATGGTTCAGGAGGAGGGTGGCAAGGCATTACAGCCGCGAACAAGTTTGAATAAATTTTTTTCCTTTAGAAATGTAATTTTACTGCGGCCTTGTTCTACACATCACACAGATGCGTCACTTTACAGGCAGACTAAGGGGACCCCCAGGCACGATATTTAAATGAATATTTCATTTTTATTGTTTCACTTTAAGCATTATTAAAACCACTTCTCCTGAAAAAACAGTGTTTTAAAAACGTATTTTTGCATTGATACATGTCCCATAGAGCAGTACCCGGGTCCCCATATACTTTTTATGGCGATAACTTGCATATAAGCCTTTAAAATTAGCAGTTTGGATTTTTCATGTTCGTGCCCCATAGACTTTAATAGGGTTCACATGTTCGCTAGAACTTTTTGCCTGTTCGCATGTTCTGGTGCAAACCGAACCGGGGGTGTTCAGCCCATCCCTAATGCTGAGAGCTGCTCTCTGGATCATTGTTAGTGCCAGGAAAACTGAGGACAGCTAGTGGTGGAAAGGAAATACTATGGGGTCTAGCACAGGTGAGAAGGTGAGTATTGCAGCAAGCGCTATTTTTTTAAAACCCCTACTGGGGGTTTAAAAAAATTATGCAGTTGGGCTTAGGTTTATCACTTTCATATCTAAATATAAAAAATAAGATTATATTTTCCCTTTAAATTACATAATTTTAATGAAATAAAATACAAAATACCCCACTGGCCAAGAGTTTGGAAACATGACCATTTTTATCACACAGGAAAAAGAATAGATACTTTTTAAATTTTCCATTATCTCCGTTACCACATTAATGAGGATGAGAAGTTTAAGAAGCTTTTAAATAAAACACTCCTTATTTTTAGTGAGCTGGACGCTTAACACAATCTGCAAATGATGGCAATTAGTGATTCTCATTAGGGAAAGGAGAAGGACTCGGAGAACCGGCCATTGTGTCCAGAGTCGGTTCAATGAATCCACAGAGACCTCTCTATTTAGAATTTCCCACTCATTGTGAGGAAACAAAAGCCTGCCTCTAATTATATTTTCACAATCTGTGCTTAGCTTAAAAAGCCCAGTCTGAAGCAGACATGTCAACTTTGTTCAACTTCACTTTAGGAACTTTTCCACTAGCAGGACAATCTGGAAATAGCCACAGCTAACAAACTCTTGAGACTGTTGATCAATATTTGCTGGACATTTAAAGGGTCAGTCCACTCAAACATGTTTTTTTAGACAAGAGTTGACACAAATAGGTTAACTAGCCCCCCATTGTCTTCTCAATCATTCTGATGTGTTCCCCATAATGTACATATATAAAAGAAAAACCCAACGGGGGATGGGGCACTTTGTAAGATTAGGCAACATGAATGCACAGATTTCACCATAAGTGTTACACGAAATATCAGTGGAGGGCGATTCAACTCATTGCCCTGGTCTGGCTGTTATAGCTGCAAAGGGTGGGCCAACTCAGTATTGATCCCTATGGACTAATGCCCCGTACACACGGTCGGAAATTCCGACGGAAAATGTCCGATCGGACCATGTTGTCGGAAAATCCGCCCATGTGTGGGCTCCATCGGACTTTTTCTGTCGGAACTCCCGACAGAAAAAATTTGAGATCCTGCTCTCAAATTTTCCGACAACAAAATCCGATCGGACTTTTTCCGATTGTGTGTAGCGAATTCCGACGGACAAAGTGCCACGCATGCTCAGATCAAATTACGAGACCAAAGCTATTGGCTACTAGCCTTTACGTAGTTCCGTCGTACGCACCGAACGTCACCACGTTCAGGATGATCGGATTTTCCGACAACTTTGTCCGACCGTGTGTATGCAACACCAGTGTCGGACAAAATCCTTCGGAAAAAATCTGACGGATTTTGTGGTGGGAATTTCCGACCGTGTGTACGGGGTATAAGACCGGGATGCCATTAAAGTTCATGTGCGTGTAAAGGCAGGCTTCCCAATACTTTTGAAAATATAGTGTACTTACATTGGTCCAAGCTGGAACACTGTAACCATGCAAAGATTGTCATGCCTGGAATTCATCCACATGTCACATTTTATTGCTGCTTATGTCCCTACTGTGGGGACTCACACTCTCTATTTCCCCTGGTGACCAATGAGACTGGTATTGAATGAAATTCCAAAATTTTGTGTTGTCACACGACTAGGATTAGAGGGGAAATCTTCCAATGGGAACACCAATTTCATTACTACTTTAAAAATATTTCCTCTCATCTGTTGTGTCTACAAAACAGGAAGTGAAGGAAAATCTCCCCAATGGTATTGATCTAAAAAAAAACTTGACAGGTTTTAGCCATTTCCTACCCTATTTGAAATTGAAAAAAATAATGTTCATTTCCATCCGACTGTCATCTGATTGATTCCGCCAGACTGGTGGGAAACGGATCCCCATCAGTCTGTTTTTAACAGACAGGATTGGATTGGATGCTGTCGGGTGTCAGCAGACACATGTCCGTTGACATCCGCCGCTCCATAGAGAACTATGGATGGTCCAAACAGGATCATCTAAAAAACGTACAGGCAGACCAGATCGGTTCATCAGTATGAGAGGGGCCTTATAGCTTACACTGGACTCTGTTTTCTTCTGGTGGCTGAATGGGGGGATGAAAGAAGGGTAGGTATTTGCTTGTCGATGGGGCCTAAGCTATTCAGTATATGCAGAGCAATGTGGAATTGCACAGTACTGCATTAACCAACTACTGCATTACCAGAGGATGGCTTCAGCTAGCAGGGGTAGCGTTCCTTATGAAGATGTATATAGGACGAAGTAGCACCTCTCACTGGCTCCACATCTTCATTCCAAACACCATAGGATTAATTAGTGATAACCAAAGTCTCTGCCCTGAGCTCCTCAGGAACCTTACCCTGCTTTGCACTCTCCCTCACAAGCAAGTTCCTGTCCCTGACCATCCACTCATGAGAAGCATGCCAAAATTATGTGGGTTCCCTTATTCAAAAGGTTCTCTCACCCAAAATGGCCAGTTCAGTGTCCAGTCAGATCACTTCTCCTCTCGAGGCTTTATATAGAATCCCTAATGCCATGTACACACGGCCGGACTTTTTGACAGCAAAGGTCAGACGGAACAAATCCGTTGGACAATTCGATCGTGTGTGGGCTTCATCGGACCTTTGCTGTCGAAAAATCTGATGGACTTTAGATTTAGAACATGTTTCAAATCTTTACCATGGACTCGAGTCCGGTCGAAAAATCAGTTTGTCTGTATGCTAGTCCGACGGACAAAAAACGACGCTAGGGCAGCTATTGGCTACTGGCTATGAACTTCCTTATTCTAGTCCGGTCGTACGTCATCATGTACGAATCCGTCGGACTTTGGTGTGATTGTGTGTGGCCAAGTCCGTTCGTTCGGAAAGTCAGTCGGAAGTCCGCTGAAACTCTGTCGGAAAAAACGCCAGACCTAGTCTGCCAGAAAGTCCGGTCGTGTGTACACGGCATAAGGGTCCAATTCCATTATGAGACACCACTTCCCATGTGATAATGGCACAGAGCCATCTACAGGTGAGGAGACTAATTGTACCTGCCTAAATGCTGATGGGGAGAGCTAAAGTGAAGTGTGCTAAGCTAAGGTGAACTGTGTCCTTCCCATGTAAAGGCAAGATCAAGATTCACAATACCCATGTCACTTCAGGCATTGTAAGGGCTCTAACAGAACAGAAAAACAGCATGGCAGGTAGTAATCATACGGCAGCTATCATGCAGCACACTCATCACATGCCTGACGCAGGAGAAATCTTTCAGCAGTCTCAAAACTGACTAAGAAGAGATTTTCCCATGTTTTGTAGAGATTTTCTCTTATTTTCTGTTGTATATCCAGAACAAGTATGTTAACAACTTCCTTACCAGGCCATAGTAATATGACGGGAGGAACACTCTCTCCCTCCAGAGCAGAGTGGTGATCAGGGATGAAGAGTGTCACTCTGACATATTCCATCTGAGATCAGGGTAAAAAGCCAATGAAATTGGCTCTTTACTACGTGACCGGCTGTGTCCAATCACAGCCGGTCACAGAATGTAAACAAACCGTGGTAACTAGCTGTTACCGGGTTCTCCTCCTCCCACACCGATCATGTGTGAGGAGGAGATTGCAGTAACAGCTAGTTACCGATCACAGTACACACCGATACACACTGACTGCCCCAGTAATAAAGAGTACCTGCCACCAGCCTATCTGAGTACCTGTCACCAGCCCATCTGAGTACCCGAGTACTTGTCACAACCCCTCAGAGTACCAGAGTACCTGTCACCAGCCCACGTGAGTACCTGAGTACCTGTCAACAGCCCATCAGAATACCCGAGTACCTGTCCCCAGCCCAGAGTACCTGAGTACCAATCTGCAGCCCATCAGATTACCCGAGTACCTGTCTCCAGCCCAGAGTACCCGAGTATTTATCTGCAGCCCACCAGAGTACCGTAGTATCTGAGTACCTGTCTCCAGCCCAGATTACCCGAATACCTATCTCCATCCCATCAGAGTACCAGAGTACCTATCTGCAGCCCATCAGAGTACCTGTTTACAGCTCATCAGAGTACCCTAGTACCTGTCTCCAGCCCAGAGGACCCAAGTACCTATCTCCAACCCAGAGTACCAGAGTACCTTTCTGCAGACGACCAGAGTACCCAAGTACCTATCTGCAGACGACCAGAGTACCTGAGTACCTATCTGCAGCACATCAGAGTACCCGAGTACCTGTCTCCAGCCCATTAGAGTACCCGAGTAGCTATATGCAGCCCATCAGAGTACCCAAGTACCTATCTGCAGCCAATCAGAGTACCTGAGTACCTGTCTCCAGCCAATCAGCGTATCCAAGTACCGTATTTATCGGCGTATAACACGCACAGGCATATAACACGCATATTCACTTTAAGTTTCAGGAAAATAACTTTTTTTTGAAGCAAAATAAGGGTCAGTGCCCATCTGCAGCCTCACCATTGCCATCAATGCAGCCTGATCAATGCATATCTGCAGCCTCACAAGTGCCATCAATGCAGCCTCATCACTCCACATCAATGCAGCCTCACCATTGCCATCAATGCAGCCTGATTGATGCACATCTGCAGCCTAGAGGGGACAGGGAGGGGGGCAGCATAAGTACCAACAGATTACATACAGTGAGAATCTCCTATGATAGACAGACCAGTGGTCCAATGGTGGCCCAGATAACAGGACTTCCTATTACAGAGGCCGCCAAGTGAATAGGAGATTCTTACTGTATGTAATCTGACGCTTGTCCTGCCCCCTCCCTATCCCCTCAGAGGTAGCTAATATTTAAGTATTGGCGTATAACACGCACATGCTATTTGCACCCGATTTTTATGGTGAAAAAGTGAGTGTTATACGCCAATAAATACAGTACCTATCTGCAGCCCATCAGATTACCCGAGTACCTATCTCCAACCCATCAGAGTACCCGAGTACCTATCTGCAGCCCATCAGAGTACCTGAGTACTTATCTGCAGCCCACGCCTTATAGAATATACGTTGAGGTGCTTGATTTCCAAAATGGAGTAATTTTGTGGGTAATTCCACTGTCCTGGTGCTCCAGGACCTTCAAATGTATGATAGGTAGGAATGAAATTGGATATGTAATTTATGCTCCTAGAACGCCTGATGGTGCTTCCTGCATGTTGGGCCTCGCTATGTGGAAAGGCTGTGGAAAAGTCTCACACATGTGGTATGGCCATACTCAGGACAAGTAGCGGAATGTATTTGGGGTATAATTTTTGCTATGTACATGCTATGTGTTTGAAATATCTTATGAATTGACAACTTTAATAAGTTTTAATTTTTTTTCCACATTTTCCAAAAACTTGTGTAAAAAAACGACATGTTCAAAAGATTCATAATTCCTCATAAATTATACATTGGGGTGTTTGCGTTCCAAAATGGGGTAATTTTGTGGATAATTCCACTATTCTGGTGCTCAACGGCCTTCAAAAGTGTGATAGGTCTTTAGGAAATTATATGTGTAATTTATGCTCCTAGAACTCCCTGCATGAGGGGCCTCTCTATGTGGACAGGCTGTGGAAAAGTCTCACACATGTGGTATCGTCATACTCGGGAGGAGTAGCAAAATGTATTTTGTGGTGTAATTTGAAGTTTGCTTATGCTATGTGTGAGAAATAACTTATTATTATGACAATTTTGTATAAAAAAAAAAAAATTATAATTTCTTAATTTTCCCAAGAATTTTGAACTTCAAAAAACTCTCCATGCCTCTTACTAAATTCATTGGACTGTCTACTTTCCAAAAAGGGGTCATTTGAGGGTTATTTGTACTGTCCTGACATATCAGGGCCTCAAAAAATGAGATAGAGTGTTAGTACATCAGGTGTGATCAATTTTCAGTCATTGGCACCATAGCTTGTAGACTCTATAACTTTCACACAGACTAAATAATATCCACTCATTTGGGGGTATTTTTTATCAAAGCTATGTAGCAGTATAAATTTTGGCCCAAATTTATGAACAAAAAAATTACTTATTTGCAAAAATTTATAATAGAAACTAAAAAAAAAAGTGTTTATTTTTCAGTATTTTCGCTCTTTTTTCACTTATATCGCAAAAAATAAAAAAACAAGTGCTGATTAAATACCAGCAACAGAAAACTCAATTTGTGTGAAAAAAAATGATAAAAATTGTGTTTGGGTACATTGTTGCATGACTAATTGTCATGATGAGTAATTGGCATTCAATGTGCGAGAGCACTGAAAGCTGCAATTTGGTCTGGGGAGGAAGGGGGTATAAGTTCCCTGTATTAAAGTGGTTGAAGGAAACTTCTCCTATGGGACATATACAGCAAAAAAATTATTTAGCAGGGGTTAAAAGAAGAATTCCAGGTATAGATATTTTTACAAAGTTACAGTACATTGGTCCAGCTTAAACGGCTTTCAAAGCATTCCCATATTGGAAAAGGTGGAGACAGGGCCGGTCTAGGCTATTTTGCGTCCTCGGAAAGACTAGCTACTTGCACCCCAACTACTGATAAATTTCCTAACATATTGGCAAATGCAGCCTGTGCAGGGATGCTTTCTTACCTTGCCAATGTTAACTCCATGTGGAGACTGAGTGGGGAGCTGGAAGGAAGTGATATTGCGCTCAGCACGGCTTGCGTGGCATCTTATTGGCTGGATACCTCTTCTTCATGGATTGGCTGAAGTTGGCAGGAGATGGCTTCGTCTCCAGCTAACATCTTCCAATCCTGCAGCAGTATGCGGAATGTTGTCGCAGTTTGTGACAGTAGGGAGTGTTATGCCGCGTACACACGATCGGAATTTCCGATGGAAACAGTCCGATGGTAGCTTTTCATCGGATTTTCCGACCGTGTGTATGCCCATCGGTCTTTTTCTGTCGGAATTTCCGACGGACTTTGGATTGAGAACCTGTTCTTAATTTTTCCGACGGAAAACCTTTCTATCGGATTTTCCGATCGTGTGTATGCAATACCGACACGCAAAATTCCGACGCATGCTCGGAAACAATTTGACGCATGCTCAGAAGCATTAAACTTCCCTTTTATAGTGCAGTCGAACGTGTTGTATGCCGTGGTGTTATTGACTGTCGGAATTTGGTGTGACCGTGTGTAGGCAACACAGCTTGAGCGGAATTTCGTCGGAAAAACTGTCAGAGCTTTTACCGACGAGAATTCCGATCGTGCGTACGGGGCATTAGGAAGCCGGTGTAGAGTAGAGAAACCAGCAGCCATGGCTGCCTAGTTCATCTAGCAGTAAATCTGGCCCTGGGTGGAGAGGTGGGGCGTTGACACCATCTCATCCAATCAGAGAACATTTTGCATTCTTTGAGAAAATTCTAAGCATTTTGTGAATGGCGCCTGTGCCCAGCGGCCGACCTCCTGTGTTTACAATGCAGCATGGCAGCTGCTCAGCAAGGGATGGGAAGCTCGTGGAGATCACTGGAGTAGCAGTGTCTAATACAGTCAAAGGTATAATATACAGTATACACAGTTACATTGGCCCAAGTTTGATCAATGTAACTATATAAAAATATCCTGGAATTCTGGAAGGGTTACTTCTCTATTCTATCTAAAACAAAACAAAAAAAGATTATCGGTTAACTATTTGGTTGTATGTCTTAACCTTTCACCTGCAGCGATATTTCAGCATATATCTCAGGGAGAATTTCCAAACTTTAAGAGCAGGGGCCACTTGTTGGAATTGCTGTAAATATCCTGCCCTCCTTAATTGGGTGTTGAGTCTAATAATCCTGCCTCAGCTTGTTAACGGTACAATAGCAGTCAGAGTTAATGACCCATTAGTGATTAATTCCTTAACCAGCATCTAATTGCTCATGGTAGAACTTTTTTTTTTTAAACTGGATTAAATCATCTAGATACTTAACCACTTATTCACTCAGGCCTCCCTCATGTAGGGATCCAGAGATAAAAAGTTGAGTACTGCAAAGTAACAACAAGATAAACGACGTACATTACGGCGACCCAACTTGGCCCATTAGTTTTGATTGTGGTAATCGGGATATGCAGGTGATTAGGTTGTTAGCATTGGAAAGCTCAGTATTGCATGCTGAGGTCTCCAAGATAGGATGGAGGCTTTCTTCAGTGATAGATCTTGCTATCTATGGCCACCTTTGAGGTCAGCTCCATCCAAAACACATATGGTCCCTTCCACAAAGTCATAAAGAAAGAATCCGTTTTGCATTGCTATAAGGTCCTGTAATTTCTTTATTCATTATTTTGAGAATTCATCAATGGTCTATGGCAGCATAAAATAGAATGGCCAAAGCATTTAGATAGAACTGAGAATTCTGGTGGCTATAAAGCACAATAATGCTGTGTACACACGGCCAGAGTTTTCGGCAGCAATCTAGAGCAGGGGTTTCCAACCGGTGGCCTGGGGGCCACATGTAGCCCACGGAGCTCTCTGATGTGGCCCATGACCTCCTGTTCAGAGCATCAGTGTTGTGAATGAAGCTTGGGGTAGAGGAAGCAATCGGCTGCGGAGAAGAGCTGCATTGGAGTGATACCAAATGCACTCTGCCTGGGACAGCAGCAGCCGGCGAAACCTGAATGGAGGACTATTAAAGATAAGTTTATTACTAAAATCACAGTGTATATTTGGGCATATCTCTTCTGCAGTGGTTACTGGGCTGCTTTCAAACTGATCCGCAGATGCACTGCACTGAGCCTTAGACTTCTGTAATTACCTGCGGATTTGGTACGATTTCAGAAAGTGCACCACACCTGCAGAATATAATAGAAGTCAATGGGCCCTGGACGACGTAAGTTATTACGAAACGCGTAGGGAGGAGCGACGCGCTGACGTCACCTTGTGTTCCATTCGCTTACCCAGAAGGATGGGTTGTCTGTTTGTGTACTGGCCGGCACATCAGACTTCAGGCTCTTTTTTAACTGCAACATTGTAAGTGCATCCCCTGATGAAGTCACAAGGTCACGTGACGCAACGCGTAGGGATTGGCTGGACGTAGGATACCGGAAGTGCTGTCAGACGGACACCATAATCGCATCTCTCTGGCTGTTTGTACTCAATTTTAATGTAAGCATTTATTTTTTGGAATAAAATGTTGTGATTTTTGGCATACTTCACGATTGGGTCCCCCTCTTTTCTCTCTTTGTCTCTGCCCTCACCCATACTGATATTTGGGAGCGAGCCATTGCTGCAGGGACCGCAGTTATCACTGCACACCTACGAGGGGAGGGTTATCCCTGTGTCCACAACTTTGAGGAAGTGGAACCCCCCCTTTTTTGGAACGGATTGATTACACAGAATACTCGATTGGGAGACATTTAAGGAGGGATCCGGAATTGTAGCTGATCATCCATACTGGCTTTGATGTGCATTTTGATCGTTTGAGAGGTGAGAGGCTAGTGAGCACCATCTAGGATTAGGTCCTCACCACCCAACACCCCCCACTTTTTAAAGATAGTCTGAATTACTATTTCTAAGGATATTAGAGACTTTGAGAGCTTTATCCCAAGGGGGTCATCACTATCGTGTTTCTTCAGATTTCAATCCTCTGGTGGACTCGATTTTACATCATTATTTAAATTAATTACTAATTAATTTTTTATTCATTTATATTCATTTATATCATACTGTGGTTCTCATGGTCCATGTTTTCAGTATTTTATTATTTTCACTTATGTAGATATTTTGGATTGTATTGGTTTTATCCACTATTGTGATTTTAGCACTTGATGCACTTTTTTAATCATAGTTTTATGTGATTAATATTGCCACGTCCATTATATGATATTTATTTATTGATTTATTTTATGTGATTCACATTACCACGTTTTGAGCCTTTAGTGACTATTTATTACACACATTTGGCTATATACTGGCTCACATACACACTTATATTGCTTGATGCACTTTAGCGCAAAATCACCATTTCTCAATTTTATTGTAAGTGCATTACTTTCTTTTAGAAATTAATATTTGTAAGGTTTTACACTATATGGAGCGCTTCTATTTTTTATGTACCAAGTACATCCATTGATGGTTTGATTGGCCGTGAGGCGGTTAGCAAGAATCCCTGGATGTGCCTGCTGTCTTTTGGAGTCAAGCTGTGATTTATTACATGCATTCCTTGATCCTCTGTCATGGGGGATCATGGTGATTTGGTAAGAGTTTATTTTCTCACAGAGTTTGAAGACGGCATTTCACATTTATATGGACTTTTTTTTCACAGTGCACTGGTGTATATTCATTCGTTCACAATTTTGCCTCTCAAATAAGTTTATTTTGTGCACCTTATGGACTATATCTTTAAAAATTCATGTGTTGATTCATAATTTATGGACAAAAATTTTTTTTTTCACTAACTAATTCAATTGTGGATTCATATTAGGATTCGATTTTTATTAATGTTTTTCACTATTATGATACGTACAGAATTTTTTGTATTTATTTGAACAACAGGTGGTTTACATATTTCATTTTTTGATTCTATACCTTTAGAATCATATGGGTAGCGCAATTCTATTTTTCTTCTAATCTTTGTTTTTATATTAATGTTATACATGAGAATTGCAGCTTCCAATTGTATGGTTGGGAATCAGTTCTCCAGCCATTTGTTCAGTTTTTCTTAGCGCAGTTTCTTTTTACTTTTTTCCATTGTGCACTAGATGGCTGAATGCTCAGTACATTTTGTGAAACTACAGCATTGGGGGGACAATAGATTGTCATTTATGAAGCATGCCCACAGTGAAGAAAATCATAAACTGTTATGCCCCGTACACACGGTCGGAAAATCCAACCACAAAATCCATCGGATTTTTTCCGACGGATATTGTCCGACGGTGGTGTTGCATACACATGGTCGGACAAAGTTGTCGGAAAATCTGATCATTCTGAACGTGGTGACGTTTGTTGCCTACGACGGGACTACGTAGAGGCTAGTAGCCAATAGCTTTGGTCTTGTAATGTGAACTGAGCATGCGTGGCACTTTGTCCGTCGGAATTCGCTACACACGATCGGAAAAAGTCCGATAGGACTTTGTTGTCAGAAAATTTGAGAGCAGGAGATAAAACTTTGTCCGTCGGAAAATCCAACGGAAAAAGTCAGATGGAGCCTACACACGGTCGGAATTTCCGACATCATTGTCCGATAGGACATTTTCCGTCGGAAAATCCGACCGTGTGTACGGGGCATTACAGTTTCTGAGAAGCTTTGACCCTACACTGCAGTCTTTCTCTCTGTTAGCTGCCAGAAATCTCCTGCTCTGAGTACAGAGGGGAAAATAAAGCTCCGTCATGGGAAAGCATTGCTGTCTTCTTCTAATCATTTTAATTCTGTGTTCTGTCATCTGATAGAAAAATCTATTTGAGCACGGAGAGGGGGATTCAAGAGCTGGTGCCCTCCCCAAATATAATAAGGGCTATTGTAATCTACCAATAGGTTGGTGCACTGACCACCAATGATTGTGGGACTGGCTTTTTAAAGGTAATTAAATATAAATGTAAGCAACCCTAAAATGTTTGTCTTTTTTTCCTTTATTTATAATTTTATAAAAATTTGACTATTTATAATATTATGCACAGTCATTCTACACTGTACCCAAACAAAATTTTTATTATTTTCCTATGGTAGTATTTGATCACCACGCCATCCAAAAGTCAAAGTCTACCATTACATACAAGAGTCAAAGACTACTGCGCCATCCAAGAGTCAAAGACTACTGCGCCATCCAAGAGTCAAAGACTACTGCGCCATCCAAGAGTCAAAGACTACTGCGCCATCCAAGAGTCAAAGACTACTGCGCCATCCAAGAGTCA
Source organism: Lithobates sylvaticus (assembly GCA_028564925.1). Classification (NCBI taxonomy): domain Eukaryota; kingdom Metazoa; phylum Chordata; class Amphibia; order Anura; family Ranidae; genus Lithobates; species Lithobates sylvaticus. Next base: position 63,311,219 of record CM053026.1, read on the forward strand.
AAGACTAGAGTGTTATTCAAGAGACAAAGACTACCGTGCTATCCAAGGGTCAAATACTACTGCATCATCCAAGAATCAAAGACTACCGTGCCATCCAAGGGTCAAATACTACTGCATCATCCAAGAGTCAAAGACTAGAGTGCCATTCAAGAGACAAAGACTACCGTGCCATCCAAGGGTCAAATACTACTGCATCATCCAAGAATCAAAGACTACCACGCCGCTCTCATCAGAATGAAACAAATGATTCTGAATTAGTACATATGCATTTGTAATGTTATTACGTTGAATTAATTTCCCCATTCCCAACTGACTTTGTTTGTTGGAACCCGCACATGAATATTAAATGATTGTTCTCTCAATTTCAACCCCCAATACAAAAAGAATCTTATTAGAATAATCATGCTACGCTCACTAGAATAAAAAGAATGGACCTGACAATTTTTTTCAGATTTGTTGAAGTTCGTGACTTTTGTTATTCGGAGATTCAGATACATTCAAATCACACAAATTTCGACTCGTAACAAAAAAAGGATTAACACACTCTGCCAAATTCTAGGTCATTGTAATTGGCAAAGCTCCAACATGTCTTTACTCCTATGCTTTTTTTAGTGAATTTTGCATTTTGCAGTTCATTTAACCTGGTTTCCTATGGGATAGGTTCACATTTATGCATTTTTCAGCTGCTGCATTTTTGGAAAGGGTCAAGGACTCTTTTACCAGCAGGAGGTTGCGTTTTAATAATGTAATAGACTTCAATGGACCTGCACCAAAAATGAAAGTTTTGAGTTTTTGATGTGCTTTGCGTCTTTTTTTTTTTTGCTAAAAGGAAAGTATGACAGTTCTATTCATGTAGTGTGACTTTGATGCTACTTTGATGCGACTTGAGTGCCAGGGAGTTTAAAGTTGCATCAAATTCACATCAAAATCCCGGATATAAAAGGTATACGAGTGGGAAAACAGGAATATAAGATCTCTGCGTACGCAGATGACCTACTCTTTTCATTAACGAGCCCACAAATTTCATTACCAAATCTGATGAAAGAAGTGGAGAGATACGGTGCTCTGTCTAATTTTAAAATAAATTACAGCAAATCGGAGGCAATGGGGGTAGCCCTGGAGGCGCCCACACAAAATAACCTGCAGAGTAACTATAAGTTCAGATGGACTACAGCTGCCCTGAAATACTTGGGATTACAAATATCACCAAGACTAACAGATATATTCGAGCTAAACTTTCCACCATTACTTAGAGAAGTAAAGAAACTATTAGAGGGGTGGAATAAGGACACGCATTCCTGGTTCGGGAGAAGCAACATTTTAAAAATGAGCATAGTACCAAAATTTTTGTATATGTTCCAGGCAATGCCCATCCGTATTCCTATGAAATACTTTAGTCAAATACGGACTGAGTTCACAAAATTTATCTGGGCAAGCAAGCATCTAAGGATAAAGAGAGAGCTGCTGGCGATGCCGAAGGATTCAGGGGGTATAGCAGCACCGGATCTATTCAAATATTACCAAGCGGCCCATTTAAATAGAATAACTGATTGGAATAGACACGGGGAATATAAACTATGGATCTCGTTAGAAAAACAAGTAAGTCAAATACCGTTGAATAGAGCTATTTGGTGCTACGCAGAGATATCGCAGGAGCTAAAGGAACATCCCTTGATTGGACCAACTTTGCAGATAGGGGCAGGGCTTATCCAGAAATATAGACTCTCCACCCCGAATTCACCCTTGTATCCGATTTTGGGGAACCCAAAATTTCTACCTGGTCTAGAGACCGGGGTGTTTAGGAGACTGAGGGAGAAGGGAATCTATCAAGCCTCTCACTTCCGGAAGACAGGGGGATGGCTATCAATAGAAGACTTAACAAAAGAAGGAGGATTGTTAGAAATTCCCTGGTGGCAAGCAAGACAACTGAGACACTTTTTAGAAACTTTAGGACCAGTAGGAGAATTTGAGAGACCCCGAACAAAATTTGAGATGCTCTGCGAGGAGAAAGAGCCCCTGACCCATACTATTTCCAAAATGTACGCGCTTTTGATAGCACCACCAGAAGGATATACATTGGGGAGCCTGGATAAATGGGGGAGAGACTTAGAAAAAAAATTTACTCCAGAACAGGGACAGAAAATAATACACCTGACAATGAGATCGTCAAGGTGCATAAAAATGCAGGAATTAAATTTCAAAATATTAACAAGATGGTATCTAACCCCATCGAGGATGAATAAAATTTTCCCAGAGGCCACAGAGAGTTGCTGGAGGGGATGTCAGAGCAGAGGAACGATATTACATATATTTTGGACATGCCCAGTAATTAAACAATTTTGGCAAGGAGTACATAGAATTACCCAACGACTAACAGAGCTTCACGTTCCATTAGAACCGGCGTTTTTCCTACTACACCTGTCACAGATCCCAACTAAGGAATATAAAAACTCAATAGTATGCCATCTGGTAAATGCAGCAAAGAGCTGCATCCCCAGATGTTGGAAGGAATCCCAGGCCCCTAGCATTTCTATGTGGCTTAATACAGTACGAAGAATAGAGATAATGGAAAGTCTAATACCAAGGTCCGTAGAGGGAAGGGAACGAGTTAAACAAACATGGGCCCCATGGGAGGAATTTTTACAAACAGAAGAAGGCAAGAAATTAATGGAGGAGGATACGGTAGAATAGGAAAAATAGAGCTGGACTGGGGGGGTGGGGGGAGAGGAGGAGGGGTGGGGGCTCCCCACCGATGGACGGAAGAAAAGGGGAGGGGAGGGGAGGGAAGAAGAAGGAGGAATTCTTCCTTTTTTTTTTTTTGTTTGTTTTTTTTTTTTTTATTCTCTTGGGTTACTGGGGTAATGGGGTTTACTCTCCTCGCAGGGAGGGGATAGGCCTCTAGGGTACCCTAGGGATTAGGGCCCATAAAATAAGAAGAGGTACAGGGAACCGAGCTAGACAGGAATTGTATATAAAATAGAAAGAAAAAGGAAAGAAAGGGACAGTAAGAACAATTAAGCAATCGAAATAAGATGAAAATATAATTTGTTAAAAACGGAAGGATAATAACTTGGAATATCTGTAATAGTATAAATTGTATTTACTTTGTTGGCACTGTATCCCTTTAATGAAATAAATAAAGAATTAAAAAAAAAAAAAAATTCACATCAAAATCACACTACGTGAACAGAACTATCATACTTTCGTATTAGAAAAAATTAATAAATGCAAAATGCATCAAAAACACAAAACAAAATGCACTGGAAAAACGCATCAACCACAACCTGCATAGATGTGAACCTAGCCCGAGGTAGCATGGGTGGATACAGGGCAGATAATTTTCAGCGCCCAGAGGTGGATAAACGCCACCTCTGAATGCATCTCTATGGCCACATACAAACTGGCCAATTAGCTGTGGCTAGTTTGTGTCTGACTACAAACCTGCGACCCTGGACGCACCCACTCTTTTTGGATGAGCGGTTACATGCGAATAGCGATGGCACTGGCCATTGGTTTATACAGAGTACAGCCACTGCTGTTTGCAGACACAGTGTGCATGCAGAATGCAGCTCTGCTGGCCAAAATCTACTGATTCTCACTCCTGTCCACTTGTCTGAATGTAGCCTTAGCGCCCCCCATTTCTAGTGGCCCACCTCTAAGGCCCCTTTCACACTACTGGGGCAGTGCGGGCGTCGGCGGTAAATCAGCGCTATATTTAGCGTTGCTTTACCGTCGTTTTAGCCGCGGTATACGGCCGGGACGGTTTTAACCCCCGCTAGCGGCCAAAAAAGGGTTAAAACTACAGCGGCGCCTTGCGGGCGGTATTGCCGCGGTATTACCGCGGTGTCCCATTGATTTCAATGGGTAGGAGCGGTGTAGGAGCGGTGAATACACCGCTCCTTCACTGCTCCAAAGATGCTGCTAGCAGTACTTTTTTTGCCGTCCTGCTAGCGCACCGCTCCAGTGTGAAAGCCCGCCGGCTTTCACACTGGAGTTAAAGGACCCGCTTTTTTCAGGCACTATACAGGCGCTATTTTTAGCGCTGTAGTGCCTGAAAAACGCTTCAGTGTGAAAGGGGTCTTACTCTTCAACAAAAAGTGCTGGAGCTCTGCCTGTCAGTACACCTGAAAAGCAAATGTAATTTCAGGATTATAGATGCCATAGGTATGTGAATGTACCTCTAGGTGTCTTCTCTTTATACCTGACCATATTTTTTGTTTTCTTAGCTACACCTAGTTGCTTTAAAGCCAAACCCTGTGCACAAAAACTTTCATTAAATACGTTCCTCAATAGCCAAAAAGGATATAAATCCACTTTGTGTGCAACAAATACCTTTGCAAACCAAGGTATCACCTTGTAAAAGTAACATCATCAGTGTGCTGTACATAGCCTGTGCAGAGCTGTGGGAGGGGCCCAGCAGCCACACCCACTACAGGCTGCCTGCAGAAAACTACAGGAGGGGGCGGAGACAAGACCAGTCCCCCTGCACAAGCACAGAGAGCAGCAGTGACCGGTCTTTGTTACAAGAACGAAAAGTCTCACACTGGATTACTGCACAGATCTGGAAAAAAATTACAAAACACAAGATTCAAGGAAGAATACACATAACCTTTGTATTTAGACAATATTTGCTTGTCCCGGAGGTCAGCCTTAACATAACCTGCCAACACAAATCCTCGGCCACTGTGATCCCTAGAGAAGCCTTGCTATTTTTTATTTATATGGATTAAAAGGGTTCCCAGCAATATGCTAGAAAAGTTAAAAAACAAAAACCTTAATGTAGAAGCTTTACTGGGTATTTTTTTATTCCTATTCATAGAGTAAGAGCTCCCTCGTGTGGTAAAACTGAACTTTGCACTTTTATTGATCTGTCACCAGCTCTCGTTTGCACATGTTTTTTTTACTGTCTCTATAAATTCATCTTTCTCACCCAGAGTATTAATGCTTGCATTGTATTCTGTAGCAAACTAAAGATAAAACCATTTTTTGTCTCCTATATTCATTGTAACTATCAAAGAAAAAAAAAATCACACCATTCCTGGCAATGAATGTTACAATCTAATATCTTTGTACAGATGCACAGAAGTACAATTTATATTGCTAGTTCAGTTAACCACTTGACCTCTAGAAGGTTTTACCCCCTTCATGACCAGGGCATTTTTTGCTGTAAAGCACTGTGCTACTTTAACTGACAATTGCACGGTCATGCAGCAATGTGCGCAAATTACATTTATTTTAAAAAATCACACAAATAGAGCTTTTTTTTGGTGGTATCTGATCACCACTGCAATTTTTATTTTTTTAATATACCAATGAAAAAATACCACAGATTTAAAAAAATTATGTTTTTCTTAATTTTTGTTATAAACTTTTGCAAACAAATGATCTTTATTCATACAATTAGGTCAAATGTATATTATTTAGTCTGTAGGAAAGTTATAGAGTCCACAAACTATGATTTATATATATTTGAAAATTGATCAATCCTGATATACTGATGGCCTGTCTCATTTCTTGAGGCCCTAAAATGCCAGTAGAGTACAAATATCCCACAAATGACCCCTTTTTGGAAAGCAAACGGTCCAAGGTATTTAATAAGAGGCATGGTCAATTATGGTCAAAAGTTGTAATTATTTGTCCAAATTTTTTGAAAAATTAAGATTTTTTTTCACCCAATTTATTTTTACATACTGTCCATTTTTTTTTTTTTTTTACTAACCAGTACACAGTCATCATATGACTGGTGTGGCAGTAATCAGGGATACTGACTGCTGACAGTATGTAAAAAAAAAAAAAAAATCATTTTTTATTTACATTTTTAAATGTTTTTTGTTCTTTTCTTAGATTTTTTTTTTTAAACATTTTTGTTTTACATCCTGCCACCAGAGTAGTTCACTGTCACCATAGTGACACTGTACTACTCTGGGGGGGATTTTTTTCTTTACACTAATATTGCCTATAACATCAATGATCACTGTTATAAGCAATAGTTTAACTGTCATGAAAGGCTTTCATTCATGGCAGCTTACTTACTATTGTAATGTGATTGGCTACATCTAATCACGTGGTACAGGGTGCCAGGTACCATGTGATAGCTGTGGGCCAATCTCAGCTTCACAACAGTAAACAAGCTGTCATGAATGAAAGCCTTTCGTGACAGTCTTGCTTACATTGTAATCATGTGATTGTTATGATTGGTCATAGCAATCACATGATACCCCAACCGATCACAGAGGCCGGGTACCAATAACCGTGATCCGCTGTGCCCACAAGTGTGCATGTGCTCAGTGATGTACTAGTACGCTGAGCCTGTAGGTGCTACCCACTAGCAGTAAATCTACTGTTAACGGGTGACAAGTGGTTAAGGAGTGGTGTAGGGGTTATAGGGAGAGTTAGTGTTAAAATGGTTGTAAACCCTTACATATACCCGGTAAAGTGACTCACAGAGATCAAACATCTTCAACAATCTTCCTACATAAGTTGTACCTGCTTATCTGCTTTGCTGCAGTCTTCTCTTCTATACAACCGTTCAGCAGTGGCGGCTGGTGTTTTTTTTGGGGGGAGGGGCGACAAACAGTCGTCCCGACCGACACACCCCCCTGGCCCGGGTCACGGGCAGCTCTGCCAGGAGGGTGGGGAAAGCAGAGAGTGAGCAGGGTTTACACAGATCCTGCTCTTGTCACTAAGCTGCAGAGAAGGGAAGGGGGGCAGCCAACAGCCATACACAGAGGAGAGCTGGCTTCCTTCTCTGCAGCTCACTCTCTCTCATACCAGCAGCACAGTGGGCCGGGGAGGGGTGACAGCTGGTCCGCACTTACACCATCCACGATCCCTTCCTTCTCCGCAGACTATTGAGAGCAGTGAGGTGGACAGAGCCAAGCTACGGTGCGCCATCTTCCTACTCCCTGCTCAGGCTGCTCTGTACGTCACCGCCAGAGTCTGCACAATCATTGGCTACCACCAGCACACCCCCCTGCCTCTTCCTCCACTCCAACCACTGCCGCACAAATCACAAAACTGGGTGGGCTCAAAGCGCAATGCTCTGCGCCCCGAGACCACCCATTTTTTAAGCCAATTAGAGCCTCTGGCTCTGAACATGTGCTTCAACCCAGAAAGCAGGGGGGCAGAGAGCTGAAATTACACTCTGCAGAACTCTGAGAGCTGATTGGAGGGAAGGGACACCCCCCTCTTCACACAGCACACAGGAACAGACACGAGGCTCTAAATCAGCTGGAGCTCCCTCCCTTGTCACCTTTTTTTCTGTTGGTGTCAGGAAAGCTTGTCAGAAGTGATTCATGCTGATAGCCAAATCCAAAAACATCCAGGTAGGTTAATTGGCTTCTGTCCAAAAAAATGGCCGTAGTATATGAATGGGGACCTTAGATTGTGGGCTCCTTGAGGGTAGGGACCGATGTGAGTGTGCAATGTACAGGGATAGGGGCAGTTGTAGACACTCACTCAGGTTGAACTGGATGGACTGGTGTCTTTATTCAACCTTACTAACTATGAAACTATGAAACAGAGGAAGGAAGCAGCAGACATTAGAAATTACACTTAGTGCTCTTAATTGAAACAAGTACACACTATAGAGGGATATGCTTTGTTTATATTTCATGTCTGAGGTTTACAACCACTTTCAGGTTTTCGAGAGAGTTGGTGTTGTGGTTACAGAGAGGGATAATGTGAGGGTTACTGTTCATTATGATAATTTGTGCTTTTTACTAAAATGTGATGATGTGAATTGTAGCTGTTTAGTGTTAGGATATGTTTTACAGTAAGGAGTGGTGTTAGAGTTACAGGGAGGGTTAGTATACTGTAAGGGTAGCTTAGAGTAAGGGCTAAAGTTACCAGTAGGGTTGGCATTAGGGATATGGTTTACAGTGGACTAGTTTAAGGGTTGGGGTTATTGTTACAAGGAGAGTTAGTGTTACAGAAAGGGTTAATGTTAGAGTTACATGGAGGATTAGAGTTATGGTTAGACTGTGTGTTTAGGCGTTACAGGAAAAGTGTGTTGAGGTTAGAGCAACAAATTAGTGTTTGGATTACTGTAACAGTGTTGATTAGAAGGCAGGTTAGTGTGGGGTAGTGTTATAGGGAGGGTTAGTGTTAGGCAGGGCCGCCATCAGGGGGGAAAGCCCATACACATGTAGGGGGCCCAGGTGCCATGAGGGGCCCAGACAACCAGCAGGGCTTGGAATTGCACCTGCCTCTTGCGCATTCTTTTCATATGGGTGCAGGGCCGCTGAGTGGCTGTGCTGGTTTTCTATATACAGGTAGTGCTTACAAGTGGAGGGGGGCTTAGTGTGTACAGGTGTGGGGGGCTGATTGCGTACAAGTGTTAGGAAGGCTGAGTGCGTACAGGTGTGGGGGCTGCGTGTGTACAGGTATGAGGGTGACTGAGTGCGTACAAATGTGAGGGAGGGCTGAGTGCGTAAAGTGGTGAGGATGACTGGGGGGGCTGCGTGTGTACAGGTATGAGGGTGACTGAGTACATACAAATTTGAGGGGGGCTGAGTGTGTACAAGTGTGGGGGGCTGAGTGTGTACAAGTGTGGGGGGGTGAGTGTGTACAAGTGTGGGGGGGCTGAGTGCATACAAATTTGAGGGGGGCTGAGTTAGTACAAATGTGATGGAGGGCTAAGTGTGTACAGGTTTGTGGCGGCTGAGCGTGTACAGGTTTGGGGGGCTGAGTATGTAAAGGTGTGGGGGGGCTGAGTGTGTAAAGGTGTGGGGGGACTGAGTGTGTGCCGGTGTGGTGGGGGCTGAGTGTGTACAGGTGTGGGAGTTGGGATGAGTGTGTACAGGTGTAGGAGGGCTGAGTGCATACAGGTGTGGGGGGGGTTGCCCATATACAGATGTGGGGCAAAGCTGTGTGTAAATACAGTGTGTGTGTCTACAGAAGTGGGGGTGCTGTGTATATACAGGATTGTGTGTACAGGTGGTGGCTGTATGTGTATAGTGGGGGGAGGAGGCTGCCCTGTTAGGTAAGCTTAACAAGGCCTCATATTTTTTTATTGCACTCCTGCTTAGCCCACCCAGACAACACAAACCAAGTGACCCGGGTAAAAAATGGATAGATGTTCTGCAATGTATAGGGAGCACATTGCCGCCCAGGCACTGCCGCCCAGGCCCCAACCAACGACACTGAGTATCAGGGCCTGGGTTTGAACCTCGATCCTCTGCTGTGTCTGGCAATGTCTCTTCCCACTGAGCTACCTGGAATGCTTGACAGCTCCCTGGACAATCCTGTCTTGAACCTTGTTTGTCTTGAACTCTGAACTGTTTTCTCCTCCCATGAACTTCCTGATTTAAGCCATGTCTCTGCACTTCCTATTGCCAGATTATTGTGCTCTTTCAGCCAGTATCTCACTCTTGTCTTCCCTGCTGCCGTCCATATTTTGCTACCACTCGTTATTGACCCTTGGCTTGTTACTTGACTACTCTTTTGCCTGATCCCAACCTGCAAATACTTGTTACTGACCTTTTGGCTTATTTACCGACTATGCTTCTGTTTGATCCTTACCTGCTTAATCCCCTACTGGACCCCGGCTTACTCACCACCTGGTGGGGGATCCTGTGGACCGCGACCTGGTGCTAACATGCAGCAAAATCTATCTGCACCATCAGGAGCTCTGGTGCACACCGGTTAGTACTTAGACTATGCACTTCAGGTGAGCCTGTCATCTGCCAGAGGGACCTGCCTGTGTTCCTATCCTTCTGGTTTCTGAGTAAGCTATTGCAATTGGTCTGCAAACCGGACCCCTTGATCGTGACAGAATAATCTGGCCCCCAAACATGGAGGCCGCTATAGCAAATGTTGTGGCTCTTCTTATTCAGCAAATTGCTAAGCTGCAAGAATTTGGTGTTATCTACCAAGAAAAAGTTGTCGAACTAGAAAGTATAGTGAAAAGACAACAGGAGAAGATTAGTACTCTGTGGAGACAACTACTGGATCAAGGTGATACTAACACACATATGCCTCAGCCTCAACCATCTAAGTTTAAAGGAGACCGCTATTACAGGGGTTTCCTTAATCAGTGTTGTATGTATATCCAAATGCACCCTGCTGTATTTCCTTCAGAGAAAAAGAAGGTAATGTTTACTATCGGATTTATGACTGAGGAAGCCCTAGCTTGGGCCTCCCCTTATATAGAACAAGACAATGCCATTTTGAATAATCTTAAGACTTATTTCAGTCACGATGAATCAAGTTTTTGATGATCCCAACCGCTGTGCTACTGCTGAAGTAAAGTTGCATAGCCTGCGGCAGGGTAAATGCTCTGTCACTGAGTACAGAGTTGAATTCAGAGGTTGGATCGCAGATACCACATGGAAGCCTGCAGCACAAAAAAGCCAGTCCCGCCAAGGGCTTTCTGAACAGGTAGAGGATGAGCTTTCCAGAGTAGAGACTCCTAATAATCTTGATGCCTTCGTCCAATTATGTATCCAAACTGATCAGAGACTTACAGAAAGGAGGCAGGAGAGGCTGGGAATGTTTGGTAGTAATGATGGCATGCGTTTCTCTGCTTGTCAATTTGTTCAGCAGGATTTCTCCGGGTCCTAACACCCCCCGAGCCCATGCAAGTTGATGCTAGAGATCCATTCAGCAGAGAGAGAGAAGACGCTCAGAGAACTTATGACTATATTGTGGAGACTCTGGTAATTACGCAGTTAATTCTCCTAACAAGGTTAGAAGAACAATTGCTGTGACTGATGTGCTTGTGCCTGAAAAAATAAATTCCATCTCCCAATTGATTCTCGAAGAAAATAAAGTAAATTCTCTATTATCAAATTCTGTCCCTATCTCGGAGGGTCATGAAATTCCCTGCTCTGCTATGCTGGACTCTTTGGCTGGAGGTAACTTTATGGACATAGAGTTTGCCTAAAGCAATAATATCCAAGCAAGAAATACATCTGCTCCTATTGAGATGGAGAAGGTTGATGGTTCACCCTTATCTTTAGCACCTGTTACCTCCTGTTCTCCAGTTTGAGGCTTGCCATTATGAGACCATTAGCTTTCAGCGGATCACATCACCTAAATTTCCTATCATTTTGGGCATTCCTTGGTTCTCCACTCACAATCCCTCCATCAACTGGGGAGCACGGACTATAGATTCCATGTCCTTCCATTGTAGAGTACTTGGTCGGACAAGTTCCCCCCTGGTAATGGAATCACACGTGGATTCCGTTACTATGCAGTCATATGACAACTTGCCTCCACAATACCATTAGTTTCATGATGTGTGTGATCGGAAAAATGCTGATCAATTACCTCCTCATTGCCCATATGATTGCCCTATTGAGGTGCTCCCAGGGGCAGAAATACCTTTCAACCGCCTTTCAAACTGTCAGAATCTGCATTAAAGGTGCTCAGAGAGTGGCTTGATGAGAATTTAGAGAAGGGCTTTATTAGACACTCAACATCTCCTGTAGGATTGTTGAAATGAAAGATTCCACCTTGTGTTCATGCATAGGTTACAGGCACATGAATAAAATTGCTATTAAAAACCATTATCCACTCCCTTTGATCTCTGAAATGTTGGAAAAAGTTCTGACAAGATTTTTACAAAACTTGACTTACGGGGGTCATATAACGTTGTCCGTATTCTTCAAGGGGACGAATGGAAAACCGCCTTTAGAACCAGATATGGACATTTTGAGTCCTTGGTTATGCCTTTTGGATCTTTGCAACACCCCTGCAACTTTTCAACACTTCGTCAACAATGTTTTTTGAGATCTGTTGGACCAATATGTGATTGCTTATCTGGATGATATTCTCCTTTCTTTCCGAAAACCTGGAGAAGCACCGCAAGCATGTTTGCACTGTATTTGAGAGATTAAGGCAGAATTGACTTTACATCAAATTGGAGAAATGTGAGTTTTAACAGACCCTGCCTGTGTTCCTAGCCTGCTGGTTTCTGTGTGAGCTTCCCACCGCTAGATAGTGATGTCTCTTTGCTGGATTGGGCTGTTTTTTGCTATATGGGGATGTCTCTTTGCTGGATTGGGCAGTCTCTTTGCTGAATATATGGGGCTGTCTCTTTGCAGGATATATGAGGATGTCTCTTGGATTGGGCTGTCTCTTTGCTGGATGTGGATGTCTCTTTGCTGTATTGGGCTGTCTCTTTGCTATATTTGTGAGACTCTTTGCTATATGGGGATGTCTCTTTGCTGGATTGGGATTTCTCTTTACTAAATATATGGGGATATCTCTTTGCTAGATTGGACCATCTCTTTGCTGGATTGAGATATCTCTTTGCTGTATTGGGAAGTCTCTCTGCTGAAAATATGGGACTGTCTCTTTGCTGGATTGGGTTGTCTCTTTGCCGTGTCAGATGTTTATACTGAAATATTAACAGTATTATATTTATGAAATTATGCAAAAATCTATGGTTTAGGAGATTTGTACATCTTTCCACAAATCAAACAAATACTTCAAATGCATTTATCCATGCTAGTTTGAAGACAAGAATGAATACAATGATGTGCTAAAATATATACATTTATTAACAAAAAATTCAGTGCAAAATAATATCAAATATATTTGGTGATAATACAAAAAAAATATATAACTTTAAATATCAAATATATGGGTGATACAGATGATGAGAAATTCTACCACAAGCTCTTGTTACATAATACCCTGTTTCAAAACTTCATGATGGCTTAATAAATAGCTTTCCGTGACTTTACATACATATGAAAACAAACTAGGTGTTGAATTTAACACATGTGATTTCTTATCAAAACAAAGACCTTCTTAGCTTATTGCTAATATAATTGCTTATGCAGTAAATGATACAATATGTTTCATATGGTCGTTTTTGAATAAGCCCTATTTTGTTTCTCAAATCCTGTTTTTGTCCAGTGTTTTTGATACCTTGGATTCACATTCTTCTTCTGGCTAATATAAAAATCAGCCTTCTAACATCAACATTAGCTTTCAGGCCAAGGCTGGTCCCTTAATTTATGACCTAGGATAATTAAAGATAAAACTCTCTCAGTCTCCTTGTGAAGGACTCTAAAAAAACATAAAAAACATGAACTCAGCTTCAACTTTAGAAAGAGAGAAAAAAATAATTACAAAATGGCTTCTCTCATGTTCACAAAAACATGGTAAAAATAATATGATATGCAGAATACTTCTATATTATTTATTTTAACCTCAATAGTTCTGCCATCTGACTATATGTGGGTGTCTCTGTTTGATTGGGCTGTCTCTTTGCTGGATTGGGCTGTCTCTTTGCTGAATATATGGGGCTTTCTCGTTGCTGAATATATGGGGATGTCTCTTTATTTGAACGGGCTGTCTCTTTGCTGGATGGGGATGTCTCTTTGCTGGATTGTGATGTCTCTTTGCTATATGGGGATGTTTCTTTGTTGGATTGAGGTAGTGTTATAGGAAGGTTTAGTGTTAGGGGTAGTGTTAAAGCAAGGGTTAGTGTTATAGGAAAGGTTAGTGTTAGAGGTAGTGTTATAGGGAGGGTTATGTTATAGGAAGGGTTAGTGTTAGGGGTAGTGTTATAGGGAGGGTTATGTTATAGGGAGGGTTAGAGTTGGGGGTAGTGTTGCTGAGTGACTGTCCTGTTATGTTGACTGACTATCCTCTTCCTCCTCAATGATCCTGATGATAGCTTGGAAGAACATTTTTGTTTCTGGGTGCCACCACCAGTGGCTAAGGCCCAATTTTTCAGCCCCTGTTAAACAGGGGCTTGTAATTACAATTTTTTATGCAATGCTTTGCAACAGGTCTTATTGCTGTGCTCCAAGTACAGTATCTGTGAGGGGTTGCAGTGTTGTGGCACCAGTACCAGTGGCTAAGGCCCAATTTTCAGCCCCTGTTTAACAGGGGCGTGTAATTACAATTTTGTATGCAATGCTTTGCAACAGGTCTCATTGCTGTGCTCCAAGTACAGTATCTGTGAGGGGTTGCAGTGTTGTGGCACCAGCACCAGTGCCTAAGGCACAATTTTTCAGACCCTGTTTAACAGGGATGTGTAATTACAATTTTTTATGCAATGCTTTGCAACAGGTCTCATTGCTGTGCTCCAAGTACAGTATCTGTGAGGGGCTGCAGTGTTGTGGCACCAGCACCAGTGCCTAAGGCACAATTTTTCAGCCCCTGTTTAACAGGGGCGTGTAATTACAATTTTTTATGCAATGCTTTGCAACAGGTCTCATTGCTGTGCTCAAAGTACAGTATCTGTGAGGGGTTGCAGTGTTGTGGCACCAGCACCAGTGCCTAAGGCACAATTTTTCAGCCCCTGTTTAACAGGGGCGTGTAATTACAATTTTTTATGCAATGCTTTGCAACAGGTCTCATTGCTGTGCTCCAAGTACAGTATCTGTGAGGGGTTGCAGTGTTGCGGCACCAGCACCAGTGCCTAAGGCACAATTTTTCAGCCCCTGTTTAACAGGGGCGTGTAATTACAAATCTTGATCTAATAATTCACAGCAGGGCCCATTCCTGCGCCCACCAAGAGTAACTGTGAGGGCTTACAGTGTTGTGGCAACACCGTCCACCACCACCACCACCAAAAGGCCCAATTTTTCTGCCCCTGTTCAACAGGTGCATGCAATTACAATTCTTGATCTAATAATTCACAGCAGGGCCCATTCCTGTGCCCACCAAGTGTAACTGTGAGGGCTTACAGTGTTATAGCACCCGCACCACCACCACCACCACCACCAAAGGCCCAATTTTTCCTAACACTGTTCAACAATGGCATGTAATTACAATTCCTGATATAATAGTTCACAGCAGGGCGTTCCAGCGCCCACCAAGAGTAGCTGTGAGGGCTTACAGTGTTGTGGCAACACCAACATCTAATGGGGCAAATTTCTGCAGGGTATATACGGCAGGCCCCTACTTTCAAACATCCAACTTAGAAACAATTCCTACTTGCAAACAGAAGGAGAAAATAGTAAGTGAGAGGAAATCTACCTCTAGGAAGGAAAATTCTATCCTGTTAGATTTAATTTGGGAAAAAGGTATCTCCTCTCTACTGATGCTTTATCACCAATCCTTGTTTCAATAAAAAACACACTTTTCCAAAAACATTTGTCATTGGGACAGAAAGTGAGGTGAAATGTTCTGAACAGGTGCACAGACAGCAAAACAAATATTACAGGGGCAAAGTTACCTGCTCAAAATTACAAACAGATTCTACTTAAGAACAAACCTACAGTACCTGTCTTGTTTGCACCGCCTGTATACTGCTGTTCAGAGTATATAGGGTTGTAGGTATAGGGTTTTATTTTGGGTGCTGGGTTCCCCTTAATATCCATACAAGACCCAAAGGGGCTGGGGTCGGGGGGGGGGGGCTGATGGGGTAGCCATGCCATTTTTCTCAAAGATTTTCATCCATATTGCCAGGACAAGACATGACATTAAAGCCTCAAGTAGTTTTAAATGGCTTATTTTTTTCCTTTACAAATGTCATTTTTTGCAGGGACAGTTCTAAACACGGGAAACACATGCCACTTCACAGGCATACTTTAGCCCCCCCCCCCCAGGTACCATATTTAAAGGAATATTTCACTTTTTTTTCACTTTATGCATCATTAAAATGACTGCTCCAGAAAAAACGTCAGTTTTTAAAACTTCTTTTTGCATTGATACATGTCCCCTGGGGCAGGACCCGGGTCCCCAAACCTGTTTTATGACAATAACATGCATATTGGCCATTATAATTAGCACTTTAGATTTCGAACGTTCGCGTCCATTGTAACTAATAGGGTTCTAACGTTTGCGCGAACTTTCGGTCCGTTTGCAGGTTCTGGTGCGAACCGAACCCGGGGGTGTTCGGCTCATCCCTAGTTAGCGGTAGTGTTATAGGGAGGGTTAGTGGTAGTGTTGTAGGAAGGGTTAGTGTTAGGGGTGGTGTTGTACAGAGGATTAGTTTTAGGGGTGGTGTCATACGGAGGATTAGTGTTAGGGGTAGGGTTATAGGGATGGGTAGTGTTAGGGGTGGTGTTATAGGGAGCATTGTGTATAGGTGTGTTGGGGCATACATTAACCCGTTGCTGGTTCTAAACAATGGGAGGCGAAGGCAGAGTTCCTGTTCATATGACCACTGTCATTGACTGCCACAGTGATCACATGATCGGGAGCCTCCGTCTCCTGATCATTACTAGAGACTAAAAGCTGTACAAGTTTTTTTTTTGTCAATACTCCTTGTTGTTACAGTAGAGATTCTACAAATGGAAAGTCCATGTAGTTCAACCAATAGGGAAAAAATATGAATACATTGAAATTTTTCATATACAGAACTGTATGCCCATAGATGATCCAGAGGAAGGCAAAAAAAAACCCTTGGCCCTTTCGTTGCCAGAGCCGTATTTTATTTCTTACACACATGTTTAAATAATCTTCTGAGGCCTGAAAATTATTTAAAACCTCTGAATATTTTCTGAAAGCAGAGACCAAATTTTCATGCCATACAATATTAAGCAACACTTTCTCAAGTGCAAATTTTAATTAAATAAATTGCACTCCATTAGCTTTTTCCCAGCCACAGCTGCTGGTAGAGATGTGCACAAAGAAAAAATATATTTCATTTCGGATTCATTTAATAATTTAGTTTCGTCATATTCGTTACATTAGAAAGATTCATTTTCAGATTCTGTTTCATATATATGGAATTTGTTTCATATATTCGAATTGTTTTCATATATTTATTGTTCTAAATCGATTCATATTCTGGAAAGTTATTTCGGAAGATTCTGATACATTAATTATATTATTACGAATGCTTCAAACATTAAGGCTTGGTTCACACTGCCATGCTACTTTGCATTGCAATATGCTTGTGGCTTGATGCGACTTCAGTGTGACTTTCGTGCGACTTTGGCCAAGCATATCAATACAGAGTGTGACACATATTATTGAACTTACAAAATTCCCTGAAGTCACAGCCAAAGTCGCAAATGACTTCCTTGTGACTTTAGTGATTTTAACATTACAAAAGGCCCAAACTATCACATCCTGTCATCCGAACAAAACAAATGAATATGAATTCATTTGTTGTTTTGGTTATAATTTATTTTGGATTTGTTGAAATCCGTTACTATTGTGATTTGGATACATCTGAATCTCCGAATTACAAAAACGTTGTCCGAATTTCGATTTGTAACAAAACGAACCGCACATGTCTAGCGGATGGGTAAAGAGACAGCTGAACTCAGAAGCGGTGTAATGCATGTTGCTTCCATGTTCATTCTAGCTAGGGAAGATCAGCAAATGGATGTTTACCCATCTCCCTTTCTTCTACCTGGTGGCTTGGGCATGGTCCACAGGTAGGGGCAAGGGGGGGGGGGCAAGAGCTGGGATCGAATCAGGAGTTTCCCACTCTGTCTTTATCCTAGCGCTGGCCATGCTCACACCTGTACACAGTTTAGCAGGGCTGGTGACAGTGGGTGCAAGGAGTGGGACAGTGAATGCCTCAAGGGGTGGGCAGGATGACAACACCTGGTCTACATAGTGAGAGTGAGCGGCCCAGGAGACGGAAGTCGGGAAAGGAGAGCAGCAAGATGCCAGGAACAGCGGGCACAACGCCTCCCAGTGCCTGGAACCCCTGGACTCCTTATACCTCCTCACTGCTCCCAGGCCTGGAGGACAGACTGACTGGGGGCTCAGAGAACAAGGACGGGCAGGAAATGCAAGCAGCCAGGGACCGCTCCATGTCACATCATAGATCCGATGGAAGGAACAGAGCACCTCCTGTCCTCACCCAGAATTAAAACGGGTCTTGCCAGCTGCTGGATATCATGGACATCCTCCTGGCATGCAAGGTACCGTACTGAGCATTACACACACCACCAGGGCTGCTGTTAGAAATCACGGGGCCCCGTACAGCTTACCTGACAGGGCCCCCCTAAAAAATATCAAAACAATATCTTCGCTAAAAATACACAAAAATCATCATTAGTGGACACAAACACAACATAACTTACAAACTTATGGGGGGAACAGGAGGGTACAGTCGGGGGGGGGCAGGATGGCACGGTACAGCAGTTAGGAGTGTACAGTACAGGGAGCCACAGAAGAAGTGGGACAGGAAGGTACAGTACGGGGGGGCAGGAGGGCACAGTACAGTGGTTAGGAGGGTACAGTACAGGGGAGGGTAAGTGGACACAGTACAGGGGCAGGAGGGTACAGTATAGGGTACAGTGTAGGGGCAGTAACGTATTACACAGATATGGCCTCCTGAAGAAGAGCTGTGCAGGGAAGCTGACATCACAGATTCTGGCAGGGCTGACACTGGGCTAAATCTACAAATGGAAGAGCAACTCCCCCTCTACTTTCCCCTCCAGAGTTTTTGGCTTTCTTCTGGTGCTCTGCAGGGGTTAAGGAAGGACTCCAAGGCAGAACATCTTATTACTGCTGCTGCTTGTGTGGGTGGGATGTGTACTGTGCCAATCACATAGGATGAATAGGAGAGGAGGGTCAGCAGGGATTGGCGCAGTACACATCCCACCCACACAAGCAGCAGCAGTAATAGGATACTCCACTTTGGGGTTCTTCCTTAACCCTGAAAAAAAGAAGGGGGGCAATGGAGATGGGAACCATGGGGTAAGGGAGAACGAGGAGGGTGGTGGAGGTGGGTAGGGGATGGGTAGAGAAGAACTGGAGTGAGACGGGGGGAATTCTGGTCTGTATAGGGATAAAAAAAGTATTAGATGGGGTGGAGGGGACTGGAGAGGGATGGTCAGGGATGGGCTGGTGAGGAATAGCTACAGTATAATAAAAGTAAATAGGATGTCTGTCAGGGAGGTGTAGAGGGTGAGATTCCATTAACTATTAAAGATTCAGTATTGGGGGTGTGCAGGCGGGGGGATTCCAGCAAGTTATAGTGTTTGTGTATGAGGGGGGGGGGCACCTGTGTAAAGGTGGGGGGCATACACCTGTGTGAAGGTGGGGGGTGGTACCTGTGTGAAGGTGGGGGGCATACACCTGTGTGAAGGTGGGGGGTGGTACCTGTGTGAAGGTGGGGGGCATACACCTGTGTGAAGGTGGGGGGCATACACCTGTGTGAAGGTGGGGGACACACACCTGTGTGAAGGTGAAGTGTCTGCAGAGAAGAAGACTGGGAGGGGAGTGAGGGACTATTGTTTGTAAAGTGTCAGGAAAAGAATGTGTGGATGGCTGGAGACTAGGCTGAAAATTAGCAAGCAGCAAGGGTTAACATCTGGGAGAAGAGCCGTGTGACAGGCAGAGACTGATGGGTGACCTGTGTGAGAATGAAAGGAAAGCAGGACCAGAGGTGGGGAGGAAGATGCCTGGAGGGAGAGAGACATTAGGGCAGCTGGACACAAGATACATTACAGCACTGACCTGTATAAAAGAGCCGGTGTTCTGTCATGAACAGTCCGGCTATGAGCAAGTGTCCGATGTGTACTGCGCATGCGCAGCGCATGCGCAGTACTTAGCATAAAGATTTTCGGAAATTCTCGGAAGATGTGTAAGCCCACCATCCAAGCGGACATAGGGCTACACAAACTTAGAGGCCCCCTCGTGGGCTTGCTTCGCTCGCCACTCTTCGGGCACGGCCTCGCTACGCTCGGCTCTTTTATATTCTAACTCTATGTCCACTTGGATGGTGGGGCTTGAAAGTGGACTCACGGCGCAGGTGCCGTTCATCCTCGGCAATTTTCGGAATCTGGGTGTCCTGTGTACTATGCATGCGCAGTACACAGCGGACACTTTATGATGGGGAACAACAAATGATAGTACACCAGCCAAAGCAAGGGGAACTTGTAACAAGAGGACCGCAGGGAGCAGTGGGAGGAAACTTCTAGCCCCCCCCCCATGCACCAAGGGCACCTGGGCAGTTCTCAGAGGTGCCTGTGTCTTAAGGGGCCTTAATGACATATCCACCGGCACTTCCTCCGCTCTCAGTGTCCTGACACATCTGTGTTCCACTAGAGGAAAACAGGCAGCGCTGCTTTCAGATGCATCTAGCAGCTGAAAACCGACAGGAGGGAGAGAAATCGGCTTTCAGCTGCTAGATGAATCCTTTTCTGTATTTGTCAATCCACACTGATCTGCCTCCCTGTCCGGGCCCCTGTGTGTGCGTGGGCCCCGTACAGAAGGACCAGTGGTCCCCCCCTATCAGCAGCCCTGCGGACCACTGGGACATAGGTGCACTTGAGGGACTGCAGACAGGGCTACGGGGTCCTTCTCTCTGACCCCCCCATCACCCCTCTCTGTCACCCCCTCTCTCTGTCACCCCTCTGTCTTTTTCACCCCCCTATCTCTCTGTCAGCCCCATCTGTCTCTCTCTGTCATCCCCCTCTGTCTCTCTCTGTCACCCCCCTCTGTCTCTTTCTGTCACCCCCTTTCTCTCTGTCACCCCCCACATGTCTGCAGTCTCTTATAGTCTCTTGAGCCATGTATGCAGTTTCTGACAGTCTCTTGGGCCATGTATTCAGTCTCTGGTCATCTCTTGTGCCATGTCTGCAGTCTCTTACAGTCTCCTGGGTCATGTATGCAGTCTGACAGTCTCCTGTGCCATGTCTGCAGTCTCTGACAGGCTCTTGTGCCATGTCTGCAGTCTCTGACCATCTCCTGTACTACGTCTGCAGTCTCTGACCGTGCTAATGTGATAATGACATTGTCGAAAAGGGTCAGACCATGGGTGACGTTAAAATGTTGCCCCCCCTGAAAAAAGTTCTGCGGACACCCATGGGCTTGGGGACCCCCACCATGGGGGGTTACACTACTAGGGGTCAGTGAAAGAAATTGGGTGGCTTTGTAGGTACCGGATTAAGTCCACCTGACAGCCGGCAATCAGCTTGTCAGATTTACATGTACTCTGCTGCCGGCATATGACATACAAGGTACGGCAGTGAATGGTTAAAGCATAAGTTTACTTTTTAAAAAATAAAATAATAAATGCAGATTTTTTGCAAGTAAAGACTGCGTTAATGTGTGTTAACTTACAGTTTTGCATGCATTAACATGCACTGCATTAGGACAGTCCATTAAAAAAGGTGAACTGTGAGAACACCAAAATGTCCAAAAAATGGAACATACACCTTTTTTGCAATGTAGCACACCACTGCCTGTGGTGTGGTATGTTACCATGTGTTGCAGTGCATTGCATGTGCATTCTCTTAGTATGCTGGAATACTTTTGAAAATATATGACACCACAATGTGCTGAAGCATGTAACATGCATTATTGTGTAATGCGGTATCACGACGCACCAGTGTGAATGAGCCCTAAAAGAAGTGATACTGAAACAGGTGATAGTAATACAGCATTTCTACTGGTGACTCTGCTTCTTCATTCTATGAGCACATTTAAAAATCTGAGGGGAGAAAATGTTCAACGGGTCAGTCCGTCAAAGGGATGTCTACATTTTGGGTGGAGCCTGGTGGGCCAGATCTTGCTTTCATATGTCAAGCTCCCCCTGACTCTGTCCACCTGGGAGTTTTGGGTGTCTCCATCCACCTTTCTGTGGGCTAGCTTCCCCTGGTACATTATCCTTAGTTTAAAATAAAAACTATCAAACGGATCTGCTCGATGTGGAGTATGTTTACTCTTTTCTATGTGCTGTGGTAAACCGGATATTTGGAGATCAATTCGGAGGTGGAGACTGGGAGATTCTAGTGGAGTAATGCTCGCTGTTTACTTCTATTTGGTGAGTTTAAACCCCTATGGGGTCGTGTGGAGCACGGTGTTAAGGATTACGGTGTTAAGTGCACTTACCGAGTGATCTTCCTACAAACTCACCTATACAGTTATATCACGGACCTTTGTATCTCCTGCACATCTGTCACTTTATTTATTATTGTGATTATCAGCACTATAGTGTGGTCTTTATTTATGTGTATTTTATTATACATAATAGTGTCAATAACATATATTGACTGGAGCGCTGCTGTGATTAATGAATTTTAATTGCTTTTAAGCGATTGTTAAATAATTTTAATCATTTATGGTTATATCTAATATTTTTAAGCGGCTGCTTACTTTGGTAAACTACATACATTTATGATTAACAGTTTACATATTCTATGTGTGGTGGTACTTGAACCTTTAGAGCTGAGGTGGGAGGAAGTAGGTAGCAGTGTTTTAAATTTTTCTTCCCTTGTGTTATATAAATATATTTATATATTTTTTTTCTTATACATATATATTTTTCTTTCCACGTGAGAGGTGGGCGCTGCACTGTTTTTTTTATGTGTTGCTAAATTACTTAAACAGTTCCATTGCTTCTACTGTGAAATTTGAGAATGAATTACTCCACATTGCCTATCAGAAACAGAGCTAGTTGAGGGCTTGTTCTAAAGCTCATTTACTGCTTGTTAAAGCATAATTTTACAGGGTGGATGTGCTATTGCCAGAATGTGCAAGTATGCACTGCCTTGACTTGTACGTTATGATTCAATTACTTTCTGTAAGGCCCATCTCCAGTTTTATTCCTGGTCCAACTTCTTATGGGTCTGCTTTTGGGAAGCCACTGATAATGTTACTCCTGTTGTCCAGGCAGCTGGCTTGATTCTAAGCATCTTGCAGATGCTACATATAAGGCATAAGCACAAACTTTACAATCTGAGTGTCTCTATTGCCAAAAAAAGTCTATTTCCTATTGTTTTGTTATCCTATGACTTTAGCTCTGCTTTAAAAATATGGAAATTCTTGAATATCCATAGTTTGCAAAACAGATTTATTTCAAAGTTTGCTCAACTCTAATTACTCCCCAGGCAGAGAAGTATAAGAAACTAATTTTCAGCTATACGCTACATCAGCCTTTCTCCACCTTTTATGCCCCAGAAGAACCCTTGAAATAGTTTTTATATCACAGAGAACCCCTGCTAGAGTCACTTCATTGCAGGTCAGTGGGATGAATACCCCTTATATTGGAGGTCAGTGGAAACAATGCCCCCCTTACAGTATTGATTGGAATGGCCCCATTACTGACAGTTAAAAATATAATTAGTATACCCATTTACTGACTATGACAAGTGCCGATGGCTCCTGAACTATTCAGGTACCATCAGATGGGAGGTCAATCAGCCACAGCTCAATGAACCACTAGCAACCTCTGAAGGAACCACTAGCAACCTCTGAAGGAACCACTAGCAACCTCTGAAGGAACCACTAGCAACCTCTGGAGGAACCCCAGGTTTCCTCAGAACCCTGTTGACAATGGCTACACCACATAATAGTTTCTTTAAAAATGTTGTGTTTAGTCAGGACAAGTAATTAGGCTCCACAATATTTTTATTTGTATTTTTATTGTGAATGTCAAAATATTTTGTGTCTACAAACTAAAAGGAATGAATTTGCCAGAGAGGTGCTAAAATATAATTATGTAGTTGGAAGACCCTCCTCGACCATTATTTACAGAACAGGCCAGTAAGTCCGTACTTTGGAACTATGGAGATTGGAAAGATTGTAACAAGGGAACTTACATAATTTACATAAAATATTGTTTACATAAATAAAATCTCATTTATCCGGGACAATCAAATGCTTGTGGAATAGAAGCTTCTCCATGATATAAACTGTGCCATCAATCTCAGCTTTGTGCATTGTCCTTCATCATTTGGTACACGTAATCCAGCATCTAGATATACAGAAACAAATGTTTAGTTCTGAGGCAAAGACAAGCTATCAATCAAAGTTATCCAACTATCACATTCACAAGATACACCAGACCATATCACAAGACAAACTAAAATACTATTCTGGCAAATGACAGATAATGACATGTAATGTCTATAATCCAACGAGAACCTATTTCCATTCTTATTGTTACCATCATTTTGCATGGAACATAAATGACCGAAATACGTTTACCAATGTTTTTCCTTGGACTTCTTTTTTTTATTTGGCACATGTCCAAAGCTGACCACTGTGTAGGAAACCATTTGGCAAAAGCTCAAAAGCAACAAAAATATTTTTTATTGCTATGCGTGGAGGGTGGTGAAAAGTTGGAACCTCTGTCAGGTTTTTATTTTTGTTTTCCCAACAGGAAGATGGTCCCTCACTTTCTGTTGAGGTGATGGGTGTCAGACAGAACAGAAATTTAGAGAATATCCTACTAATAGGGAAACAGACAGAGTTAACACCTGACCTAGGTTCTTACCCTTGCCTACTAAAATGTTTGGAGTTGGACATTATTATAGTTATCACCTGCCAAGGTGGTAGGGTGGGCGGTGTATTCCTGCTTGACCCCTCTGCCAGGCCAACAATATTGGTCTGAAGTAAGACCCATCTATTATTTGGCCTTCTCTTAGAACAGTGTTTCTCAACTCCAGTCCTCAAGGCGCCCCAACAGGTCCTGTTTTCAGGATTTCCCTCAGATAAAACGGCTGTGGTAATTGCTAAGGCAGTGAAACTGATCAAATCACCTGTGAAAAATAATGAAAAGCCTTAAAACATGACCTGTTGGGGCGCCTTGAGGACTGGAGTTGAGAAACACTGTCTTAGAATATAGCCAAACATAGAGTACTACATGGGACTCTTCATGGATGACCACTTTGGCACAGTTCCTCATACCTACTTACAGTCATTCCATAGGTTCTTAGCTGAACCCCTCATCCTTCATTTATGTTATTGTCGCCATTTTCTTATATATTGACTATAATGACAGTTCCATTTTGTATTTGATTTTGTTACTTTATAATGTTTTTATTGTTACCTGAAATCTTAATAAAAAGATTGATCCAGAATGTATTTATTAATTACAAGTGCTTATATACAGTAACAGTTTCTATTTACACAGTGTTTTACATATTTATATATCTAAATCAGTTCCTCAAGGGGGATGAATTACCACCAAAAGAAAGCTCTATTTGTGTGATAAAAATGCCATATATGTGTACAGGCTAACATGACCGAGTAATTGTCATTAAAAGTGTGACAGCGCTGAAAGCAGGGGTCAAGTCCTGGGGAAAAAAGTGAGGGAACTCCCACCCAAGAGCTTACAATCTAAGGTTCCTAACTCACATTCATACATATACAGTTTCTTGAAAAAGTATTCATACCCCTTGAAATTTTGTCATGTTACAACCAAAAGCGTAAATGTATTTTATTGGGATTTTATGTGATAGACCAACACAAGTGGCACCTAATTGTGAAGTGAAAGGAAAATGATAAATGTTTTTAAATTTTTTTCTACAAATAAATATGTGAAAAGTGTGGCATGCATTTGTATTTAGCCCCACTTTCCACTCGGAAAGTATTTAGTCAATACTTTGTAGAACCACCTTTCGCTGCATTTACAGCTGCAAGTCTTTTTGGGGATGTCTCTACCAGCTTTGCACATATAGAGAGTGACATTTGTGCCCATTATTCTTTGCAATATAGTTTAAGCTCTGTCAGATTGGACGGAGAGCGTTGGTGAACAGCAACTTTCAAGTCTTGCCACAGACTCAATTGGATTTAGGTCTGGACTTTGACTGGGCCATTCTAACACATAAATATGCTTTGATCTAAACCATTCCATTGTAGCTCTGGCTGTATGTTTGGGGTTGTTGTCCTGCTTGAAGTTGAACCTCCACCTCAGTCTCAAGTCTTTTGCAGACTCAACAGGTTTTCTTCTAAGTTTGCCCTATATTTGGCTCCATCCATCTTCCCATAAACTCTGACCAGTTTCCCTGTCCCTGCTGAAGAAAAGCATCTCCACAACGTGATGCTGCCACCACCATGTTTCACGGTGGGGATGGTGTGTCCAGGGTGATGTGCTATGTTAGTTTTTCGCCACACATAGCGTTTTGCTTTTAGGCCAAAAAGTTCAATTTTGGTCTCATCTGACAACAATGGCTTTCTTCTGGCAACTTTTCCACAAGGCCAGATTTGTGGAGTGAACGTCTAATAGTTGTCCTGTGGACAGATTCTCCCACCTGAGCTGTGGATCTCTGGAGCTCCTCCAGATTTATCATAGGTCTCTTGGCTGCTCCTCTAATTAATGCTCTCCTTGCCCGGCCTGTCAGTTTAGGTGGACGGCCATGTCTTGGTAGGTTTGCAGTTGTGCCATACTCTTTACATTTTCGGATGATGGATTGAACAGTGCTCCGTGAGATGTTCAAAGCTTAGGATATTTTTTTATAACCTAACTTTATCCCTGACCTGTCTGGTGTGTTCCTTGGCCTTCATGATGCTGTTTGTTCACTAAGGTTCTCTAAAAAAAACTTCAGAGGGCTTCACAGAACAGCTGTTTTTATACTGAGATTAAATTACACACAGGTGGACTCTAATTATTTACTAATTATGTGACTTATGAAGGCAATTGGCTCCACTAGGTTTTATTTAGGGGTATCAGAGTAATGGGGCTGAAAACGAATGCACGCCACACTTTTCAGATATTTATTTGTAAAAAATTTGGAATTTATCATTTTCCTTCCACTTCACAATTACAGTATGTCACAAAAGTGAGTACACCCCTCACATTTTTGTATATATTTTATTCTATCTTTTCATGTGACAACACTGAAGAAATGACAATTTGCTACAATGTAAAGTAGTGAGGATACAGCTTGTATAACAGTGTAAATTTTCTGTAACTCAACACACAGCCATTAATGTCTAAACCGCTGGCAACAAAAGTGAGTACACCACTAAGTGAAAATGTCCAAATTGGGACCAATTAGCCATTTTCCCTCCCTGGTGTCATGTGACTAGTTAGTGTTACAAGACCTCAGGTGTGAATTGGGAGCAGGTGTGTTAAATTTGGTGTTATCGCTCTCACTCTCTCATACTGGTCACTGGAAGTTCAACATGGCACCTCATGTCAAAGAACTCCCTGATGATCTGAAAAAAATGAATTGTTGCTCTACATAAAGATGGCCTAGGCTATATGAAGATTGCCAAGACCCTGAAACTGAGCTGCAGCATGGTGGCCAAGATCATACAGCGGTTTAACAGAACAGGTTCCACTCAGAACAGGCCTCGCCATGGTCGACCAAAGAAGTTGAGTGCACATGCTCAGCGTCATATCCAGAGGTTGTCTTTGGGAAATAGACGTATGAGTGTGCCAGCATTGCTGCAGAGGTTGAAGAGGTGGGGGGGGGGGTCAGCCTGTCAGTGCTGAGACCATACGCCGCACACTGCATCAAATTGGTCTGCATGGCTGCTGTCCCAGAAGGAAGCCTCTTCTAAAGATGATGCATAAGAAAGCCCATAAACAGTTTGCTGAAGACAAGTACACTAAGGACATGGATTACTAGAACCAGTGGTCAGTCCTGTGGTCTGATGAGACCAAGATAAACTTATTTGGTTCAGATGGTGTCAAGCGTGTGTGGCGGCAATCATGTGAGGAGTACAAAGACAAGTGTGTCTTGCCTACAGTCAAGCATGGTGGTGGGAGTGTCATGGTCTGGGGCTGCATGAGTGCTGCCGGCACTGGGGAGCTACAGTTCATTGAGAAAACCATGAATGCCAACATGTACTGTGACATACTAAAGCAGAGCATGATGCCCTCCCTTCGGAGACTGGGCCACAGGGCAGCATTCTAACTTGATAACGACACCAAACACACCTCCAAGACGACCACTGCCTTGCTAAAGAAGCTGAGGGTAAAGGTGATGGACTGGCCAAGTATGTCTCCAGACCTAAACCCTATTGAGCATCTGTGGGGCATCCTCAAACAGAAGGTGGAGGAGCACAAGGTCTCTAACATCCACCAGCTCTGTGATGTCATCATGGAGGAGTGGAAGAGGACTCCAGTGACAACCTATGAAGCTCTGGTGAACTCCATGCCCAATAGGGTTAAGGCAGTGCTGGAAAATAATGGTGGCCACACAACATATTGACACTTTGGGCCCAATTTGTACATTTTCACTTAGGGTGTACTCACTTTTGTTGCCAGCGGTTTAGACATTAATGGCTGTGTGTTGAGTTATTTTGAGGGGACAGCAAATTTATACTGTTATACAAGCTGTACACTCAAAGTGTAATTTCTTCAGTGTTTTGTGTTGGTCTATCACATAAAATTCCAATAAAATACATTTACGTTTTTGGTTGTAACATGACAAAATGTGGAACATTTCAAGGGGTATGAATACTTTTTCAAGGCACTGTACTAGGGCAAATTTGAACAGGAGCCAATTAACCTACCAGTGTGTCTTTGGATTGCGGGAGGAAACTGGAGTACCCGGAGGAAACCCACGCAGGAACAGGGAGAGCTTGCAAGCTCATTGTAGGTAGTGCTGTGGTTGGGATTTGAACCAACGACCCTAGTAGTTCTAATCACATGTGTTTATCTTATTTGCTCAATTTTGATCTGATAAATATACCATTGAAAAACATTTTTTATATCTGTTTTTTTTTTATGCAAATAACCTGCTGACTTTTGAAAAGTTCAGAGCTGTCCCCTGTCCTCTGCAGACTTCCTAGATTATCTCAAAGAGTTTGTTTAACTCTTCTACTTCTTATCTTGGGAACTACAACTCAGTACCCATACTTTGGAGATAGATGTCATTGGGATGAATTGAGTCGTTTTGTAAAATTCTGTGTTTTCAGCTTACACTAAGAAATGAAATTATATTTCTGGCAAATCAACAGGTATTTTTCTGTACTTGTAGGGTCTTTAAAATAAATGAACACAGTATTTTTTTTTTCTGCTGCTACATAGACTGTAAAGTTAAAGTTAATGTAATGGCAAATTTTGTGTTTGGTGGCCACTATTACCTGGACAGATTAGAAAAGTGGGAAATCCAACATTTTCAAACTGTCACCAGAGCAAGAGCCGAAGATAAAACATCCAATGGGTAAAGATGGTCTGGTGACAACTTACCAAGATGGGATTTCCCCTTATTTAAGGGAAGTTCTTTTTCATTTTCTGTTGCATCTTCCGGACAGCAAGTGTAGGTAAATCCCCCTAGTGGGACATGTGACCCGATGGAAACTTTAACCTGTCCCTACTCTATCCAAAATGGAAAAAAGTAAATGTTTTGGTTCTACAAACACAATTGTTTAGTCTGGGTCTGCCAGGGCAAAGGTAACAGTAAAGGTATAGTAGGTGCTACAGTATACTAACTGTTCCCTGGTTTATCAGCATTTGTTGCCAGAACCATTTTATGAAAGGGGCAAAAAATGGCCTAAGCCCATCCAGACAGGGAGCCCACCAAAGACTTTACAAGTAACTCATTCCCCTGGTGCTCCAGAAACCCAAGAGCCTCCTAGGAGGTGACATAAACAGGACGATATACTAAAGTTAATATTTGTTTGTTTGACAAATCAGATAATGGTTTTATAGATTTAAAGGAAATTTCAAATTTCTTTACATAGAAAACATAGAGGAAACGCAGAAGAGTGACAGCAGAAAAAGACCAAGTGATCTATCGAGTTTTCCCCATTTTTTTGTTTTCATTTTTGCTTTACTGTAAAGATCTATCAATACAAATCTACTGGAATCTACTTACTGTTGATTCAATATTGATACTAGTGATTCAATACCTCTCCTGGAAGCTTATTTAAAGGATCAACTACTCCTAAATTAGCTTTGAATGTTTCTCTCTCTAGTTTGAGGCCATGTACCTTGAGTTCCAGATATAAGCATCATATTAAAATACTGCCCTCCTTAACCTTATTCACACTCTTATTTTAATCAATTTAAAGATGTTGGATATAAGGGGATCAACACGTCCACCAGCATAGTGAGTTTTGTCCAATTCATCAGGGACCAGCCAATGTTCACATAGTGTATGGCCAATCCAACATGTCACCCTTCTCCCTGACACCCCCCCCCCCCCCCCAGTGTAGCGGGGTACTACACTGATTGCCAGTGCAAGGACCATTTTCTCTGCTGACCACCAGTTTAGTAGGGCATTCTTTCCACTAACCACCATCTTCCAAAGGTCTCCACCAATTGCACAAAGAGGTAAGGTCTGGTTAATATGTCAGACCCCCACCCCTAAACCAAAAAGGCAGCATCAATCCTATAAAACAAACACCTATCAAGAAAACTTTAAAAATATGTTTACATTCCTTTAATCTATTTCCTGTACGATCCTGGGAACAGTAAGGAGTAGGCAAAGACGGGAACCTACAGGTTTACTTTAAGGTATAAAAACTACCAACACCCAGGCGCCTCCAGCTTGCAATTGAGGGAAATTGTAATTGTAATTGTAGCCAGAGAAAGGAGTAAATAAAGGTCATTAACCCAGCTGCTCTTTGGATTACTTTAAAGTGCAGGTCAGCAACCTGTAGCTCACAGACAGGTGACTGGTAGATCACGGTCTGGGCTTGCTGACCTGCCATCCCAGAGCATCAAACAGCCTGCAATGTAGAGTGAGTACAGTAAAACCTTGATTTGTGAGTAACACGGTTACTGAGCATTTTGCAATACAAGCTATTGTTTTTTTAAAATCCTGACGAGCGTTGTCTTGCAAATTGAGCAGTATTCAATTCAAGCCTCTGCGGTGTTCAGTACCGCATTTGGTCAAAGGTGCAGGGGCAACAGTGACACTTGAAGCCACTCGGATGCACTCGGAGCCACTAGGAAACTATCAGACACACAGAGTGTTTCCGAGCCTTTCCGAGTGTTTCCGAGTGCATCCAAGCAGCTCCAAGCGGTTTCTGAGTGTTTCCGGTGCCCCCTACCTCTGGCCATATGCGGTACTGCATAAAATAGAAGTCACTGTGGAACGAATTATCTGAGTTTCCATTGACTTCTATGAGGAAACTCGCTTTGATATACCAGTGCTTTGGATTGCAAGCATTCTTCTGGAACAAATTATGCTCATAATCCAAGGTACCACTGTACTTATAAAGCTGGAGCTGTAGTAGAGAGCAAGAACCACCTAAAGCGATGTCTCCTCTGTATTGCTGGCTTCTGTCCCATGCGGAGTGATACCAACTGCACTCTACTGCTTATCAGGTCTCCAGAGTGGTGCCATCAGCAGGAAAGAAGAGATCTTCAGATCAGTATGAAGCAATACATAATAGTATAGGGCTGCTTTCACACTGATGTGCTGCAGTTTACCCGCACCGCGCGTGCAGTGCAGTGTACCTGCAGCTTTCCTGACGGTTTGCTGTGCTTAGCCATAGACTTCTATAATATCCTCCAGGTGTGGTGCACTTTATGAAAGCACGCCAAACCTCCTGAATGCATAAGTCTATTTTAAAGTGCAGCTAACCCAGGAAAGCCGCAAATGCATTGCACTGCACCTGGTGCAGGTAAACCGCAGCACATCAGTATGAAAGTAGTCTTTTAGGGGGCTCAAAACAGTAATGCCGCGTACACACGATCGGACTTTCCGGCGGACTTAGTCCGGTGGACAATCCGACGGACTTTGCAGCTGAGGTCCACCGGACTTTCAAGCGAACGGACTTGGTCACACACGATCACTCCAAAAGTCCGGCGGTTTCGAATGCGGTGACGTAGAATAAGGAAGTTCATAGCCAGAAGCCAATAGCTGCCCTAGCGTCGGTTTTAGTCCGTCGCACTAGCACACAGACGACCAGATTTTTCAACCGGACTCGAGTCCGGCAGACAAATTTGAAGCCAGTCTTATTTCTAGGTCCACCGGACTTTTGGGGAGAAAGAGTCAGCTGGAGCCCACACACGATTGAATTGTCCGACGGACTTTGGTCCGCCGGACTAAGTCTGCCGGAAAGGCCGATCGTGTGTACGCGGCATAAGGGTTCTTTTAGTTAAATGAGGCCACTCTGCAAATGCTCTGCAACCTTGTACAGTACAGCAAAGAAGGAGTTAAAGCAGGCAGCGTTGTGTTGCTTTCTCATCACCTGCTTTAACTCCTTGGACCCAGCTGAATCCTGCCATTGTGGGGCACTTGCAGAGTGGCCCCATTTACTTAAATGGCGATTGGCAGGCAGTTTCACCCACCAAAAGCAAAAGGGGGCATCTGTACACCTTTGGCTGCTGCCTCAGCAGCTAAAGGGGGTAGGGATTAGGAAGGTACACTCAACCACAGGGATTTACCACCCCCCAACTTTATGTGTGAATGAGCCCTAAGGGTGCTGCTGCAGAATGCAACTAAGGGCTCATTCACAAGTGCAGCAGGCACTGCTGCTCCTCTGAAAAGGGATCCGAGTGTGTTTTTTTCTTTATAGTTTTAGGTAGAGTGGAGAAGGATTACAACACCTATTAGGTTTTTATTGCTGTCTGTGCCATCATTAGGGAGATTCTCTATTTTTCCTGTTTGCCATTATCATTGAAAGTGAATGTAAAAGAAAACCTAAAATTTTGGGTTGTCCCCAGAAAAGTAATAAAGGGTAAATCTTCCAATGGGGATACTAGTCCTGGTGACCTGGGGGTCCCCAAGGAGTTCCCTTAATTTTCAGGGTTTTACACTCACTACCTGTTTGGCAATGGGACACAGATGGCAAAAAATACCTGACAGGGGTTATAACTAGGGTTGTCCCAATACCACTTTTTTAAGACCGAGCACAAGTACCAATACTTTTTTTCAAGTACTCGCCGATACTGATACTTTTTTTTAATTTAATGAGACAGTTAGACTGATGGACACTGATAGATGGCACTGACATGCGGCACTTATGGGCACTGACAGGTGGCTGGCACTGATAGGCACTTATGGGCACTAGATGGAACTGACAAGTATTTGGCACTGATGTCTGGTACTGATAGATGGCATTGTTAGGCGGCACTTATGGGCACTAATAGATGGTACTGACAGGCACTGATAGATGGCACTGATGGGTGGCACTTATGGGCACTGATGGGCAGGCACTAAAATGCAGCAATAAATGACAAGAGAGGAAAGGATTTATTTTGCAATGCTATGCTGCGACACCCATCTTGGTACACCTTGCACTCGGCCGCAGTAAGCAGCAGCGGACAAAACTATATGGGCGCTGCTGGCTTATTGCGGCCGAGTGTAGGGTGTACCAAGATGGGCATTGATATGTTCAACCGCTGACTGCGCTGACTCCGCCCGCCCTCTCCACCTGCTGACTTACGGTTGTGAGCAGCCTCTGACTCCGCCCGCCTCTCCCAGGTATCGGATTAGGCATCAGGAGCATTTGTGCGAGTACAAGTACTCATGAAAATGCTCGCTACCAGTCCTGATACCAATACTAGTATCGGTATCGGGGCAACCCTAGTTAATAACCCTCCCTTACTCTATCCAAAATTAAGAAAAAAAAATGTTGCCTATAGCTCTACTGTATAAGTCATATATACATAGAAACATTCACCTCTTTGTAGTTAACGTTGTCTTCGGAATCATAGCTCTTCTTGTTATAAGGGTTCACATCTCTCATTGGCTGGGAAATTCTGTTGTCACTTGACTCTATCATTCTCAATAAAGTAAGGAGTGCTTCTTTCCACTGAGCTCCATTCATTGGCTTATCCCCTTCCAAGTACCCAGTCGCTGAAGCCCTCTCCCCTCCATCATACAGATATGGATATTCTTCTATACTCTTTTTGCCCATTAAGTGACCTGGAGATGAAAAAAGAAGACATATAAGAAAAATAAATCTGTAAACATTTGATGATAACACCCTGAATTTATATGTTAGGTAATATAAAATATTTCATTCAACTGTAGTTCAGCCATATTCCAATTGGATATTTCAGTTTAGCGTGGTTGCTAGAAAGGTGAAATGTAATGCTACTAATGTCTTTCTGGGAGTTTCCCCACCCAAAGTTCAACCCAACTTCGGCACCATTATACAACCAAATGATGACATCTCAGATAGCTTCCCTATAATGCAGAATAAATTAATTATTATGGTACCTTGCCGTAGGAGTCTCCAAGAGATTTAACAATTCATTAGGTCATTCATTTAAGGCTGGCTATACATATAACATTTACATTAAACTTCCCTTTAGATTTACCAAAACCATATAATATGAGGTCAAACCTGTACACTTTAAATTGATATGCAATCAGACAGGCCCTTGCACTACATAGTAGACATGTGCATTCGTTTTCGTCCGAATTTCGGGTATTTTCGTTATCGTTTTAGCAAACGATAACGAACGTGCAGAATCCGAAAACCGAAAGATCCAACATAAACAAATGCTTTATTTTCTGTTTTCGTTGTGACAAGAGTTCGATATAGATAGGAGATTCGACATGACACTGACAATAGTGATCTGTGTCCATCGAACCTGTGGTCGAATGTGCCTAACCTAAGCTCTATTAGTCCAAGATTATTCTACATAGAGAAAAAAGATTCGACATAGAGAGAAAAGATTCAACATTATAGAGACAATAGCAAAAAAAGGTTGAATGTGCCTAACCTAACTCCATTAGTCCAAGATTATTCAACATAGAGAGAAAACATTCAACATGAAGATTTGACGAAGCAGTCGCCGCGAGTGTACATTTATGGTCAAATTCTCCTCCCATAGGCTATAGAAGAATTCTAATGTTGGTTGACTAGTAATAATAATTAATAAATATAATTATTACTAGTGTCATACAACATTAGAATTCTACTATAGCTTGTAGGCAGAACATTCGATCGGAAATGTACGATTGCGGCGTCATACAGTTTAGATGCTCCGTCTAATCTTCTTAGAACATTCGACAGACACCATAAACCTTCAATGACATATTCGACCTTAATTATTTTGGATTTTCGGTCGAATGCATTTTTTAACTAAACAAAATAAATAAAAACAAATTTTTCGGACGAAACCGAAATTCCGAAACAAAATATTTCAGTGTGCACATGTCTACTACATAGTTGAAGGTAAATCTGAAGGAAATTGGAAAAGAAAATTGTATAAAGTGCTGACT